>OX031316.1:13362500-13918061 GCA_943737955.2 Myopa tessellatipennis | reverse complement strand
AGAAGAGAAGAGAAGAGAAGAGAAGAGAAGAGAAGAGAAGAGAAGAGAAGAGAAGAGAAGAGAAGAGAAGAGAAGAGAAGAGAAGAGAAGAGAAGAGAAGAGAAGAGAAGAGAAGAGAAGAGAAGAGAAGAGAAGAGAAGAGAAGAGAAGAGAAGAGAAGAGAAGAGAAGAGAAGAGAAGAGAAGAGAAGAGAAGAGAAGAGAAGAGAAGAGAAGAGAAGAGAAGAGAAGAGAAGAGAAGAGAAGAGAAGAGAAGAGAAGAGAAGAGAAGAGAAGAGAAGAGAAGAGAAGAGAAGAGAAGAGAAGAGAAGAGAAGAGAAGAGAAGAGAAGAGAAGAGAAGAGAAGAGAAGAGAAGAGAAGAGAAGAGAAGAGAAGAGAAGAGAAGAGAAGAGAAGAGAAGAGAAGAGAAGAGAAGAGAAGAGAAGAGAAGAGAAGAGAAGAGAAGAGAAGAGAAGAGAAGAGAAGAGAAGAGAAGAGAAGAGAAGAGAAGAGAAGAGAAGAGAAGAGAAGAGAAGAGAAGAGAAGAGAAGAGAAGAGAAGAGAAGTATGCTTCTTTTTGTTATTGTTTTTCTTTTGTTGTTATTTGTGTTGCTTTTAGTTAGCAGATTTGTCCCTCAAGTTCTCCTTCAAATATTTCCCATCCCCCTTCCAAATTTTACCTTTTTGCACCCTTCTTTTTTTATTTCTCCTTATCTAAACAGTGTTACGGTGTTTTCTGTTCTACGTTTTTTCCCCTCGTTTTTGTTGGTAGCCAAACGTGTTGGATTGTTAGTTGTTAGTGTCAGTGTGATGTATGAGTTGTTGTTGTTGCTGCTGCTGTTGTTGTTCTCGTCATGTGTTTTTGTGCGATTGTGTAGCCTTTGCTACTTTACTTGTAGCTACTGTTTTTGTCATAACAAAGCATGTCGTCGTCGGTCGTCATCGCCCCAAGGACTATACTCGTACAAAGAATACGTCTTCATTATTCAAACCTAACCTAATTCTAAACAGCAACAAAAACAGCTATACAAAGAAAAAGATCGGGTTTGTTTGACCCCCCCCCCTCCCCTTCTCTTTGGTTGGTACTTTATTAAGGCACTCAACGTAGCTTTCGCAAAGAAAGTGTGTGTGTCTACCGAATTAGCTCACTTTGTTGGCAACAACAACAACAGCTGCAGCAGTAGCTCTTAAATGCTTTAACCCTAGCATAAATCTGCACTCATCATATGGAAGAACTTCGCAACACTCGGGTCACTTTGTAACATGTCATGAATGGGTTCTGTTTAAATAATTTCATGCTTCTTTTTCCTTTGAGAAATCAGCATTTAATTTTACCTTTTTGCCCATCATTAACCTTCAGATTCTTTTTAGCTACAGCTTTAGTTTTATTAAAGAAACATGATTTGCCTAAAAGTGAACCTCTTCAGAGAAAAATTCACATGGATGAATTTTCATTACGATTAAAGGAGAGAAGAAAATGACAGATGGTTTTTGTGATGAATGAATTCATAAATCCACGAATCATACTCGAAACTTTGAACCGAATGAATTAAAGACCTGTATAAATTACCAGAATAAATTAAAGACCTCAACGAATTAAATATCTGGACGAATTATAGACCAGAACGAATTAAAGACTTTGACGAATTACAGACCTGTTCGAATTAGGGGTCAGAATAAATCAAAGAGCTGAAAGAAAAGGGTATGGAGAAGGTCCTTAATCTTTTCTTAGGGATATTGCTCAATAATCGCCGATTAGGCGATCGTCCATCGAAGGAAGTCTTTACAAAAAGTTGACGATTGTCGATTACTATTGATCACATAAGGTCATCGTCCTTACTTCTCAGAGTCAAAGGTTAATCTACAATCAGAAATGGATTTGAAAAACTTCATCGACCGCTTTTCATTTATCGCTGTCACCCGGTTGAAACCGGATAACTTAAGTTATTAGAAATATTTTTGGGAGAAAAACAATAAAAAATGCCTTCAGTATGATTAATCGTCGTGTGTCGTCTCCTACGAAAGGACAAGATGTTGAGAGAATAGAGAAGTTTCTTTTCGGTAAATTTTTTCCTTTTGGTCCTTTTTGCACATCTATTTTTTGTTGTTGTTGTTGCTTTCGGGTTTGAATTCCTGAGAATCATTTATTTTAAATTCGGAAGCGTCACCTACGAATAAACCTGAGTAGAATAATTTTAGAAAATATCTGATGCCCTGCGCACAACCCCGGCCCACCGAAATGAAGAATTTTTTAAGATATTCGGAAGGAATTTCAAACATACTCATACCCGTATTACATTCAAAAATAAGCTCATGTAGAAATGTTGATGGCTTAGAAAAAATATTGCAAAAGGTTCTAAGAAAGAGTAGAAGCCGATGAGGATGATTTGCGCAGATGTGGAAGAAAAGTGAAGTGGATAGAAACAGCAACTACAACAAGAATTAAGCACAGACATCTTACTGAACCAGAAATATGCCTGAAAGTATACAAAGGAGTAGAAGAAGAAGAATTTGAAGGGTCTTCAGCGTATGATAGCCTAAGGTTAGGTTGCGGTCTGTGGAACTACACACACAGCAAGAGGAAAGGAGGATGAAAAAAAGAACAATGAGAGAGAGAGATGAAAAAACCAGGAACATTCCAACAGAGAGCCTGAACACTCCTGAAATTCCTGGTCACCAGAGGACGGCTATAGCGGTGGCCTCTACGCATGCTGACTGCGACTGCGAACAACAGCGCCCACGTCTGGCTTCACCCACTCTGCTCTACCAGGCCACAAGCAGCCGCCAAACATAGAATCCTTGGGCACGTGCTTTAACCTGTACTATTGCCAACCCACGGGAGCCGACCCAAGGAATTTGCCCTGCAGACGTAGGGTGGCCGATGCCGATGCTGACAACGAGTTCCTAGAGCAGCTCCATGTGACAGGGTACGTTTTTTTGTTCTTTGTTTCGTCGAGATTGGAGACAAAAATTAAGGTTCCTTATAATGCGATGCGGATGTGAAAAGAAGAGGCTGGAGAAAAGTTGAAGAAACTCGAAGAGTGGCGGGGCAGAGTGGAAACACAAAAAACTCAATTGCAAAGTTTCCGAGACGTGATCTGAAGTTTGGAAACATGATTAGGAGAGGCTCAACTCCGCTGAAAGAGAGAAAAAAAATAATCAATATGCATGGGATAGGGAAGAGGCCATAATCAGCTATGCCAAAGGACCAACAGAGAAACTGGGATAAGAAAAAGGATTAAAGAAGGAACAAAAAAAAGATAAGAAAACGAATGAAAAGAGAAAAAACATAAGAAAAGAAGTTACAAGAATAAAATAACTTAAAAAGCATTAAAAAGTAGAAAAACTTAAAAACACTTCAAGAAAAACCTAAATTTAATTAATGAAAATATATCCCGAAAATCTTATAATGACCGAAATCACGAAATTAAAAATCATCGAACTAACTTCGAAGTAAAAAGCAATAATATTTCAATTTAATTAAAATTTAACTCACAATTAAATTTCAGAATTAAAGAGATCTTAAAATTTAAAAAATAATATTAAAAACGTGAACCCAGCGAATTTTTATCAGCTTCCATTTTAAGTGGTAATCGTAAAAAAATTATGACTAATTACAGCGAAAAGGAATAATAAAGCATTTCCGTGTCCTGTTCTTTCGGCCCCTCGTTTTACGATTCCCGACGATGATTTTATGATGATTCATTTTTAACTCTGAAATCATTCTGTTTTGTTGTTTTTCCCCGGTTTCACTAACCCAACCACCTCAACCATTTAATGTTATCTGAATTCCAACAAAAATAATGGTGTATTTTTTATATATACTCGTACCTATTGCATATTTTTTAATACTGCTGCACCAACAAAACGGAAATGGAAACGGAAACAGCGGCAACAGCGTTGGTGATAAAGAAATAAATGAAATTGTATACATTTCACATTTGCACAAAACGAAAGAAGAATAAAACATTTCCACATTCTTGCAGAAAAGGTGAACCACAGCAAAGAGCAATATTAAAAACAACAACAACACCACACGAACATGAAAATAACAACATTAATAATAATAACGGCAACACGAACAACAACAACAGCAACAACAACAACACCACTAACAACCATTCACATAACCAAGAAATATCGTTCCTCTTTTTGTCCATTGAAGTCCTTTCTTTTCAGAGTACGTAAGTGTGAACCAGAAAAATGTGTAAATTGAAAGCATGGAAACAGCTTTTAAATAGAAAGAACTCCGCAGTAAACCTCAAAACATCCGAAAAACCATCCAAACCAAATCCATGCCTGGCTTTTTTAAAATTTCGTTGTCATTTTTATGAATACTTGACCACTGAGAACTTTTCCCTTTCTTATTTCATATCTTCTTTCCTCTTCTTCTCTTATACCTTTCACTCTTTGTCTCTTTACATATTTCTTTATTTCTTGACCGTTAATCTTGTTCCATATATAAACATTTTTAGAATTCTTTTCCTCTACTAGGATATGCATGGGTTTTATGCATTTTTCACATGCATACATGACAGACATTAGTACTCGTAGACATTTATTTTAATTGGGGCCACAAGAAAAAATATGTTCAGTCAGAGTAACGAGCAAAACCTGGTGGTTTCATAAAATTTATTCAAACCGTATAAATTTTAATGAATGAATGAGAAGACATTCTTTTTTTTCTGCTCTTTTCGTTATAGTTTCATGAAGACAAAAGGATATGCTAAAATAACAACGTCTAATTTATAAAATGGATACAGATTCGTGAATAACAAGGAATTTAATGTGAACGGAATTTCAAATTCGCGAAAGAGAGAATGAGTAAAGCATGAATAATTTAAAGACGCTCATAGATGATGTGAAGGTTTCTCTGTCTTTAAAGTCGAGGTTTATTTAGTAGTTCTGATATCCTAAAAGTGATACGATGTCCGGTTATCCAAAAGTACATTTTGCGATGCTGAATGAGAGTATCAGTCAAAGGCCATGTTTGTTTCTTAACACTTTCTTTTACTTTTAAACTACAATGGTGGACAATTTTATAGATTTATGCGATTGCAAGTCCTCCTCAAGAGCTTAGGTACATTGGCGATTGTTTTATAAAGATTTTTTATAAAAATTCAGTCAACACAAGAATTGAAAGAACGTGACTCTTTGTTGGAGCATCGTTCAATTGATGTAACATCATCTTCAGTGATGAGACTCACTTCACATGGTATGGACAGGTTAATAAGCAGAATTATCGCATGTGTGGAGATAAAAATCCAAGAGCCATTTAAGTTTCGTATTAAGTTTCGGATTAGGAATAGGTTTAGATTTAGGTTCGGTTTAGCTTAGGTTTAGATTGGGTTTGGATTAGGTTGAGTTTAGGATAGGTTGTGTTAGAATTAGATCAATCTATCTTACATTCAATCAAAGTTCATCACTTTCATATGTGACGAAAAATATTTGAAAACGTAATGGAAAAATATTTCATCAAAACTTTTAAATAATCGTTTTTAAACAATTATGTGAATTTATAATAATTTTCAGTTAAACACAAAATCCGTAGAAAGCGGATATTAAAACCATAAAAGAAAAAAAATACTGAAATCAAAGTTATTAAAGCAACAACAAAAAATGCAATATAAACCAAAAACAACTCTCACGTTGCAGTTGTTCTCATACATATGCAGAAAAAGAGTCCTGTCGTGGGTGGACTACATGAATGCAGGATATTAAATTACAATTACTCAGTGAATCTGCGAATGCAGACAGTTAAATAGACAGACAGAGAGACAGATACAAGAAAAAATACTGATGTAGATAAAGTGGGAACGAGAAAGAAGAGGTCAGAGAGAGAGAGATAGTGTGGGAGAGAAACTCTCATCCTTTCACAGAGGAACACATTAAAATCCATTAAAATAATTTTTAAAAACAACACCAAGAGTAATAAAACAACAATAACAACAACAACCACTCGGTGCATGGTTGCAACAGATGCTGTTGAAGTTGGCGCTGATAACAGCAGCAACAACAATAATAATAACAACGGCAGCACCACAACAGTATGCATGAAAAACTATATTCTTAAAAACCCACGGAATAAAATAAAAAATACAACAAAAGTATACAAAAATAACCTTATTTTAAATATTTCAACAACATCGCAATTTTCATGCGCCTGGAAAATCTTTTAAAGCTGTTTATTTTTTTATTTAAATCTTGTTGTGGGTGTTTCTCTCTTTTTACTCTCACCTTTTTTATGGCTTTTTTTCACTAACCAAAAGTAAAAAAAAAAATATAAGAGTGAAAAAAGTGTAAAATATAAAATAAAATTAAAATTTCACGCTTTTTTGCACAATTAGTGAAAAATGCTTTTTTAAGAGTTGGTTGTTGTTGTGGCTGGTTTTTGTTGTTTATTATTATTTTTTGTTTTTAATCCAACAACGATTTTTTGATAGCTTCGGTAACTCTGAATGAGCTTAAAAAATATTAAGGATTCATTTTTATTTGTAATCATTATTATTATTGTCATTATTATTGTTGTTGTTGTTCTACTGATTTGCTTTTATATGCGTGTATAAAGAAGAGTGATTTTTTCAATTTGCATTATTTTTTTGTATTTTTTATTCATACATAATTATTTGAAAGCAATGCATGAAGTTGGTGAAAGTGAAAAAACAATCGAATGCGGTAAAGGGAAAGAGGTGAATAGGGAAGTGGAGGGAGGGGGGGCATAAAAATGTGATGGAGGAGAGGTAGTATTTCTTTAAAATGCTTTCCACTGATTATGATTCAATGATATGACTATAATTTTTACCCCAATCATTGATTTTATTCTAATATTTAACTCAAATGATAGAATAAAAAAATTGAGTTCAATTCTTATCATCTTTACTTTTTTCTGTTGCTAAGTTTTCTGTCTTAATTTAATTAATTTTGTTCTTAATTTTGGAACCCTATTTTTTGTCAAAAGTTCTCAAAAAAAGAAATTTTAAGCAAACTTTAAAAAAACTTATGAAATTCCCACAGATTTAAACATAAATTGAAGTATCCGAAATACGTATAAAAACAACACCGTTACAATCGTTCGAAAGCAAATCAAATAAAAGAATAGCTACAAAATAGTTAATAAAATATATAAAAAAATTAAAGAAAAGGGGTTTCAAATTCCCACCAACCGAAGTAATCGAAAACTCGTACCTTTTTTTATCAGCAGATTGAAATCAAAGTTAAATTGAGATTTCTTCTTTTCTTTTCTTTTCGACTCAACTTTTCTTTAAGTTTTGTTGTAGTTGTTGTTGAGTTTGGGTGGAGTTTTTAGTATTTTTTTGGGTTCGAAATTTCAGTATCAAATGATCCAAGGGAAAGCAAAGGATAGAAAACAACAACAACAAGGGAAAGATGTACAATATAGAAGAAGAAAGAAGGAAAGGAATATAAAAAGAAGGAAAAGTTGCAAAGGAATGTCTAAAGATAATGCTTTAAAAGTTAATATCTACAGGTAACCAGGTATGTTGAAAATAAGCCATTGTAATTCTTTATCTCTCTTCTCTCTTTCTCTCTCCCCTTCTCTTACTCTCGTATCACTCTATCTCAATCTTTCTACTTGCTCCTTCCTTTATTTTTCTTTGCCCTTTTAAAATTTTCCCCCCATCAAATAAGCAAATTTTTTCTTTTTATTTCTCCTGGTGTTTGCTTCCTTAACAGGTCTTTCGTAGGTGTATCTACGAGTACGGTTGCTTATGACTAGTAAGGAAGAAGTTTTCTATTTCTTTTTGTGTATGTATTGTGTTGTATTGTATATATGTGAGTATGTGTGGATACTTCTATGTATTTCTTTTCTTTTAGCTTAGCTTAGAGCAAAGATTTGACCCAGTTATCGAGTAGCTCAGGGATTCCTTTCTACCTTGAGGAAGTTGAAATGAGTTTTAAATGGTTATCGGGGAGAAAAGGACAGATTTAAATACTTTAAGGCTCCACTGGATGCTTTAGCTATTATTTGTAGACGAAGGTAGTTTTTAGAAATAGTTTTTAATATAAGACGAGTAGTTTTAAGTTAATTTTAATTTAATTCAGTGATTAATAATCACTAATAATTTTTAAAGTGATTTATTTAATATAAATATTCTGCATTATTGTATACTTTGTCCTTTTTGTAATTCTGTAGAAATACTTTTATAGCTCTCTGATTCTAATCCGCTACTTTTCAAAGAGTTTTCAATATCAGTGTGTACTTTTAAAAGTTTTTTCGGTATCAAAGGATACTTGGAGATGTTTCTCGTTTTTATACAAATAGCTTTTGTAATGTTCTAATGTTTTTCTCCTCCATACGCAAAATCTACGGAGCTTTTATTAAGACACAAATCTTGATTAAAACTGCATGAAAACAAAACGAATGAAAGGTTTTATGAAAACATTTTCGATTTCTTGTTATTAATTGTAAATTAACTCAGTTTTTTTGAATCTGCTCTTCTCCAAATATCATAACCATATCCTAAGTAGATTATAATTTATTGCGAATCTATATTTCGATAAATATGTTTTGCTTTGTATAACTTCGATAAAGATAAACAAATAATCTTCAATAATGAAAGTAATTTTGTTAAAAACCATTGAAGAAAAGTTACTACAATACTACGAGCAACAACGGTGCTAAAAGAGCCATTTCCCGTGAGACTATAAAAGGGTTTAATATTTCTCCAGCTCCACTTTACATTTACTCTGAACTCTGCTTAAAGAAAGTTTCATTTAAAGGATATTCTACTTACAGGATTGATCTGAATCCGTTTAAAGTATGTATATTGATTTTTTGTACCGTATTCAAGCATCTCAATGATTACATTTTAAGTTGTTTAAATTGGAGTTCGAACAGTCAACCCACAGGCACCATCCATCCATCCCAGCCATCCAACTCCCCTCCCCTCCCTCTCCCATGGAGCTGTCTCTCTCTCTCTCTCTACTCAATCCTTGGATTCATCTCTTGTATTTAACTGGTATCTTTTGCCTGACAGAAGCTCCCCGAGCACTTAGAATCTTTAAAATGCACGCCAGGAATAATCATTGCAACCGCATTTCAGAAAAATCAGGCCTCAATACGAAGGGGATCGAAAAATTCCCCCAAGAGTAACGGTTTTCTGCACGAATAAATCAAGTACGAAAGCCACGAGATAGAAATTCGATCTGGTAGATAGACTTGGCACTTGGCAAGGCAGGTGGTATAGAAGGCACTTGTTGAGGGTGTGAGGGAAGCGGTTGGTGGTTGACGATATGCAAAATTGAAAAAGGAAAACCATTTTGTTGTTATTGTAGTCGAATAGATGAATATTTAGATAGACTTGATAGACAGACTGACAAGTCACTCGGACATCATGAGAAAAATAAAAGGGGAGAAACTACATCAATGACAACAACAACAACGACGACAGTTCTTTTGGAAAAATCACAGTTAATTGAAGTTTAATTCCCGGGTATTAAATGAAGAGGGTAACAAGAAAAATGTAAAAACCAAGTAACAAGGAATGCAAATTCAATCATTTGCATGGAAGCGTATAAAGAGGAAGCAGAGCAAGAAACATAGATAAATAACGAGGAAAAATTACGAGAAAAGAAGGAAAGAAAAAAAATCGCTGACTTCGCGAAAAACTTTTCGAATGGTGATAAAAAAAAGTAGAAGAATATACAAAACTCTTGACATTGAGTTTAAAGAGAAGAGCAGGAGAAGAAAACAGAGAATTATTCGAAGGTTCTGTGAATTTAATTTCTATATCTATGTATATCCTCCTATCCTCCTCTCTCACTCTATTTCCTTCTCATTTCCTTCCAAGTCTGTACAAATATTTATTGTTCTCGTTGAGTGATGATGGTGAGAAAAACTGTGGCGGAAAATGAAAATTAAAAGTGAAATATTGACACAAACTTCTGTCGACGACGCCCTTGATGACCCTGCACCATTCCCCCCAGCCTTACCACCTCCTCCTCCTGCGTCCTTTCAAATGACTGTACAAATTCACGAGAACACTTTCAGAGTTCCGTCAAATGAGACGACTTTTTTCGCTATTCACTGCAATTCGTTGGCTTCCGTTGGTTCGTTCGTTGGTTCATTCTTTGGTTGGTTTTTTTGACCAGTGAAAGTATTTTTAGTGAAGTTTATTTGACATCATAGATCATTGAAATGGCCAGAGAAAATGCTGTTGTTGTAACTTATGGTGTTTAAGATGGCTTTGTGTTTTTTGCCATTTGTTTAACTGTCAATTTTCCTAAATTTTCTTCCATTTTTTATCACCGCCGTTGCTGTTGTTGTTGTTACTCACGATGATGATGAGATTACGATGCAAAATGATGAATGAGTGTAATAAAACAGAACATTTGTTAAACATTTTTAAAAAACAGAACAAAAAATTGCATTTTCTTTAAAAGAAGAAGTTCATCACTTTCTGGGTTTATTTAAAATTTTGCAAAAAACAGGATGCAAAACTAAAACTTCGGGCATTGAATATTTGTTATATATTTTATAAAATATAACAATTAAATAATTATAATCCTAAATGTAATAACAAAACTTTGAAGTTGAATTTTTTCTTTTTGTTTTTTCTGTTTTCACTTAAAAACTGCAGTATTTTTTTCTTTTTTCCTTTTTTCTCCTGATTTTTTCTATTATTCTTATTTACTCTATTCTCACATGATAAAATAATATCAAACCTTGATTTGTTGTTGTTTTAGTTGTTTATTATTTTCTGTTCACATGAAAAGCGCGAAAATTAAATCACGGTTTTTCATTTCGTTGCCAAGTTCATGAATACAAACAATAACAACAACAAAAACACTAGCAAACATTTTATAGTCTGTCTCTCATAACAAACAAAAAGCACCACCACCAACAATAACAATAAAGTCAACAACAACAACGACTGTACAATACTATAAATCCATAATATTTTTTGTTTTTGTTTCTTTTTGACAATTGAATGAATTTCCTCTGGCTGCGTGCTTAAAGGATATTTAAAAAGTATTCATAAAAAAGAAAACCCACAATAAATTGCTTGAATTGACTAAAGAAAGGAAAGAAAGTTCGCTTCTAAAATTAGGTCAAAATCATGCCAATCACTTTGAAGAGTAAACAAACGGTTTTCGTTGCTGTTGCTGTGGATTTTGTTTATTTTTTTATACTGAACTTATTACGGTTTGTTTAACTAAAGTTAAGAAACCAGGAAATTAGGTCAACTTTAGTCTTAAGTAGAATATTTCGTTTTTGCCAACAAGAAAATCGAAAAAACAAATAAACTGCTTTGTGAAATTGTCGTCGTTGTCCTTGTTTATTTGTTCGTTTATTTATGAGTCTCTGCTTCGATATAAATGCGTGAATTTCTTTGGATATTTTATTATTACGCCTATTAATGCTTTAGTTTCTTATTCCTTTACAAAATCGTTTTGACGGATTAGTTTTTGGTTAACAAAAAATAATTAATTCAATAATAAGTACACTAAAACAACAATGAGTAACAGCAACATGAAGGGTGTTTTATTACTATTATTATTATCATTATTATTAGAACTTGAACCTTGAAGAGCTTTGTCTAAAAGAAGCACAGGATAAAATTTCGAATTACAAATGAAAGTGAAAATTGAATTTCCGTTTCGCACTTCAGCGAGGGTTTTAAAAAAGGGTGCACAACCACTACAACAACAACGTCAAGTTGAGAGACGAAAACACTTGAGTGAGAAAAGGTTTCTAGCGAAAATATTCAAATAAATAAAATTTTGTGCATTATTAATAATAAATAGAGAAATTAAAATTATCGTTATTGTTTGCGTTGAATTTTATAGCGTTTGTGGAAAGCGTTTTGATGGCAGACTCAAAGAAATATGATAAATATGACTCTCATTTTTTCTGTAATGCATTTATACACACTTAAACACACACACACACTTCACTCTCACTCATACTTTCATCCTTAGAAATGCAGTCGCCGTCGCTAATTGCGCCATACTAATTGAGCCCGTATGTGTTGAAAACGGATATTTAATTGCATTCACATGAGTGTGTACAATATGTGTGTGTGTTGGTGCGAAATTTGTTTTCCTTTCCTTGTTGGTAGCGTTAATTTTTGCATTTGTTGCTGCCATAGACTGAATGCCATTAAAATCATGAACAAAAAAGAAAGATCATTGAAACTGGAACGAGTAACGATTTTTTCTGTTTCAATTCACAAACAAAAAGCAAGCATAAAGAAGCAGAATAAAACAAAGAAAAATCAAAAACAACTGCAAATGTTAATAATTCACTTAAAGATGTGAAGAGTGTCAAAGAAGTGTGAGTCACGAGATGGAGAGGGGAGAGAAGGAGTGAGAGAGATGAGTCTCACTTACTTATGTGTGTGCATATGTGATTGTGTGCTTGTGTGTGTATGTGTGTTAAATTCGCTAATTGCTTGGTTACGTCTGAACCTGTTGTTAAGCGATTGACACATAAAAGAAGTGTTAAGGATAAAAAAGATCACAACAAAAATAACAACAACAACAATAACACAAAGCAGCCGTCTTTGAAAGCAAAAAAAAAAAAAAATGGGGATAAAAAAGCAAAATTTTGAAGAGCTCGTAATCACCTGATGATTGCGTTATTCAAATTCATAATAAGACGAAAACAATGAAGAGTGAAAGAATGATGGGAAGAAGGAGAAAGAGAAGAAGGAGAAGCAGAAGTGGAAAGAGTACAAAAAAGGTTAGTGAAAAGTGGAAGAACCATATAAATAGGGTTAAAATTAAATATAAATGTTTGGTTTTTAATAATAATTGTACTTATTATTTTATTAAAAATAAATAAAAATAAATTAAAATAAAAATCAAATTATTTAATAAGTTACAAGAAGAGTTTTTTAAAATAAGAACTGAAAATAAAAGAAAATATAAGAAAATAAATTAATTGAATTAAGATATTAAAACAATATTGAAGAATTGAAAGATTTGAATTTTTATTAACTTTAAAATATATGCTTTAATTAGAATTTCTATTAAATTCTGTATTATTTTTGCAAAAGTTCTGAAATTTTATTAAATTTTCGTTATTTCCCAAAAATATCTAAAGAATTCCAAGAGTCTTATTTAAAGCTTAATTTAATTCCTTCCTAACTAATAAACGAACAACGTAATTTAAAAGAAAAGAACTCCTCTTTTTTCTGGTTTTTCTTCTTAGAATTCTTCTCCCTCTTCTGCAGCCTCGTCTTCTTCTTCTTTTGTTAACTAATGAGCACAAATTTTGTGTTTACGAGTATTTAGACAAAGGAATAAACATCTGTTGTAAGAAGAAAAGCATAATAATAATAATAATAAAGTTGTCAAAGTGACAGATAAGTATCATTAAAAAATCATTTACCAATTGCCTCAAAATTTGTGATAATTTTAATGACATCATTTCTACATTTTTTATATTTTTCTCCCGCTTTCTATAAATCAATTGTAAGAAAAAAATTGTTATAAAAGACAATCAAGATCATTTAATATACCATAAAACAATAAACATAATAAAATCGGTGTGATTTTGGAAATATTTTGTAAATATTATCCATGAGAAATTACTTTGTTTTATTACTTCAATTGTTGCATATTTAAGATCTTAAAAGTGATGCCTTTTATAATTTATTATAATATCGAGGGAAACATAAATGCATTATTAATGCGTTCATGAAAATTGAATGCATCGAAAAGAGAGAGATTTAGTTTTTTCGAAGTTTTATTCTTTTTTGTTTTGTTTGATTCTCTGATTTGTCTTGATTCTCTATAAATTTTAAATTCACTTTTTAGTAGTATTTTCTTTAAGTTGTTTGGATTTTATTACTTCGCATTAGAATTCAAGAAGAAGATTCAAGATTCAAGAAGAAGAAGACTTTTTTTTATTTTTTATTTTTAAAAAATTTATAAATATTATTAGTTTTGTATCTTTTAGTTTGATTTCGATGGAGTTAATCCCAGTAAGAATCTCGATTGAATTAATCAAGTATTTTGTTTGTACAACCATAATTTTAATATGAGTTTTTTTTGTTTATGTCACTGGGAATTCATAATAAGTTTTTCTTAACTTTATTAATAGAACTTTATTAGTTTATAAAATTATTATTATTATAAAATTTTATTAAATATGTTATTATTTATAATTCCTTTATATATTAAATTAAGATAAATTGCGATGCTATAGATATTTAAGATTATTGATTTTTTAGTTATTAATAGAAATGTTAATATTTTGGTTTGAATTTTGTTTCTTCATTTTATTTGATTTTTAATTTAAAGTAAATTAAATTTTACAGAAAAAGTATTCAAGTATTCAAGGATATACTCATACATACATTCGTGTATATCCATAGCTATATACAGGGACACACCCACATTTAATCGTATCATATCACTGACATGTTGATGTTGAAATAATTAAAACAGTTTGCATTGCATTAAAACACACCCACAAGTAACACTTGATGCAACACCAACAACAAAAATAATAACACAAGTGGTACAACAGCAACAACAACAACAACAACAAAAACAAGAGAATGCCAGTTGTGACAGTGGTCAATTATGCAATTTTAATTAAAACAAGTCGAATGTAAAAAGTCTGGCTTTAAACCTGCTGCATTAAGTAAGAAGACATTAAAAAAGAACAACCACAATGACCAGCCAAGAAAGGAAAATAAAGGAGAATAGACAGACATATAAAAAGATAGATAGACAGATAGACAGAGAGATAAACCAATATATGGACAACAGATGTCCAAGAGGAGTGACGACTGCACCCACTTTTTAAGCTTTAAGAATAATGAAGAAGAAAGGAAAAAGCACAATAAAACATAAATACAAAGAGAATCCTTCAAAGTGGAGGATTCCTCCCTTACACCCTCTTCGGCCTTCCTCCATCTTCTTCCCTTCTTCCCCGTTAACAGGCGTAACGACAAAAAGCAGGAAGCGTGATGAGTTCGCAGGATAATGATGAGCGCTGCCTGTAGCACTGAATGAGTGTGGGTGCGAGTGTAAGTGTGAGTATGTTCAACTACGTGTGTGTGCTTGTGTTTGAGCATGTGTTGGTTGATTATAAGGCTTCCACGCCCTGAACAACAAAGTTAATTAGATGGTGCGGCTCAACTTAACAACGAAGGAGGAATGAAAAATGACAAAATTGCCGAGAACCAAGAAGAAGGATCATAAAGAATATGCTAACAAGTGTCTTAAAGCAGAACACGTAACACAACGCAACGAAGCACAACGTAACGCAACGTAATCATTGCTTTGTTTTGTGTGGAATAATTTTCTTTCATTATTTTTCATGCTTTTATGAACAGTTTTTTTTAACGCAAATAAAAATTTAGAATTCAGCTGAACGACGCTCATAATCGTTAAATAAAAGGAAGAACGATTGAAAGACAGGAAATGAAACGACAACAAATCAAAGGATAACACTTTAAATAACACAAAATTAATAATAAAATAAAATAAAAAAGAATCACGTTTTCTAAACTCTAAAACTAAACTAAAGATTTCAAGTTAAAATATTCGATTTAACTTAAAATTTTCAATAAAAAAACAAATTTTCACTTATTTTAAAATTTTAAAATATGTTTAAATATTTATAGTTTTTTTTGAATTTTGTATTTTAAGGGTTCCAATAACTTATTGAAATGTTTTTATGATTTAAAGTATTAGTTTCTTTCCAATTAAAAAAAGCTTCATTTCGTTTTGATTAAAAAAAATCTAAAAATATTTCTAAGAAATTCTAAAAAGGTTTCTCAATTTTTAATTTAAAAGAATCGCTTTTGTTTATGCTTCTTCTTATTTATATAATAAGCACCTTTTTTCCATCTGAAGTCTGTTTTGGTTGCTCTTTTAAAGAATTTATCCGTTTTTGCAGCTTTTGTTTTTTAGGAATCGTTGCGTTCTTCACATGAATTCAATTCAAATGAATGACAGCTTAAATGACAGGTGATGTTTTAGTTGGCAATTAAGTTGGTTAAACTTTAAAATTTTCTTCATTTATATTTTATCGTCATTTCATTTCATATTTTTTTCAAATATTTCGAACATATTTTTTCTTTCCAAACCCATTTTTTACATTACACTAAATTTGCAAATTTTTAATTTCTATATTTTTCTAATTTCCTCAATTTAGTTGCTATTCTGCTTTTATGATTTCTATACTTCATTCAAAATTTATTAATTCACTTAAAGGACTCTGGTGTTTCTCTCCTTTGAGCTATTTTTCACCACACACACACAGACACGCGCGCACTCAGCTACACACGTTCTTTCGAGGTCGACGTTCAATTTGCTACTGAATTTCGATTCACTTCGTGGGGCGCTCGTTCGTTGCTGCAGTCGACGTCGTTCGTTGGGGCATCCAACAACAAAACCGGTTGCACAACATAAACTCCCCTTCACATTTGAAGAGACCCGGGGAACTCAAGAAACGTCACGTAGCGGGTTCCTCAGTGATGATGGGTGGTCGCTCTGAAAATCTGGCAACGCTGTTCATATCGTAAAAATTGCAACTCACGCAACATTTGTTGCATGTTGCCCAAGTACTAAGGGGTGGTTAGTTTAGCAACATTGTTTATGTTTACATTTCGGTTTGAATGCGTAGCACGTGGGTGTTAAATGAGAGAGATAGAGAGTACGATTTACGGTGCGATTTTAATGAGGAGAATAACTCGAGGGCATTCAATTTATTTGTATCGTATAAATCGTTCTTGAATAAAACTTTAGTTAACAATAATTTCTTTATAATAAATAATTTCCATTTTAACTTAGCTTAGATTAGAAATTAAATAAAATAATACATTATTTTCGATTTAAATCCATTTTTAGAAAGGTTAATAATTGCCGAGTTTATATAATTTTTAGTATTAATTTGTTTATTTTTGTTATATTATTTTATTTTATTTAAATTTATAATATTTTAGTTTTTATTGTTTATTGATGTCGTTTAGTTTAGTTTATTTTATTTTCTTTATATTTTTCAATATAATCGCAACACAAAAGAAATACAAATTATAGCCGTTAAGTGAATTCTTGTTCTTCGTTTGCATGTACTCTTAAAAATGGGGACGAAAATTGCAAACAAGTGTAAATAAAATTAAAAGCAAAACGTGTCCGTGCATAAGTTAAAATCAAAAGCAATAAGAACAAGAAAATGAAAGGAAAAGAAGAGACAACAGTTTTTACTAAAATGACTTGGGGAAGAAATACCAAACATCAAAAGCAAATGTTGAAAAGTAAATGTGACAGTTGAGCTGTCACTTGAGCGAACAAAATATTTAGATATCGCTTATGAGTTGGGGGAAAAGCAACACTTAAGTTAAGCACACTTTTGTTTCTAGCGAAGAGAATGGAAAAAATGATATACAGCCGGGTGGAGAAGGGGGACGTCGCCGAGAAGGAAAACTGTTTGAAAGGAGGAAGAATTTTTCCCAGAAAACATCAAAAATTTATAAATGCAAATATTTATAAACAAAACAATGCAGATAATTAAAAAAATTATTGAAAACCTGGACGGAATAAACGATCATGGAGGGGGTGAGTTGGTTTTAATTCTTAACCCTTTTAAAGACATCTGAATTTTAAGATCCCAGAATCTTTGGAATAGCAAACAAAATCTTAACTAATAAAGTAATTATTTTATATTCTCTTAGCTTTTGTTTATAGATAATATGAGCCAGTGTCTTTTATTGTCTTTCTCCTTCCTTAACAGAATTTTTTTGGTCGCTTCTCTACTCTTCGGGTTGCGTCATTCCAAGTGACGAGTACTCAGTATCTTAATCAGTACTGAGATCGTATCATCATCTCATTTAATGAGATCCTGAGCTCTTTTCCTTTAAACTTCTCTCCTTCTTGGTTTCTCTACAGTCTACTTTGAACAACAACAAAAAAACACCCTCTCTATTAACTTGTATTTACGAAATGATGACGTAAGTCAATCTAATCATCTGCTTGAGAGAATGAGTTGAGAAACAGGGTTTGTAATAAGCAAACCACCACCAGCATTAACAGCAACAAAACAACAACAACAACTCTCTCTGTCAGTCATTAACAGACAAATCAGTAAATTAAATAATCCGCACCGATTGAAATCTACACAAAGTAAACAGAGGAACAACAACAACAACAGCGAAACCCTCTTCAAGGAAATCCTTGCAATCAAACAATTTAACAATAAATAATAAACCGAAAAAGAGGGCAACACTTGGGTTAGGAAATGAATGCTTAGGTTGGTAATGAAGTTGATAGGTTGGTCAATAAAAATAATTAGGGATACTTCGGGGAATAACTCGCTTACATAAAGAAGAAGCAAACGAGTCCTCTGAATTTTTTAGGTTATAATTTCTGGTTGCTTTTCGTTGTTGATTTAGTTCTCTTTATTATTTTGACATCTGTCAAGAACTGTTTTGGGTGAATGAGTTTTTAAAAGTGGCTCAATTTCCCTTTCTCTCTCCCTCTCTCTCTCTCTCTCTCTCTCTCTCTGAATGTTTCTCTACTTTCTCTCAATCTTGATTGCGTTGTTGTTCTTGTCTCTCTTATAAGATGTTTCTTTTTCTGCGTTCCTCAGCATTTAATTGTCCATTAAGGTTCACGTTATTCGCCTCAATGACACTGTCTCTTCCACTTCTGCTCTAGTCTACCCCTCTACCATTCAACAAACCGCTTGTTTGTTGTTATTGTTGACCTCACCTATAATAAACGCAACTCTGCTCACCCTCTCTCGTGTAACCGCCGTTATTCACAGTTATTCACTGCCACTCTTGATCCCTTCCTTCCTTCCATACATCACCCTCTCCCTCCCTTTGTTCTTTCTCCTTTTCCATTCATTCGCATCCACCAACGATCTCAATACTCATTCATTCACTCACAATTGGCCTAATTTGACTTTTCTAACGGACCGTATCGACACTTCAACGCCTTTTTTATCCTTCATGAATGATTTCATTATAGTGGTGTGAGTAACACAGATAAAAGAGAGAGATAGAGAGACAGAAGAGGCACATGAAGCTCAAAACAGTCAAGTGTAACATGAATATCGCAGACAGGGACGAAATGGCACAAAAGCTTCAGTGGTTGACAGTAGAGAACGTTAGAAGGATAATAACAACAATAAATACACCAATAACAACAACATATACGATGTAACAGAAAAGAAAACCAAAGAAAGACGGGAAAAACAGCAAGGAAAAACGAAAAATAAACACACTTTGACAGCTAAATTGTTAAACAAAAGTTATGATAGTAGATAAATATTCAGCAAATGCCAGAAATGGGAAAGAAATGTTGTCGTTTAGGTTGTTGCAGCTTATTGTTGTTTGGTTATTGTTGTGGATTAAGTACTTATCATGATTTGGACATAAAGATGATCTTTTAACGGTTTTGGGGGAAAAGGAATCAAAGGATCTAATGGATAATGATAGGAGAGATTGAGAACTCTTTTAGAATATGCGTATATTTAAGGAACTTAACGAAAACTTATCGGAAACTCTATTGGAAGTTGGTTTTAATTAAAATTGAATTCACTTGCTTCAAAGCGGAACAAACAAAAGCAACAACAAGAATAATATCAGAAAATTTCTGACAACTCACATCACTAAAGCTAACATCATGTATCACTGAGCTATCACCGAGCCTTCGAATTGCCTCCAAACACCGACCAATTCGATTCGATAGACTATGGTTCCCCGACACCAACCGAATTCCCGACATTCTTGCAATTTGTAATTAATTTAAAATACCGTTATTAGGCCAAAATTCCATGAAGAATTCCAGGCACTGTTAATGTAACAACTACAAACCGTTAGAGGATATTCAGCGGGGGAAAGAGAAAGCAGAAGGGAAATGGGAAGAGTTAACTATTGAGAGAGAGAGAGAGAGAGAGAAACTCAGAAAGTAGAGCGGAGTAGCCAGAGTAAAATAACAAAGTTTATGTACTATGGTACTCGTTTGTCATGCTGTAAGTACAAAACATATTTTCGTACGTGCGTGTCATAAAATGTAAAACTTTAAAAAAATGTTAATTAAAATTCTGATGTGCGACGAGTTATTTGTATAAACTGAACAATTTTTTTAAACGTTTCGTTATTTTACGATTTTTAAAGTGTATTTTAATTCGTCCGTATGCATTAAACTATAAAACTGTCGCCAGTTTTAATTAAGTTAACTTTATTATTACTCCATTAAATGATGCGAGTTGAAACGATTCATAAATGTTTGAAATAATTTTAATATTTATTACAATATTTTTGCAATAAAAAATAAACATTAAATCACTTTATATAAATGGATAATCCGTCAGAAATTCAACATTATTAATACTACATAATCATCGTCTGGTGATGATCATCATCACCATTTTCATAACATCTCTTGTGTTTGTGTCAGTTTTTGTTTTTCATTTAGTGTTTGCTTCTTCTGTCAGATAAAATTTATTCGCTTCTTTGTTACGCTTCAATCATTGCTTGTGTGCTTGCTTGCTTGTTTCAGGCTGTCACGTTGACAGCTATGGCATCACCATTGACAACCTTGCATCGCCCGTCGTGTTAAAGAAAGAGTACAACAAACATCTGCCTTCCCTTGACTTCCATTACTGACATCTAGAGTAAACTATCAGTAGTTGAAAGAAAGAGACGGAGAGTAAGAAGGGCGAAGGAGAGGAGTAACAAACTAATGACAGTTGTGGCCATATGCTGGTGGGGGCGTGTAATGAATCTCTCTGAATGACATTTAAGTGCTCTCACATGGAAAAGTGTTGATAGAGACCGCTGATGATGCTGATTGTGGTGGACTTGAAATCGGGTTTTTATCATCATGGAGCATTATCTGAAATCTTTAAAAAACTCTTCCCTTGCATCAAAAAGGCATCTTAAAATATGATGAGCATGAAATGTTTCTTTACTTGAATGTATCTGATATTCTATAAGCTTCACTTGTAAATCAAACAAATCTCAACTCTTTGGACCAGAGTCGAATATTTATTGCCGAAATCCGAATAAACCGAAAGGATCTCAACCGAACCGAATCTATCATGAGCATCTCTATTAAATGATCTCATCACTAAAATGATGATGATATTACTCGGAGGTTAAAAACACTTCAACTCTTCACTTCAAATGCTAAAGAATAAAAAGTAATTCATGAAAGAAGAAGATGAATAATAAAAAGAAGAAAAAGACAAATAATACCAACATCATCACAGAATTTATCACCAGCACCATCACCATTTCCATCTTCATCTCCATTTATTGTAAAGTTGATATATAAACAAATTGAAAAACTGAAGATGCGATTATTGAGCTGTTACAGATCGAGTCCATGTGCTACCATGTGGTCTACATTCACCACACAGAATGTGCAAAAATAATGAGTTAAACGAGTGAGTGAATGAATGAATATATCTGTGCTCATTCGGTGCGCAGAAAAACTGCAATCTTCGTCGTCTTCAGCATCTTCAAAACCCAAACCAACGTATGGTTGATCGCTACCATAAACAACATATCAAAATATAATTAATAATCTTCAAAGCAGATGGCGCCAGAAGGCTTCCAAACTGACAGAGGGGCAGAGTGACGTAGAGGGAGATCGAGAGCAGAAGAGGATGCAAAGAAATTAGTCAGCCCTGTCATTCTTCCAGCCAACGATGCGTGTAGTGATTTATCTAGAGTAGTATTAACTGACAGACTAATAAACTGACAGATTGACAGACTGACATTCGATAAGTTTCAACTGATGCTCTCTCTCTCATTAGTTATGCCAGAGGTCATTCGGAGCCCACGAGACCCAGAGTATCGACTGCAACGCGTGTGAAAACTCATTAAACGATGTCAATAAAATTAATGAGTAGAGTGTTTTTTTGTTCATCATTCTAAATTATATGCTCGTACTACTCACATGAGCCCCAAACACGCCCCACAAATATAGGAAAAAAACAAAAAATTCTCGTAGTTGATGAGAGAGAATTTTTGGAATTTTAATGATATGCATTAAAATGTCTTCCTATTCGTTTGGATAGCATTTTGTCCATCATCATCCTCCCCTTTGACGCATTTTTCAACATTACATCGTTGGTCTAACCGTCGAATATTTGGTAATATTTGAGGCGTGAATTATTGGGTGTTTTTTGGCTTTTAACATTTAACATTTTTTATCTTTTATAGCAAAAGTTATTCTGAATTAAGAAAGGGAAAAACAAGAAAGGAAAACATTTTCTCCACCATCTATTATGATCTGAGTGTTATGAATCGGAATCTATTTCGACTCAAAGCACAAGTGGGAAGTAAAAATCAATAATAAAACCCAACATCAGGATGCTAAAACTTCGGTAGTAAAAATATCAACTGCAGTAAAAGCAACCAAGGAAAGTGACAGAAGAAGAGCACAAAGTAAGTGATACTAAAAGAGTGGAATCTTGAAAAAAAGTAGGATGCTCAAAAGAAGAAAGAAGCTTGTTCAAAAAAGTGTGTAAATATTTTCACTAACAATTTCGGCTACAGAAATTTTATTTCTGTTTTTCTTTTCGATTTGGTTTTCCGATGCTTCTTCGTCATCATTGTCACCAAAGACGACGATGATATGAACATCATCCAGTTTAGTAAAAAACAAACAAACAGTTTAGTAAAAAAATCTCCATCTGTAAAGGCAGCACCATCAACAGTATTCACACAAAAGCAGCAGCAGCAACAACAACAATAATAACACCAACAACGAAACTCCAACAACAAAAGCAATACTAACAAAAACATATGAGGAAAATCAAAAGAAGCATCAGCATCAAAAGCTTCAGAAGTCGCAAGAGCAACAGTAGCTTCAAAGGCTACGTCAAGGATTAGCTTCTGTGGATCTCTCTCGCTTCGCCTTCTTCCCGCGTTCATCTTGAAGTGTAACCAATTTTAAAGGAATCCCCCTTTTTTCGTTTACATCAAACTCAGTATAGACACCATCGTTAGGGCGGTGAGGGTAGGGGAATGGAGGGGAGGGGAAGGACGAACGAGCAACGGATGCAGGATAATGTTTGGTTGCCTGTTCATATGTGTCACACTTCATAGAGAGTGCTAAGTAAATATGTCAAAACATGCCGCATGATGTGCTGCTGATCCGGTTTCTGCTCCTGTCTCTGCTCCTGCTCATGCCACTTGTGACGCTACTCCTGTCATGCTGCTTCATCAATATCAACAGCAGAATTTTCCTTTTTCGTTGTATTTCGTAGCGACCACCTTTTTTTATTATGAATGCTATTTTGAATGCTCTTTTCAATGCTGTTACGAGACTTGCCATTATTTCAACCGCTTTGCTTGAGAGTTGCCACCTTTTTCAAATATCATTTTCAATTAAATTAAGAATACATACTCTACGTGTAGAGTATGGTAGTAAGCAAGGTGTATTAAATGCACTCTTTTTAGAATTAGAAGGAGATGATGAATGAGTTCAAAGTATGTGGATATTTCAGACTTATAATCATATTATAGAAGATTGTTCTTTAAATTCTCCTAAATTTAATGATAATTTTGTTTACCCTGAAAGAGGCTACAACATCATTAATTAAACCCCAAAGACTACTACAGATGTTAAAAGTTATTCCGAGTTATCGTATATCTTTCAAATTTTGGGTCCAAATTAAAAAATTATTTGCACTAATTAATTAATGCACTAATTGCATTAATTATTTTGGTCTATAATGCTACATCCACAATTTATCTGATTTTGATCAAAATCCTCCGTCTTAGAAGAACGATACTGTAACTTAAGATTCGTTCACTTCAGATGCAGATGAGATAATTTTTTGCAATCGTTTATTTTAAACATACTCACTCACAATCCCATAAGATTATCTCAATGCATACTCTCTGCATGTTTCTCTTTAAAATGGTATGAAATCGATTCGTGTCGAGGGGGGAAAAGTAGCGCAGACAGAGAGATGAAACTTAAGCAATGTCGAACATTGCGATCTAAACTGGTGCGAAAATATTGAGAATCAGAGGTTAATCTGGTGATTTTTCATGAAATACAGACACAGATTTGTACACAGAAATGCTCACCCTCGAGAACAACACAACTGCCAGCAACTGATGTATGCAGGAGACAAAAAGAAAAAAGAAATTAAGATCCAAAACATGTTAAAAGAAGCAGAACAAATTTTGCATTTGCCGAATGTTAGAGAATCCGAAGAGAGACCGAAAAATTGGATAAAATTACACAATAAAGGGAAAGTCAGATGTCAGACAAACAGAAAATTATGCAGACAGATGGATAGATAGGTAGTCAAGAGGCAGGGGAATGTTTCGTATGATATACGAGTATGATAAAGAATAATCATTGGTTATTAGCTTCATTATTACTCTGCTATGAAACTATGCACCAGGTTAAAAAATTCTGTTCACGATTTTGGAATAATGAAATTAATGAATAACAAAATTGAAGCAATATCGGTGCCATGATTAATGCCTATCACTTTATTTTATCGTTTATTGACGATACTATATAAAAGATGATGAGTGGAATTGGACAAACAGGGTATAAAAATGCATGTTCCTTAAATGACGGCAGAACATTATGTATGCCAATGAAATTTGGACGCATTTGTAAACACATTCGTCCCTCGAATAGAACGGTACTTGAGTTGCACGAAGTCGTCCTTTACTTAAAGTTTCTTTAAGTAATGAAATACTTCAAAATTCCCAACTCTCTTTTCTCGTCCTTTGAGTTCACTTCTTTGAATTGAGTGAGTGAGTTCATTAGATTCTCCTTCGTTGTTCAAGCTGTCGGCTTAACTGGCCATAAATTTCCATCGTTCCAGTCATCGGGATCGGGTCACTTTAAAGCGCCTCTACACGGTCGAATAAAGTAACCAACTAACTACATTCGTCCTAACATGTGTCTCAGAGTCGCAGTCAGAGTCCAACGTCTGAGTTCGAACGTATGCCGGAAATCGAAAATAAAAATGCGATTACAAATTAACGATAAGCTGCGACGGCAACCGCTGCAACAGAAGCAGTAACAATGACAATATATTGTTTAATAAAAAGAAAAATCGATTTACAGCGACAGACATTCGTAGAAGACACGACGCACGACGAGTTGGAACAAAAAACATTTGTTTCAAGTTGAGAGCACAAACGTGGCAACATCGAAGATGTGGCAAGGAAAGATATCCACCAGGACATCACCAACAACAATAAGAATTGTATTGTACGATTCTGTTGCAGGCACTCGTGCTCGTGTCCAATCGTTGCGAGCTGATTGTCTGGTGCTCAATGCATGCGGGTTCCAAATGAACCTAATAAACCTATTTGCTGCGTCGTGTCCTTGTTGAAAGGTGTTCTCCCGAGTCTAGTCTTCTGTGGGCGAACCACACCCAACAACCTGCACTCCGTTAAAGTGACCAACATTGTTAACAGCTCTGTTCGTTAGCCACGTTGGTTGGTTGGTTCCTGTGTTTCAGTTGGTTGTCCTTCCCGTTCGTCGCTCTTTCGTCTTCCCTTTCTTATGTGTGGAAAGAGTCCATCGTTCGTGAAATGTTCTGGAGGAACTCTACAGTCCTCCAGTCCTCCCTGCAGTCCTCCAGTCTTCCTTGCAGAGCAATAAAATTTAATACTTTCGAGTACCTAGTTTTTGCTACTTCTTCTACTTTCCTCTTTGCCTTTTTCTATTCTAGTGTACTCTATTGTAGGTTTGTCCATAGTTTGTCTGCTGATTCCTTCAGTATAGCGGTTTTTTCCCTCCTTCCTTCAGCACTGCGACTGTTTGTACTTCTGTCCATTTGATTCTGTTCCTTTGGTGAGCTCGTCCACTGCGCCAGCCGTTCAATTGATTTTTAGTTGAGTCCATTACGTGTTCTGGGTCATTTAGCAATTTCATCCGCTTTACCTACTGTATTCCAGACATTTTTAACTTTTGCAACAGGACAAGTAGCAACGACGAGTATGATTCTAAGCCTGTCTGTCCGATGGCCACGACATGAACTTCCAATGGAAGGCTTTCGTGTTGAATTAGTAGACTCTGCAGTATCTGTCATGACGTAAGACAGGAAGAAGACTTAAGTTCTAAAGGAGTTTCTCGAACTTGTCGGTTTACAAAACTAAACCTATCAGAAATGCAGGTTACGAAACCACATCGTTCGAAAATAGAGAATCCAGTGAGAGAATCTTATCAAAGAACTTCCTTTCTGATATTTTTATGTTCAGAAAAGTAGTTTAAGCTAAGATTAAGATCAAGATTAAAATAAAACCAGAGAATAAAACCAAGAAATAGATTGAGAACAAGATCAAGACAAAGACCAAAACAAAGACCAAGACACAGATTAACACTTAGATCAAGTTCAAAACTAAGCCCAAGCCAAGTTTAAAACCGAGGCTAAAAGCAAGACGAAGACTAAGATAACGATAAAGATAAAGGCCAAGACCACGACGTATCCAAAACTCAGTCCGTTGAATTTCCTGGAGTTATTCAATCCCCCTCTTCCTCTCTAATAATCCACGAAACAAGCTAGAAAATCTGAAAATAAACCGAAGCACTTTAAACAGCTTGTTCTTCTGAGAGTGAAAACTTTCCAACCATCTCAACTCCCTTTCTATGAATTCCCTATTTGTCTCCTTTGCATACTTCCTTGACATCAGTGTGGCTAATCATAAGAGATTGTTTATTACAAAAAAAAGAAAGAGACTAATAATTGCCCCGAAACTGCTTCGCTGTGTCACGTGCTCAACGCATCCACACGCGTCTTTGTATCACATTTCAACTTCTTCCAACAAGTCTCAAGTAGAAGACGTAAGTCTGGTACACTTCTCCACACTCTCTTCTCGCCTCACACCATCCTACAAGTTCCTATCTTTGACAGCGAACATTTACGACCATTTGACGTGTGTTTATTGGGGTCTCTTTGAATCTCTCCAGTTTCTTGTCCAAACTGAAAGAAGGGGCGGAGAACTTTACTAGGTCTGATGCCACGTTCACCACGTTTTGCTTTTCTTCCAATATTGTTGTCATGTTTAGTTTCTTGTTTCAATTTTTCAATATATACGATAACCTTGTTTGTTGATGCTTTATTCTGTACTTTTCACAAAACTCATTTTGTCCTTCAAGTGGTTTCCGTTTCCTTTTTTATTTATGACAAGAACTTCAATATGGATGTTTTTTCTATTTCACCTGTTTGGAAACTTTTTGAACACTACTCTGAGTACTGAGCACTACGCTGAGTACTGAGATACTACAATACGAGTAATATTTGAGTCTTGGTTTGGATCTACTACTTTGGAGCATGTTTAGTCTAGGAACTTATGTGTGACTGTTACTTTAAATTCTCATATCATAGCTTTAACGGTTCTAACGCTTAACTACTTAAAACTTAACTACTTCGAAAGAACACTTCTGAAAAACTATCCAAGTCATTCATCCGGGAAGATTTAACAACCGTGTCTCCTTTATTGCTTTTCGTAGAGTACTCAATCGAGTTGGTCGTCTTGAACTAACTTCATTTCGTATTCATTATTTGTATAAACGATAAGAGAAGTTCTTTTAAAGTCTTCTGGACCATCCACCATCTTGAAGGAGATGGAAGATTTTCCACCATCGTTAATAAAGTCCAAAACACAAACAGTCTCAATCATTTACGATATTTTATCTTCCGTAAAAGGTATAAAAAAGAACGAACCAGAAAATTAACAAAATTTTCTTAAATGTATCTCAAAGATTTATGGAACGCTTCCTCCTCAGCCCTCAGATCACCCTACTTTTACCTACTTCAGAGGGCATCGCCGAACAAATGACATCTCCTTATGTCACTTCCTCTTGCTTGTTTGTTGTTGTTCGCATATTTATTAAAAGCCATCATTTTACGTGAGCCGCATGATGTTTGTACATACATTCGTATTCTTTGTTGCGTTGTTGTTGTTAAAATCTGTTTCGCTTATTAAGTTGCCACAATTTTCCTTTCTTTCCCGACGTATCCAAAGCTCGGAGCTCGATAAAGACTTCGACTTTAGGTGCTGCTTCCCGAAAAGTTTCCTTCCTCATCATCGCATCTGCTCTTATCTTCTTTTTTCTTCTGCAGCCCTGCGGCTACTGTTTAGTGTCTTCTCTTCTCCTTCCTGCTGTTGTTCTTTTGTCATACGTTGTTGTCATCTCTTTTGTATTTTTGAGACAGATTTTCGGATGTTTCGCAGCTCCAGAGTCCCTGCCGATGCTCCGTTCTCTCTCCGCGTGGCAAGTGTTTTGTACGCCAATGAATTATGACGTTTCTTTTCGTTTCGTATGACGTCTTAAATGGGAACTGACACACACGCATACCCCATCGCCAGTTGTGGGAACCTGGTGTTAATATCCACGAAATAAGCACGTATCAACATCATCTGCAGCATCGGCAGCATGTTTGCCCGACTATGAAAAATCTTAAAATACTCGTAAGTGTAGCAATGCGACCAACCCATCGGCGTGCATTTCTTTTCGGGGCGGTTGGAATGGGGCGGATGTGTGATTCGGTGTGACGTGGAGTGGGATGGGTTGGGGTGGTGTGGTGTGATGTGGTGTGGGGTGAGGTGGTTACTCTGTGTAAGTGGTGCACAGCTGTGGCTAGATTTTTCTATATTATTGAAAACGTGTGCTTTTCGAGTACAATCAATTTTAATTTTGGGGAACATAAAATCCGCCGATTTATGTGAGCGATACAATGGTGACGATGACGACGACTACGACGGCATGTGTTCGTTGGCTTTCATCTTCATTTCGGTTGTGAGATAGAAATAAAAGCAATGATAATATAAAATAGTGGACAATAAAAACTACATGGATACGGATGAGTAATGAAAATGAAGAATAATAGTTTATGGAAGAATTGTTAGGAGCCAAAATGTGAAAATTAAAATATTACCGGTCTAATATAGTTTGAATACCAGAGGCCATATCATCCTCTGAGTGGACTTGGTGACTCTACTACTTTGTAGGTCACCACACACCATAGAATCTAAAATTCACAGTCAAATTGATGGAAGATGAACGCTTTAAGATTTCGAACAACCAAAACCGCGGTACAACAACAAAAAGTATTAAGAATTCAGAAAAAGCACTGAGTGGCTGCTGTTCGCTCCGTCCTGTCAAAAAATCTGTCAACTTCCAATAAAAAAAACATTCAGAAAATCAACGACGACTAGCAACTGATTTATACAATGGAATATATTTTTAGTTGAAATTCTTTATAAACTACAACATCATCTGAAAGATCTTCTGTGTCCGTTCGTCTGTCTGCCTGTCTGTCTATCTGTCCGTCCGTCCGTCTGTCTGCCTTTGCTGGTGTTCACACTGTGGGTGTGCAAACTGTCAAATCTGACAGCAACTAATTAGTTTTCTTGACAGCTTGAAGACAGCCAACAATTTCCACATATTTTAATAATAATAAATTAACTTCGAATCGTATCAGCACAAATGATTTCATAGCGTTTATAAGAGATTTCATTAGTCTTCTAAACGGTTCACCCTGGTGAATAGTTTTGAGCAATTTGAAAGCCTTCCCTCCTCTTCCTAGCTCCCTCTCCCCTTCCTCCTTGCTAATGAAGTTTTTCCAAAGAATTGTTGAACTAAACATTTGAACTGTTATAAAAATATTTGTACGAGTATTTCTGCAGTTGTTCAGTTCTTTTCTTTACCTTTTTCTTGTTCTGACGCTCGGTCGACTCTTCGATTTCATTGCCGATTTTAATGTGTCCCCGGAGCAGCATTTAATTGATTGCCTCCGATTTTAGCTCCGCCCTTGAAATCAACTGCTTCTTCTCGGTGGCGATGTTTTCGTGTCCTCGTGCCGCTCTATGAATCACGAGGGTCTTGTGACCTTCGACGCCGGAGCAATCATCGACATTTAGGAACAGTCTCTCTTCTCTCTTCGTTCTTCTCTCTTCGCTCCTCTCACTTTCCGATTTGCCATCTCGATTTCTATTACTTTTAATGAGGAATGAGTTTGTATTGATTTCATTATTTGATATTCGTAGTTTCACTGCTTTTCCGGGTGTTGTTGTTGTTGCTTTTTCCTTTGTGGTGGATGCTGTGAAGCTCCTGCTCTCGCTACGAGTGCAACATGTGTTCGCTTTAGTTAAGCATTTAAAATAACTGTTTCGTGTTATTTCGGTGACTGTTGTAGTTGTATTTTTTGTTGTATTGGGAGAGTGACGAGTGGGGTTTCGGATTATTTTTGGCATTTATTTTTACAGAGTTGAGCCGGAGACAGGATGGCGTCGTGTTGTTGCTATTATTACATCTGATATTCAACTGGATTTCTTGTGAGTAGGAGTATTTAACGAAAAAGAGTGATGAATGACACTTTCTTCCATAAAGACGTAATTCAATCTTATGTACAAATGTATTTCGGAAGAAATGTCTTCACGAACTCATCTTCATTCTCTCTATCTCTCTGTCTCATTCTCTCCTTCTTTCTATCTCTCTTTTTCTCCTCCTCTCTTTCTCTTTCCCTCTCTTTGTCTCTCTCTAGCAGTTTAAAACTTTTAACGCCTTTAAAAAGTACTCGTAGTCGTCCTTTAAAATTTCGAAACTGAATTTCCTTCTTTTCGGGCAGAAAAGATTTCAATTTTAGATTTTGGAACTTTTTAAGGAGACATAAATTTTCTCTTCCATACTATCGTCAGCATCCAGAGTGCAGTGACCCTCCTCACTACTCTACTCCACTCTATTCCTCCATTTCACTTCACTTCACTTCTTTTCTCTCCTCTCCTCTTCACTTTGCTTTTTAATACGCTTCGCTTTCATTTTATGGCTTTTCTCGATATTATTCTTAGCTTTTTAACCATTACCAACCAACTCATCCTCCCCTCCACCCTTATAGAGGCCTGTAATCCACTTTTTGAAACCCTCCCCCTTCCCTCTCCAAATCATTACATTTATTGCTGTTGTTTGCGGGTTTTTGCGTAAATTAGAAACGTCTGTGCGCATCGATTATTGTCGCCGATAACATCGCAAATAAACACCAACAGATGTCGTTCGAGTTGTGAAAACTTTCGCCCGTTACGAACGAATGAACATCGCCGAGCGAAAGAGAGAGAGAGAGAGAGAGCGGTAGTCAGAGAGGAAGGAGAAAGACATAACATGCAGTGGCAACATTCTGCCGTTTTAACTTGAATAACTTTTCAGCTAACAAAACTCCATACAGCTTAATTTACTCCCCGCCATCCGCCACCCCTCTCCGCCAACCCTCTCATGATTCAACTCCATTCCGGTGCCGGCCTTAAGCAACTTTTAGCCCATTAACTGGCCTCACAAAAATCACATTAGGACGAGTACACTTACAAATACTCAAACACATAAACAAATAAACATATAAAATCTTACATACATAAAAACACACGCATATACATATATAAGTATATAGACATATGTATGTAGTATATAGAGACAGTTTAACAGCGTAACGTGATTCACTCTTTGATCGTTAGGCTTAAAACGGAAATTCAACTTTCAGTTTTTATGGCATCCGGTGGCACAGATGCACTGTGTGTGTGTGTGTGTGTGAGTGCATGCCAGTGTGCCTCTCTTATAGTGAAACTCTGAAAAACTTTTGCAAATTATTGACAAGTTCTCCCTTTTTGCACTATTTTTACAGCTTCCGTTGTTGTTGTTTCCGCTGTTTTTTGATCTTGTTGTTGTTGTGTTTGTTTTAATCTTAAAGTTTTCACAGCCAATTAAAAGAGCTATCTTATATAGTACAATATATAAACGTATGTAAGTGGGTTGGGCTGTTGGACCGAAGGACACACATAGACCACTATTCGTCCATTGTGATTAAGCGTAGGGACCTCAAAAATGCGTAACATTTCGCTGTTATATTCGACTTCTGTTCAAATAAAAAAATAACCAACAACCATGAACTCTATGAAAGATTTCAATTCATCCGAACCAATCTTCTTCTTCTTCACAATTAATTTACTTGAATTGAATTCCTTTCCGACCTCTTTTCATTTCACGGGGTATTTCACGGGATCCCTTCCACTTAAATTGGTCTCGGAACCACTTCACTGGTTCAGCTCTTGACTCTGGTTTTTTTCTTTATAAATTTCACAAAATTTCCCGAAGTGGTTCCATTCACTTTTCACTTCCATTGTTGTTTCTGTTTATTTTGTTGTAAATCCTTGAAAAGCAGATACGAATAGTGGAACGTGTTTAATTGCATTTGCGAACCTGTCCGCAAGTCAGAGAACAGGTGACAAATTATTATTATGACTTTTGATGATAGAGAGCAAAGAACAACAACAACAACAACAACAACAACAACTAGAGAAGCCATAATTACAGAAACAATCACAAGAATAACATGTTTCGGCATAACTATCGCTCTTCCTTCTCTTCTATCCTCACATTCCGATCTATTTCCGTCCTTCCCTCCATCCTGTATTTTCATCCCTCCCATCCCCTTCCATTCAACCCCTCCCCATCCCATCCCATTACTTGACTATAAAGTTGCATGAGTTCAAATATGATGAAAAAGTTTCTGAAGTCTTCAATTCAGTAGCTAGAAGGAGTTCGAAGGGTGAAACTAAGTATGATGGGGTTGGTTTGGGGGAGGGGGAGAAGTTTTCAAAAACTTTACACATTCATTTAAAGCATTCAAAAATTTATAGCAAACACTTCTTCACGGTGAAGCGTCTGACTAAATTTAGACAAGATTTTCGACTTCATCAGCAGCAATCGGTCCTGCTTTGAGCACCCCGTCCCTCCCCTGCTTCCCCCCCCATTGAAGTGCTCCAGTGATTCCGAGGCGTGTCGCGTGCAGGAGCAACCGACCGCGTCTCTGCTTCAGATGCTGTTTTCGCTGTTGATGGTGCTCCCTTCAGCTCAGCTCATCTCTTCTCTTCTCTTCTCTTCTCATCTGAACTCATCTCATTCTCAACTCTCTCTCTCTCATCTCTTTGATCCATCATAGCAAAAGGAATTTCGGTCTATTAAAACGGTACTCGACACTTCGGTCGTCGGTTCTTCGGTTCGTTGGTGTTGATGTTGATGTTGATGTTGTTGGTGTTGGTGTTGGTGTTGGCGTTGTTGGTGTTGGTGTTGGCGTTGATGTTGCTGTCAAATTTTTGAAGTTGCACTGTGAAGAGTGTTTTTTTTTTTAAAGATATGCCTTTAGATGATTTTGTTGTTGCTTCTCTTGTTGTTCTTTTCTTGTTCTTGTTATTCATCTTGTTCTGGTTTTTCTTTGCCCACTGTTGTTGTTGTTGTTATTCTTGTTGTAATGACGACAAGTTATTAATTAAAATTTGTGTTAAAAAAGATTCTGAAGCATGACGAAAACTTGACATCAGCCTATCATCAGCGTCAGCTTCAGCGAGTGAAAAATGTTCGAAAGTGTTGACAACATAGAAAAATCGAGGGGGAGAAAATTGTTAAGTGGTCGAGGAAACTTGAAATGAAGAGGAAGATTGAAAAGAGAGAAAGAGGGAGCAGTGAGTTAATTCTAAGAAAATTCTAAACGTTGCGTAAAACAGAAAATCTTATATAAGGGTTAAAGATTTAAGAAAAAAATATACGAGGAGCAAATCAATTAATCAAAGAGAAGAGAAAGAATAAGAAGATGAAGAATTGTGTTGGAAAAACCATAACAACATCAAACACAAAACAAGTGAATTCGAAATAAGTTTCAATTTCATAGAAAAACCAACAGGAACGATGAAGAAAAAGAAAAAGAACAAGAAAATACATCGACAGCAACATGTTCAAAAATAGCAACATCAAAAACATAAGCAACAATACTCGGATCATTAGAAAACCTCAACCAACCAACATCATCAGTTGTATCCATCAACAGCTTAAAAGGAGAACCTCCTTTTAAGAGGAGGAGAAAAAAGGAGAACGCAAGGAAAACAAAAAAACAACAACAAGAAAATACAACTTTCAACTTCAATACTTCAATATTTCAACATGACAGTGATTGGGAGTTCCTTTGAGTTCCTTTGCGAGTTCCTTCTCCTCTTCTCCTCTTTCTCTATTCCTTTCATCCTCTCTTGCTCTCTCCATCTCTTCCTCTCTTCCTTTCTTCCTCACCGACTAACAGACGTCGGCGATGTCTGAGCCTGGCTTTGACACTGTTTATCCTCGTGATCCTGACATTCGGCACTAATTGACTTTTCCACTGTGGTTGGCAGTGATCACAATACAACAACAACAAAAACACGGCAACACAGAAACCCACAGAGAAATAAAAAAATGTAACAACAATAAAACTGTCTAAACTGGTAGAAAAAGTACAAAAAAAAAGATAATAAATAATAAATAAGTAAATAAAAAGCTAAATTGAGATTCTCTTCTTTTCTTTTCTCCTCTCTCTGTCTCCCTCTCTCTCATTTTTATTCCCATCCGGCTTCTGATTATCTGAGGAGCGTCTGTTTTCATCGACTTCTTCTAAGATTTCTGAGCAACTCCGCCTTTTTTAGCATCTGATTTAAGCTCTTTTTTCATTCTGGTTCTCACTTCAGATATTGTATTTTTTAATCACTGGCGGCATTTTAAAAGCAGTCTTCTACGATTTCTACCACTATTTTTACTACTTCTTTTTTCCTCTTTCGATTTTTTCCACTTCAATTCAAAGGGCTGGTAAAAAAAAGAGCAACAAACAGTATAGCAACAACAACTACTACTACCAGTACAACTAACATCCACACCGAATAATAATCATTAAGTTTTACACACATGCAGAAACATCATCAACAACATCCTCGAATATTTCAACAATTTTCTTTTTCTATTTTACAGTAAAATCAATTTACAAACAGAACATAAAAAACCCTGCAACCGGCCACCTACCAAAAAATATCCAAAAACCAGAACCGGGAACAGGTACCAAAAACCAGAAGCGAAAACTGTTCTAGCCTTTTATATGTACATCCATTGTATTGTATATCAGGGAAGAAGAAGAAGAAGAAAAAAGGAGAGGTAGCAGTGTAGTGAAAAATCGCAAACATCGAATCGAATCATCATCTCTGACGTTTCGGTTCTTTCAACTCCTGTTGTTGGTGTTGTAATAAAATTTTGTTACTCAAACAATCACAGTTCCGCATCCGCTTCCGATTCCGGTTCGACTTCCCTGCTGCTGCTTTTGATATCTTCATCACCCAATTGAGTCCTAGTGACTCCACGTGGTCCTCACTTGGTGGGTCGGTTGGTGCCATGGTCGGTGGGTAGGCCAATCGGTGAATTCGGCGTTTGGTAGATCGGTTGGTGGCTTGGTCGGTGGGTTGGTATTTAGTTTGGTCGATGGCTCGGTTGGCAAAGCAAAAGAACTGAAATTCAACGAAATTCAAATTCATTCCGAAACTTCGAAGCGATTGATTTCAATTGTCAAAAGTTTTTTGTATCCTTATTTTATCCTCCCTCTTCTCCCCGTTCTTCTTTTCTCTATGCTCACCATTAGTTTCAATGGCGATTACTTCCCCTTCCTCTGTAATCAGCCACTCTTCAATACTCAGGTGAAATTCCTTTGGCTCCCTCGATTCCCGGTCCCTTTCTCGGGTCCCGGTTCCGATTAATCGGTCCCTTTCTCTTTCTCTTCCTCTTCCTTTTGTTGCTCTTTTTATTCTTAATTTTTTTTACCTTCCCTGATTTTTGTTTTGTACGATTTCAGTAACTATCAAAAGTTTTTTCTATCCGATGTTTGTTTTGTGACCGCGTGCGAATGACTTGAAATTTTGTCGTTGTTGTTATCGTTGTTGTTGTTGGTGTTTTTCTCTTGAACAGAGATTTTTCGGTATTCTCTTATTTTGTTGTTATATTTTGTATAAAAAACTGCAAATCGTAACGTAATAATGAAAAATCTCTCAATTCCATGATTCATGGTCGTTATTCGTCCTTTTAAAGTTGTGTTTGTATGTTCCCTAACGCGTCCTTCAGCCCCCACCCCACCCGCCAATTTTTCTGGTATTTTCTTTTGTTTTCCCTTTTTTTCGATTTCTAATTTGATTGGTTTTTCTTTTCTTCCCATACTTTTTCATTTGATTTCAAGTTTTTAATCAAATGACGAATGATTCTGCGGATTTGTACGGAATTTTTTCTGTTTTTTATTTTCTTGTTTTTGTTCTTGTTCCTTCCCTTTTTACCTGGCCGGGTTTTGGGAGGTATTTTTTCGCCCCTCCTCCTTCTCGGTTTTGTTGTTTTTTATGTTTTCATTCGCCTTAATTTATTTGATTTTTAAAAATCGTGTTGCGAATATGTTTTTTCCAACTGATCTCTCAAATAGGATGTTTTTTTTTTGTTATTTTTCTTCATTTTCTGGATGTTTTTTTTTGCCATTGTAACAAAGAAAATCCGGTTCATTAGGTTAAGTTTTTCTCTGATGTTTTTATAGTAAACTTTTTTGTGATGTCTTTCCGAAGGGTTTTTTAATTCAGTTTCCTGAACGAGGTTCTAGTTACTGCTTTCTACTCAGCCTCAAACAATTTCAGGTTGATTTCATTGCGACTTTATTACGGCATCGGTTACATTAACGAACCCGCTGTTTACCCTGATTAAGTAACCCTTTTTAGCTGAGGTTGAAATTTTTCCTTTTTTGCTATCGAAGTTTTTGTGCATCAATGAAGACGTCATTCGTCTTTTATTATTATATGTATGTATTCTGAAGAAAAAGGAGAAGTAGAAGAAACAAAAAAAGTAAAAGGATAAAAAGGAGGATAAGAGGAAGAAGAAGGAGGATAGGAAGTGAGAAGTAGAAGATGAAGAAGGAGAGGAAATATCCTCATACTAAAGAGACCCTTGATACAAGATACAAGTCAACAAGTAAGTAAGTATTATTGATTGAATCTCCTACCCGCCTCTCCCCATCTCTCTCCTTATCCTCCTTTCTTTCTCTCCGTTCTCTCTCTCCAAACCATTAAGAAATTGACACTTTATAAATCAACAACGTCTTTCATTTGTATATCCTTCAACTTCGGATCCATTATAGTGTTTCTAGCATTAAAACTACCCTCCCCTCTAGAGCCCTACTTTGTATTTCTATATATTTTTGGGTATCATCCTTCTCCTTCTTTCCAGCTCCTCTCTCTTTAAAAGCAAATGGATTTTCATAGTAGTTTTAGCCTTCAGAGTAGTTCTTGAGTTAAATGTATGTATAAAGTTATTCAAACTATGAAGGACGACTTTGGGAGGGGTGCGGATGGAAGGGAGAGAGAGAGATGGGTGAGGGTTACTAAGAAATCTAAATTAAAATTGAAGATTAGGTGTGGTGGAGGGTGATTCTTGGGGTGTACTTAAATCTCTTGTAAGTAAGTGATCTCGCTTGAAGTTAATAGAGATACATAAATTAGTGACACCTAAAAGACGAGGTTACTTAAAGATAAGTTTATTTAAAGATGAGGTGTTTAAAGATGAGATGAGGTAAAGGGGAGGTTACTTAACGATGGATAGACGAGGAGGTTATTTAATGCATTACCCATCAAAGAGACTTTAGTATTTATGAGGCCCTAAATATAGAAATATCAGAAGATGCAGATGAAGAGAGAATGGAATCTCATTTAACTAGTCAAGGATGTTTTTATGTTGAATTTTGTTTTAATTCTTTCTTCCTTCTTGCTTAATCTTAATTAAAACGTATTTGATTTATCAAAAGATTTTGTCAAAAAATGAAGATGAAGAAGAAGAAGATGTGCGATTTAAATCCTACTTAAGCAAGCGGCACTCGGAGCAGTAAATCGAACACTTAAGATTCTCTGACAGCGAAGATTTCAACAAACATGTTGATCATAATTTATTTATACAAAAGCATGTATTTTTAGACGTTGAAAAGTTGTCTTATTATTTTATTTAATCCTCATGAAAAAATAAATGATTTATGAATTTATATTAGAAGAAGAATTGAATGAAAAAAGAAAATCTAAAAATGTTACAATATAAACAAACACTCTCTAAATCTTGGTTTCAAAACACCCAAATGTTTAGTCTCAATTGAAATTTCTTTGATTTACTGCTGGGATTATTTTTTACCTCAATTTAATCCACAACATTTTAATAAACATTGAAAAATTATATTCAAAACATCAAAAATTTCTATTATTAGAGTCTCAGGGATCTACTCTTTCTTCAAACTCATTTCCATAAATCTTTAACACTTTAATCCACATGCAAGAGACATGCAGAGAGAATGATATACTATATATAGAGAACGAGAGATAGAGAGAGTGTCCAGAGCTCAAGAGTCATCTAAGATTTCCATAGCATTTCAATGTTCGAATAAATATGATTCATATTATATTAAATGATATTAAATTAAAAGTAACAAAAGTGACTCGTTATTAAAAAGACAGCAACCGGGTTTAAAGTGCTCTCTACCTCTGTCTCCCTTCCACCACCTCTCTACCTATATATCCCTCTCTCCCTACAAACAATCGACATGCACTCTACTTGCAATCGCATTTTTTCTATTTCAAGGCTAAATAAAACATTATCTAAAAATAGGCTAAACTAAAGAAGAAAGAGCGAGTGAGAGAGACGGAGGGAGGAGAAGGTTAAGGGCCAGATAATAAGAGGGAAAGAGAGAGAGAGAGTGAAGTCAGAAAAACACTTTCGACTCAAAACTATTTCTATTTATTGTTGTTATCATTATTATTATTGTATCTATTCTTATATCTGATGTGTTGGTAGTTTGAGGGGAAAAGTTTAAAGCATTATATTATATTCAATAGAAGTGTTTCATTGAATAGCTTCTTTCTCTTCATCATCTTTTTTCAGGTCTCTTGTTCTTCTTCTCAGCTTTTCTTACACCCGGAACTACTTGTCACCTTTCAACTTGTTTAAATTTATTATTGGACAGATGTTCTACATCAGCTTCTTACATTTGAATTGTATGAGTTTGGAGATTATGTTTGTTGCGTCTTCTTCTTTAAAAATAACCATATTTCAAGAAGAAGGCATTCCTTTTTTCATCTACGAAAATCAAGATGTATCTATGATAAATCATTCTAATGTTGTTATTATGTAAATAGTTTTTGTGATTTCCTTGAGTTTGTTTCCAGGAGAATCTTCTAACATGAACGGTCTCAGTAAATTTGTAAACACGGATAAAATTTGGCATCGTTCCATGACCACATGAGACCACTCAGTCGAAACAAAATTAAAGCCCAACCAATATTAAAAACCAACCAATATTAAAGTCCAATCAATATTAACCATTAAAATACCTCAATTTAAGGATCTTTAGTAACCAGAAAGTGACATAAAAAAGTAACTGATGAATCCCTAGAGACATCTTGACCCTGAATATTCAGGAGAAAGCATAAGAGTTTGGAAAAAGTGCTTTATTTCAATAATTTTCTATGACTTACGAATTTAAGAGCTTAAGGTCATATTAAAGACCATATTAAAGATCACGTCTGTCAACTATTGTAATATTTATGATGTTCTAAAATGTCTTGAATTGATAAACTGATTTACTATAGTAGATGAATTGAGCATTGAATACATTTTAAAATTCTTTTCTTCTTTATGTTCATTACTATTATTTTTAGTCTTCTAAAAGAATCAGTTTTTTCCAAAAATGGTTTGTCGGTTCAATTCTTTAGACACACGACTGGTCTATTTTCTGATTTCTATTCTTTGAAAGTCAACTGAGAGTTGATTGTTTTCATGTGCCTTCAGCAAATTATTTTGGACGAAGTACAAAAGAATCTTGCCGAAGCCGAAATCTTAATTAAACTCACCTCGCATAATAAGCAGCAGCAGCCATCGCTTGGGCCGTCTCCAGACTAACCTCAATTTTGCCCCGACGATATGGTAGCTTGGCGGTACCAAGAGCTCCAACGCCGACTCCGATAGCAACTACAGCTGCTTCATCGTCATCGAAACCGACAGCAGGAGCAGCACCACCCACAACTGGCAGATCCTTGAAATCAGCTCCTTGAATCGCCTCCTCTTCAAAAACAATTGGCAACGCAGAGCACAGACCGGATCTAAAGTTGTTTGTGTTGTTGTTGTTGCTGTTGTTGGAGTTGTTTACATCACTGTTGTTGTTGCCGTTGTTGCTGTTGTGCAGCAAACCAGCGAGCCGTAGTTGTTCTTCCACAGAAATTACAAGAGCTACAGCAGCATCAGCATCTGTAGTTGCTGTTGTCGTTATTGGAACAGCAGTAGCATTGGCAGCATTGGCGCCTAGCGGAACTTCACGCACGACCGATTGATGTTGTTTCTGGTGTTGTTGCTGTTCACGTTTCATGACGGAGGCAGCTTTTGAATAATGTTGTTGCTGCTGCTGTTTTTGTTGCTGATGCTCTCTTAGTTGTTGATATACATAAGATTTGTGTTCGCCGTCAGCTTTCGTGCGCTGTTGCATGTTGTAGTGATGTGACGGCTGCTGTTGCTGCTGCTGCTGTCTTTTGTGTGACAACTGTTGTTGTTGGTGGTCCTGTATTACTATTGTCGAGGCTCCTCTTCCTCCTCTCATTCCCTCTCCTTCTGCTGGCGGTGGTGTAACATATGCTGGTGGAGTTGTTGTTGTTGCTGCCGACAGCGGAAGTTGCTGCTGGCTTTGATTGTCATTGACAGCAACACAATAGTTTTCGTTTTTGCCAATTTGCTCCGCTCCGTGTTTACGTTGATTGTTGATGTTGTTGTTGGAGTTCGGATTCGACTGGTTGTTGTTGTTGTTATTATGGTTCTCAGCTGTCATGTTAAGCGTTTTCTTATGGCTTGATTTGGTTAATCGGCCGCTCGGCCCTGCTGCGCTCTGTGCTGCAGCTGCGGCTACTAAACGCCTCCTGATCTGTCGCCCGGGTGGCAGAGGGGGTGGCGCCGGTGTTACACCGTCCGCCGTATTCGGCTGTCTGACTGGTGGCGGTGGTGGTGGTGGCAGCGGTGGTGGCGGCATCGGCATCGGCATCGGCGGTCGCTCGGCGATTGTTTCGTAGACGTGATGAAGTGAGGCCGGCGACGGAGGCCGGGGGAACTCGGAGTCTGAGTGCAGTGTTTGTTGCTGTTCCATGTAATGGAAGTGCTTCGTCGACGTCGGGACCGCTGCTTGCACTCGTGTTGGTGGTGGTGGAGGAGGCAGCTTTAAAAAATGCATGGGCTTTAGCGGGCGGCTCAAATGATGACGTTGTTGGTGCAGCTGCTGCTGCTGCTGAATGCATGCAACATTTTCTGGAAAGTTATTTAAATTAAAATCACCTGCACCTGATTGACGCATGTTTGTTCCGGGCGAAAGGCGATTCGGCATTAAGAAGTGTTGCTGGAATTGGTGAGGCCGATGCTGCTGCTGCTGCTGCTGCTGCTGATGTGCTGACAGCTGGTAGGGGTGGCGATGGTGTTGTTGTGGCTGCTGCTCACTTTCCTGAAATGTTGTCTGACTCAACAAGTGTTTTTCGTAGATGTCATTCAGAAAATTCGGCGTCGCTTTTGAAATTTGATTAAAATTCTGCTGTTGCTGCTGCAGCATCATCATTGGAATGCGGCTGCTTGTTTGAGCCACTGTTGTTGTTGTTGTTGGCACAAGAGACTGCTGTTGCTGCTGCTGCATATTTGCAGTGCTTTGGCATTCTAGTCCCTGATTCATTTGTCGAAATGGCAGCAGCGGAATCGGCACCGCAATTGATTGTTTTGCATAACCAACAGCTGCCGGTGTTGCTGCCGCTTTTGCTGGTGCTGATAATGCTGTTGATGATGCTGCAGCTTCAACTGCTTTCATTGTTGATGATAATGATGATAAATACTGTTGTTGTTGTTGTTGCTGTTGGCTCTGCAGTTGTGGCATTTGTTGCTGTTGTGTTTGAAGTGGCAGGTTGGTTGGTGGTTGTTGTTGCTGCTGTTCGTATTGCTTTTCGTACCAGTTGCTGCTTTCGCATTTTCCGAATTTGTGCGTCGTTGCTCTGTTTCCACTTTCTAATTGATGCTGATGTGCTTGTTGTTGCTGTTGTTGTTGTATCCTTCGTTGTTGCTGATACTGTTGATATGAAGGACGTTGTTGGTGCTGCTGCTGGTGCTGATGATGTGGCTGATGATGTTGATGCTCTTGATTTCCGTGCAAATTCATTATTATTGTTGATGTTGGATTTGCTGTTGTTGCTGGAATTCCATCGCGTTTAATTGCTGAAATTCCAGCATGTCGAGTACGATGTACCGAAGCCTAAAGGAAAAAAAGGAATAAAAGAATAAGTAAAAGGGAGGTAAAAACGGGCAAACAACTAAAAGTGAAAAAATTACTAAAATAAGGAGAAATGACAGGAGTACATTTTCCAAAATTCTTGCATTCTTCATCGATTGTTTTATGTTGAAGTCGAAATTAAGCAAAATCCGAGCCAAATTTTAGGCCCTGCTCTTCTTCTTCTTCTCTGTGATCTCTTGCAGCCTAAACAACACTTCGATTCTCTGCGGGACTCTTTTCAGCACCTCCCCCCGTCTCTTTCCTTCTCCACAGCTCGACCCCAACCCCTTTCCGCGGTTCCCCTCACATAACAAGCGTGTTAATTGTTTGTATTTGTTTTTATTGCTTTCTGGGGTTATTTTTAAGATTTTTCAACATTTTATTATTACACATGTTATTGTTCTTCTGACATTTCGGCTGCACGTCAGGTTGCATGCTTGTCATAAAAGACAAGAGCTCATTTTATATATATTTTGGTTTTTTTTCTTAATTTTATATTTCCGCTGGTTGAGTTTTTCTCTTGTGTTCTTCTTTTGTGTTCTTTTGTTGGTTGCTTTCTGTTTTAATACTGTTTTTATGTGTTTCTATAATTTAGATCTCTAAATTTAGTCTTCGTCACTTCTTTTGTTTTAATAAATCTTCTTTTATAATAAATCTTAACTTTTCATCTACTTGAATGAAGCGTGTTGTAATTTTACAGCCTTTGTTTTTCTTATTTGATGGTTGGACATGCTTTTAGATTTAATTTTGTTTTTAATGGTTTCATTTTAATTAAATTTTTCCGATTTTATAATTTCTTACTTTTAAATTTTTTTTTATATATTGTATTTTTTTTAATTTTGTTATTTTTTTAATATTTCTTTATTTTGAATACTTACAAAAACAGGCGCCGCGGCTGATGAAGATTGTGAGGAGTCGTCGTCACTGCATCTGCAAAATGAATAAATAAACAATCATTTAATGCGAATTCGTATCCTTTCAATACTAAAATAATTTCAAAATAAACATTTTAATAAACATTTTAAGAATTTATTTATTTCAATATAATTTTTCCTTGTTTTCGGAAAGTTTTTAATACGAAAGTATGATTAAAATCTCCCATCAATAAATTCAATAAATGAACTAATAATTTGTTCTTTCTAATTTTAAAAAAAAATTTCAAAATTAAATTTAAATTTAAATTTTAAATTTCTTTGCTTTCACCTAAATTGTGGTGGTTCCGTATCAGGCAGCATTTGAATTCACCTTCAAGTTGAAAAAAGACTACAAAAAGCACTTAGCAATGTCACAAACCGCAGTGAGTTCTAAATTAATATGAGTTGCCTGATTTTAGAAGCACTGCAGTGTAATACAACGGCAGGAATTTACCATGCTTTTTAAATTTTCCTGGAATATTACGTGTACTAAACTACACAAAATGGTTTGTGTCTGCGGTTTTTGGAGACCTTGAAGCCCTTGCAACAGGTTGTAATGCTGTTTAGACTATCCAAAGTGTTTTTTTTTAAAGATTTTTTTTAAAATTTCGTTATTTAAATTCATGATTTTTTGTAAATTTTATAGGTCGATTAAGCAATTTTATTAAATTTAATAACATATGAATTTTAATGCTAATTCTAAATGAGTTTACAGTTAAAAGTATTCTTCATTTAATGTTGAAACTTTAGTTTATTATTTCTTAATTTTTTTGTTTCACTCCAAGTATACAATAATTAAATAAACAATAAAAAGTGTTGTTTTTGTGTTATCTTCTCTCCTCTTTCCCTTGACATACCTTTTTTCTTGTGCCTGGAATCGCTGTGCAGATGCGGCTGTTGGTTTGACATTTAAATTTGCTGAACGTCGTCGTGTTTGTGAACGATTAGATTTGTTTCGGTGCAGCATTTTATCGTTGTTGTTGTTGATAATTGTATTAATAATTTGTTGTATTTTTAGTGCTGCCACTCAACTGTTGATGCCATTCATTTATTGTAATATTTCACGGAAGACTGCAAAAGAGAAGAGGGTACAACAAAAACGTTATCAAACAAATCGAATTGCATAGAATCAAGTTTTAATAACAACAACAATCAAATGTAAGTGAAGGCTCTTAAAAAAATAAAACCATATGAAAAACTAAAATAAAACAAAAAAGGAATAAATTCAAATATATTTTTATTCGTGTTCTAAAATTAAAATGGAAGCTTCTTGTTGTGGTATCGAAGAAGAGTCTAAGCAACAAAAGAGAGCAAATAATATTAATTGTTGTTGTAAATAACATTGAGAAGAAGTACGAGCGTGTTGTCATATCTTCAAAGGCTCCCGAGACTGGATATGAAGGATATTTTTTTGTTTTTTTCCCCTGATGTTCATCTGGCGACTATCTTCACTCACTCATGCATGCATGACGTCTCTCTGAGTGTCTGCTGTGCCTGTTGTCTGTTTATCTTTAACCGCAAGGACGAAATTCAATAAAAATTGAATCTGGTTATATACTATATTATATATACATACATATATATTATTATCACCGGCTTCCCCGCACCGGCTTCCCGCTGGTTATGAATTTGCAACCATCGATTTTATTGGACATCTTTTACTTTTACTATTTCATTTTTATGTAAAACCTAAAGATACGGTATTAATTGCGTTATTGGAAATAATTAAATCTTTTTTTATCTAACTTGGCTGACAAAAAGTTTTTTCTTTGCTGTGTTCTAATATAAACACTTTCAAATCAGAGACCATGATGTCAGCAAAGTTATGTAGCATTCGGCAATATATTGACTTGTCCGAACATGTCCTTGTCTTTGATGCTAAACAATATGAGGTTATTTTTGTTGTTCTTTGTTTGAAGTTCTGGAAAAACGTAATGTCGTTCGATTGAAATGTCTAATCGTACAAAGTACCTCTCAAAATGTCTGAATTAAATTGCCTTAAAAAACATCTACTTCTACGAAACGTTAAAAATTTTAATCTTGTTACCTTTAATAAAAGAACGAAAGTTTTAACGAAAAAATTTCATTCCGTTCCCAAAAAAAAAAAATCATTCATCATTTTCAACAACTTCAGAAAGGAAGTCTGTAAACGAAATAATTTTTTTAAAAAAACCAAGGAAATAAAAGTTCTTGAAACGTAAACCAATTGTGAAAAAAGTTAAGAATTATTGTGATAATCGAAAAAATGTTTTAAACAAAACCAAGGAAAAAAATTATTGATACAAAAACCATTTGTGAAAAAAGGTAAGAATTGGAAAAAAAAGAAAGTTAGTGAAAATCGAATATATTTGTTACATATAGCAAAAAGAATTATTGTGATAATCGAACAAAATTTTTTAAAAAAAACCAAGAAAAAAAATTATTGAAACAAAAACCAATTGTGAAAAAAGTTAAGAATTTAGAAATCAAGTATGTATTGTCATAAAATTTAAAAGTAAATGTATACAAATTTGGCAAGAAGGAATAGCAGTTGCTGTAAACTCAAATTTTTTTGTTCTTTTTGTTGTCATTTTTGTTTCTAATGCCAACTCCAAAAACTACAACACTTTTTGTCGCTCTCGTCTGGTTGCCGAGTTATAGCGGAAATGATATAGCTATATCATTTATAGTTATAAATGATAGGCAATTGAAATACCTTTTTGATGACATGAATAACATGAAGTTATCTCGTAGAGTTTAGGAGATATAGCACATAAATATTTCAATTTCAATGCACTATACATAACTCGGAAACCAGACGAGAGCATACGAAACAACAACAACAACAGTAAAATTTGAGCTCTTCAGAAAATCGTATATTATTTTGCTAATAAATAATAATAATAATTCCGATGATAATGCCAGAATCACACTGCCTGCCAACAAGTAAAATCCGATGATAATGCCGGAATTCCGATGATAATGCCGGAATGAAACTGCCGGAATCAGACTGTCTGCCAACAAGTAAAATCCGATGATAATGCCGGAATTCCGATGATAATGCCGGAATGAAACTGCCGGAATCAGACTGTCTGCCAACAAGTAAAATCATTTGATAATGCCGGAATTCCGATGATAATGTCGGAATGAAACTGCCTGCCAAAAAGGAAATTCTGATGATAATGCCAGAATCAAACTGCCTGCCAACAAGTAAAATCCGATGACAATGCCGGAAAGTAAAGTTTGATAATAATGGCCGAAACAAACTGCCAACCAACAAGTAAAATCCGATGACATTGCCGGAAAGCAAAGTCTGAAGATAATGCCAGAATCAAACTGCCTGCCAACAATTAAAGTCCGATGATAATGCCGGAAAGAAAAGTCTGATGATAATGCCAGAATCAAACTGCCAACAAGTAAAATCCGATGATAATGCCGGAATGAAACTGCCAGCCAAAAAGGAAATTCTGATGATAATGCCAGAATCAAACTGCATGCCAACAAGTATAGTCCGATGATAATGCCGGAAAGTAAATTCTGATGATAATGCCAGAATCAAACTGCCTGCCAACAAGTAAATTCCGATGATAATGCCGGAATGAAACTGCCAGCCAAAAAGGAAATTCTGATGATAATGCCAGAATCAAACTGCCTGCCAACAATTAAATTCCGATGATAATGCCGGAATGAAACTGCCAGCCAAAAAGGATATTCTGATGATAATGCCAGAATCAAACTGCCTGCCAACAAGTAAAATCCGATGATATTGCCGGAAAGTAAATTCTGAAGATAATGCCAGAATCAAACTGCCTGCCAACAAGTAAAGTCCGATGATAATGCCGGAAAGTAAATTCTGATGATAATGCCAGAATCAAACTGCATGCCAACAAGTAAATTCCGATGATAATGCCGAAATGAAACTGCCAGCCAAAAAGGATATTCTGATGATAATGCCAGAATCAAACTGCCTGCCAACAAGTAAAATCCGATGATATTGCCGGAAAGTAAATTCTGAAGATAATGCCAGAATCAAACTGCCTGCCAACAAGTAAAGTCCGATGATATTGCCGGAAAGTAAATTCTGAAGATAATGCCAGAATCAAACTGCCTGCCAACAAGTAAAGTCCGACGTAAAATCCGATGATAATGCCGGAAAGTAAATTCTGATGATAATGTCAGAATCAAACTGCCTGCCAACAATTAAATTCCGATGATAATGCCGGAATGAAACTGCCAGCCAAAAAGGAAATTCTGATGATAATGCCAGAATCAAACTGCCTGCCAACAAGTAAAATCCGATGATAATGCCGGAAAGTAAATTCTGATGATAATGCCACAATCAAACTGCCTGCCAACAATTAAATTCCGATGATAATGCCGGAATGAAACTGCCAGCCAAAAAGGATATTCTGATGATAATGCCAGAATCAAACTGCCTGCCAACAAGTAAAATCCGATGATATTGCCGGAAAGTAAATTCTGAAGATAATGCCAGAATCAAACTGCCTGCCAACAAGTAAAGTCCGATGATAATGCCGGAAAGTAAATTCTGATGATAATGCCAGAATCAAACTGCATGCCAACAAGTAAATTCCGATGATAATGCCGGAATGAAACTGCCAGCCAAAAAGGATATTCTGATGATAATGCCAGAATCAAACTGCCTGCCAACAAGTAAAATCCGATGATATTGCCGGAAAGTAAATTCTGAAGATAATGCCAGAATCAAACTGCCTGCCAACAAGTAAAGTCCGATGATAATGCCGGAAAGTAAATTCTGATGATAATGCCAGAATCAAACTGCCTGCCAACAAGTAAAATCCGATGATAATGCCGGAAAGTAAATTCTGATGATAATGCCAGAATCAAACTGCCTGCCAACAAGTAAAATCCGATGATAATGCCGGAAAGTAAATTCTGATGATAATGCCAGAATCAAACTGCCTGCCAACAATTAAATTCCGATGATAATGCCGGAAAGTAAATTCTGATGATAATGCCAGAAACAAACTGTCTGCCAACAATTAAATTCCGATGATAATGCCGGAATGAAACTGCCAGCCAAAAAGGAAATTCTGATGATAATGCCAGAATCAAACTGCCTGCCAACAAGTAAAATCCGATGATAATGCCGGAAAGTAAATTCTGATGATAATGCCAGAATCAAACTGCATGCCAACAAGTAAATTCCGATGATAATGCCGGAATGAAACTGCCAGCCAAAAAGGATATTCTGATGATAATGCCAGAATCAAACTGCCTGCCAACAAGTAAAATCCGATGATATTGCCGGAAAGTAAATTCTGAAGATAATGCCAGAATCAAACTGCCTGCCAACAAGTAAAGTCCGATGATAATGCCGGAAAGTAAATTCTGATGATAATGCCAGAATCAAACTGCCTGCCAACAAGTAAAATCCGATGATAATGCCGGAAAGTAAATTCTGATGATAATGCCAGAATCAAACTGCCTGCCAACAATTAAATTCCGATGATAATGTCGGAAAGTAAATTCTGATGATAATGCCAGAATCAAACTGCCTGCCAACAATTAAATTCCGATGATAATGCCGGAATGAAACTGCCAGCCAAAAAGGAAATTCTGATGATAATGCCATAATCAAACTGCCTGCCAACAAGTAAAATCCGATGATAATGCCGGAAAGTAAATTCTGATGATAATGCCAGAATCAAACTGCCTGCCAACAAGTAAATTCCGATGATAATGCCGGAATGAAACTGCCAGCCAAAAAGGATATTCTGATGCTAATGCCAGAATCGAACTGCCTGCCAACAAGTAAAGTCCGATGATAATGCCGGAAAGTAAATTCTGATGATAATGCCAGAATCAAACTGCCTGCCAACAAGTAAAATCCGATGATAATGCCGGAAAGTAAATTCTGATGATAATGCCAGAATCAAACTGCCTGCCAACAATTAAATTCCGATGATAATGCCGGAATGAAACTGCCAGCCAAAAAGGAAATTCTGATGATAATGCCAGATTCAAACTGCCTGCCAACAAGTAAAATCCGATGATAATGCCGGAAAGTAAATTCTGATGATAATGCCAGAATCAAACTGCATGCCAACAAGTAAATTCTGATGATAATGCCGGAATGAAACTGCCAGCCAAAAAGGATATTCTGATGATAATGCCAGAATCAAACTGCCTGCCAACAAGTAAAATCCGATGATATTGCCGGAAAGTAAATTCTGAAGATAATGCCAGCATCAAACTGCCTGCCAACGAGTAAAGTCCGATGATAATGCGGGAAAGTAAATTCTGATGATAATGCCAGAATCAAACTGCCTGCCAACAAGTAAAATCCGATGATAATGCCGGAAAGTAAATTCTGATGATAATGCCAGAATCAAACTGCCTGCCAACAAGTAAAATCCGATGATAATGCCGGAAAGTAAATTCTGATGATAATGCCAGAATCAAACTGCCTGCCAACAAGTAAAATCCGATGATAATGCCGGAAAGTAAATTCTGATTATAATGCCAGAATCAAACTGCCTGCCAACAATTAAATTCCGATGATAATGCCGGAAAGTAAATTCTGATGATAATGCCAGAATCAAACTGCCTGCCAACAATTAAATTCCGATGATAATGCCGGAATGAAACTGCCAGCCAAAAAGGAAATTCTGATGATAATGCCAGAATCAAACTGCCTGCCAACAAGTAAAATCCGATGATAATGCCGGAAAGTAAATTCTGATGATAATGCCAGAATCAAACTGCCTGCCAACAAGTAAATTCCGATGATAATGCCGGAATGAAACTGCCAGCCAAAAAGGATATTCTGATGATAATGCCAGAATCGAACTGCCTGCCAACAAGTAAAGTCCGATGATAATGCCGGAAAGTAAATTCTGATGATAATGCCAGAATCAAACTGCCTGCCAACAAGTAAAATCCGATGATAATGCCGGAAAGTAAATTCTGATGATAATGCCAGAATCAAACTGCCTGCCAACAAGTAAAATCCGATGATAATGCCGGAAAGTAAATTCTGATGATAATGCCAGAATCAAACTGCCTGCCAACAATTAAATTCCGATGATAATGCCGGAATGAAACTGCCAGCCAAAAAGGAAATTCTGATGATAATGCCAGAATCAAACTGCCTGCCAACAAGTAAAATCCGATGATAATGCCGGAAAGTAAATTCTGATGATAATGCCAGAATCAAACTGCCTGCCAACAAGTAAATTCCGATGATAATGCCGGAATGAAACTGCCAGCCAAAAAGGATATTCTGATGATAATGCCAGAATCAAACTGCCTGCCAACAAGTAAAATCCGATGATATTGCCGGAAAGTAAATTCTGAAGATAATGCCAGCATCAAACTGCCTGCCAACGAGTAAAGTCCGATGATAATGCGGGAAAGTAAATTCTGATGATAATGCCAGAATCAAACTGCCTGCCAACAAGTAAAATCCGATGATAATGCCGGAATGAAACTGCCAGCCAAAAAGGAAATTCTGATGATAATGCCAGAATCAAACTGCATGCCAACAAGTATAGTCCGATGATAATGCCGGAAAGTAAATTCTGATGATAATGCCAGAATCAAACTGCCTGCCAACAAGTAAATTCCGATGATAATGCCGGAATGAAACTGCCAGCCAAAAAGGATATTCTGATGATAATGCCAGAATCAAACTGCCTGCCAACAAGTAAAATCCGATGATATTGCCGGAAAGTAAATTCTGAAGATAATGCCAGAATCAAACTGCCTGCCAACAAGTAAAGTCCGATGATAATGCCGGAAAGTAAATTCTGATGATAATGCCAGAATCAAACTGCCTGCCAACAAGTAAAATCCGATGATAATGCCGGAAAGTAAATTCTGATGATAATGCCAGAATCAAACTGCCTGCCAACAATTAAATTCCGATGATAATGCCGGAATGAAACTGCCAGCCAAAAAGGAAATTCTGATGATAATGCCAGAATCAAACTGCCTGCCAACAAGTAAAATCCGATGATATTGCCGGAAAGTAAATTCTGAAGATAATGCCAGAATCAAACTGCCTGCCAACAAGTAAAGTCCGATGATAATGCCGGAAAGTAAATTCTGATGATAATGCCAGAATCAAACTGCCTGCCAACAAGTAAAATCCGATGATAATGCCGGAAAGTAAATTCTGATGATAATGCCAGAATCAAACTGCCTGCCAACAATTAAATTCCGATGATAATGCCGGAATGAAACTGCCAGCCAAAAAGGAAATTCTGATGATAATGCCAGAATCAAACTGCCTGCCAACAAGTAAAATCCGATGATATTGCCGGAAAGTAAATTCTGAAGATAATGCCAGAATCAAACTGCCTGCCAACAAGTAAAATCCGATGATAATGCCGGAATGAAACTGCCAGCCAAAAAGGATATTCTGATGATAATGCCAGAATCAAACTGCCTGCCAACAAGTAAAATCCGATGATATTGCCGGAAAGTAAATTCTGAAGATAATGCCAGAATCAAACTGCCTGCCAACAAGTAAAGTCCGATGATAATGCCGGAAAGTAAATTCTGATGATAATGCCAGAATCAAACTGCCTGCCAACAATTAAATTCCGATGATAATGCCGGAATGAAACTGCCAGCCAAAAAGGAAATTCTGATGATAATGCCAGAATCAAACTGCCTGCCAACAAGTAAAATCCGATGATATTGCCGGAAAGTAAATTCTGAAGATAATGCCAGAATCAAACTGCCTGCCAACAAGTAAATTCCGATGATAATGCCGGAATGAAACTGCCAGCCAAAAAGGATATTCTGATGATAATGCCAGAATCAAACTGCCTGCCAACAAGTAAAATCCGATGATATTGCCGGAAAGTAAATTCTGAAGATAATGCCAGAATCAAACTGCCTGCCAACAAGTAAAGTCCGATGATAATGCCGGAAAGTAAATTCTGATGATAATGCCAGAATCAAACTGCCTGCCAACAAGTAAAATCCGATGATAATGCCGGAAAGTAAATTCTGATGATAATGCCAGAATCAAACTGCCTGCCAACAATTAAATTCCGATGATAATGCCGGAATGACACTGCCAGCCAAAAAGGAAATTCTGATGATAATGCCAGAATCAAACTGCCTGCCAACAAGTAAAATCCGATGATATTGCCGGAAAGTAAATTCTGAAGATAATGCCAGAATCAAACTGCCTGCCAACAAGTAAAGTCCGATGATAATGCCGGAAAGTAAATTCTGATGATAATGCCAGAATCAAACTGCCTGCCAACAATTAAATTCCGATGATAATGCCGGAATGAAACTGCCAGCCAAAAAGGAAATTCTGATGATAATGCCAGAATCAAACTGCCTGCCCAAAAGGACATTCTGAAGATAATGCCAGAATCAAACTGCCTGCCAACAAGTAAAATCCGATGATAATGCCGGAAAGTAAATTCTGATGATAATGCCAGAATCAAACTGCCTGCCAACAAGTGAAGTCCGATGATAATGCCGGAAAGTAAATTCTGATGATAATGCCAGAATCAAACTGCCTGCCAACAAGTAAAATCCGATGATAATGCCGGAAAGTAAATTCTGATGATAATGCCAGAATCAAACTGCCTGCCAACAAGTAAATTCCAATGATAATGCATACATGTTCGTATTGTATGTGAAAATTTTAAATCTTATTTGAAGTTGCAAGTTGAAAGTTGTTTGTATGAAACGCTACGAAACATATGTAGCTGTTGTGATATGAAAGCTATACAGCAATGAGATTTCATAGCTCGGTTGTGGTATGAAAATACGCTATAGAGCTTTGAGATTTTACAGCTCGGTTGTGGTATGAAAGTACGCTATACAGTCAATCTTTCAAGCTTTTTTACGCTTGCTTTATTCTTTCTTCATGCTTGATGTCGATTCTTCATCCTCATCCAAATCCTCAACATTTTCAACCTCACCCTCATCGAAGATCCTTTTTTGATTCTTTTTTTGTCTTCTTTGGAAAGCGCACGAATTGCTTTCGAATGCTTGAAATGGATTCATTTTTCATTTCAAATGAAAGTTTGAATAGTGCTGCGATTCTTATCGCACGACCAACAACGAGTATAACGACGACGACGAATGATGACGATGATGTCAACTGATATGACGTCGTTTGTTTGTTGAATTTTCCTGAATGAAAGCACGCTCGAAAGAGTGAAAGAATGAGAGAGCGAGGGAGAGAGAGAGCGACTTTGTATTGGTGTGGTGGATTTTATAGAAAAGTAAAAAATGTCATTATTGAAATGATATTTGGAATAATAAAAAATATTAATTGTAAATTAAATACAAATAAAAACAAATTAAAAATGTTTAAACAATTTAAAATACAATTAATTTAATTTTTATTACATTTTCTATAACCAGCCCTTAAAAACCACAGAGCGAACTAACAGCAGCAGCAATTGTTTTGAATTTAAGTGCAATTTTTTAAGGTTTTTAATAAAAGTTTACAACAACGTTTGTAAGGATGTTAAACACACGAAGAAGCAGATTATTACGAAGAAGAGGAGGAAGCAGAAGATGAGGGAGGCGACTGAATTACTTTCCAACAAACACACACTCGAAGACACAAACACACACACACACAGGATAAATGATAGTTGGCAACACACTCAACAGAATGCAGAATCATATGAATGTGAAGAAGAAGCAGACGATGTGTGGTTTCTTATGAACACTAAAATTCTATGATCCTGTGCTGAGGTGAGCAAATAATTCCTGGACGTTTGTTTTAATATAAATACTAAAAGCCCAGAGATTAAAAGTTAAGGAGCGCAAATAAAATGAGCTCACAAACATTTAATGAAAAGTTCTTGAAGTCAAAAAACTTGATAACAATCATGGAAATCGAGGGCAATTCAACAAAAGCTGGTCTGGTGTGGTGAGGTGGGCTTTGAAGAGGTGTCAGCAGGTATAGTGTGGTGTGTTGGGGTTTGGTGGGTTGTGGTGCGGAGTGAGGAGGTGGGGCAAGGTGAGGGGTGAAGTAGAAGGGTGAGATTGAGGCTGGTTTGATTGTAGAGTGTTTACGCCATCAAATAAACTGGCGACTCTAGTGACACGCCATTAAAAAAGGCACAAAGTTAAGTGTTGCATTTTATGTCATGTTGCGCGACGAAGATATTAAATGCCACATGAGACTCGTGTACGGATTTAATTTAATGCATCTTTTTTATATTAAACATTCACTACACTCCTCTACTTCTGCCTTCCATTTTTCTCTCCTCTTTTTTACAGCCTTTTTCACAATTTTCATTCGTTTTTATTCATATTTATTCTATTTTTTATACTATTTTTCATTCTATTTCTTATTTTATTTATACATTTTATTTATTTAAAAAAAAACTGCTTAAAAATCGTATTGCGTTTTATACGATTTTGCTTTTCATTTTATTGATTTTTTTTTATTAATAATTGTTATAATTTGTCCTTTTGTATAATATTTCAAGTATTCTATTTTTTCCTCGTTGTTTTTTATAATTTAAGGTTTTTCTATTTTTATTTTTATATTGTTTTTGGCTTCTTTGCAAACTTTGTGGTTGTCGCTAGTTAATTTGCTGTCTAGTTGGTTTTTGTTGCTCTTATTAACGTTGTTATGACGGCTGCTGTTGGTTATGAAAATCTTGTGTTGTATTTTTTTTACAAAATTACTTTTAATATAAACCAATCTTGGCGCCTTCAGATGTCGCTTATTAATTCACAAAATTGCATTTTGGTTTAAAAGTTGAAGCAATTAAAGAGCAGAGTAACTTCACCTACCCTTCCCTCTTCTTCACCCACCCTCCCCCTTCTTCACCCATCCCACTGCACGAGTTTGCTTTCGCCTTCGTCCTCATCTTCACTCTGTTATTTATAGCATCATTAATCAGTGGACAGAAATCGTTGTTGGCATCGTTTTTGTTAGCAGGATTCACTTAACAACAAGCGATGGGAAGGAAGTAAAGAAAACCTCCAGAGAACAATAACAACAACAGCAAGAGTTCAAAAAACTTTTCCCCCCTCTTCCTTCTCCTCTCTCGTAGTTTATTTGAGTTGAAAACCGAATCCAAAACATCTGCTCTACTTTTATTCTGCTTCAAAGTTTCGAGGCCCAGAAAGCATCTCTGTCCATCGTAATTCCTCAGAACAAGCGAAGAATGCTTCATTTATTCTTTATTCCGTTAAGATTTTCTTTCATCATGTATGTTTGTCTGTCGGTTTGCCTGTTTGTCTGTCTACCTTCTGGCTGTCTTCACTAGAGTTTTCACCTGCGGCTTCATTTCATTATGGTAACTAACAACAATTAATCTTTGACTCCACTAGATTCCAGCTGCAGCTTCCATTATTTTCCGTTAACTCTGTTTACTTCTTCTCGCGCTGCTGGAAGCTTTTCTGTTGTTATCAGAAGCTCTCCAGATCCATCATCATCATCGTCATTATCATTAAACTCATTAGCATTCTCAATTTTCACTTATTGCCTTAACACTGCATCCTATGAAATGTCTTTAAAAACTAACCGACCCTGATTTAAATTTACTATAAATTAAGTGCTATTTGTTAACTTTTCGAGTTGTTGTAGTAATTAAACTGTATTGAATTTTTGATTTTCAGAACATCTGAGAATGATCTATAAAAAGCTTAGAAATCGACATTCAAAATACTCTTTAAATATAGAAGTATAAAGAAGAAGGGTGAAAAAAATCACATAAAACAGTAATACTTCCTAAAAGAGTACAAAAGTCTGGAAGAACTCTAGCAGAAATCCAGAAGAAGTCCAGAAGAAATCTAGAATAAGTTAAGAAGAAGTCCAGAAGAAGTTTAGAAGAACTCTAGAAGAAGTATAGAGGAAATCCAGAAGAAGTCGAGAAGAAGTTCAGAATAACTCGATTAAAACTGGATCGAATAACTGGATTAAAGAAATCCAGAAGAATCTAGCAGAAGTGAAGAAGAAGTCTAGAAGAAGTTAAGAATAAGAGTTTAAAGAAGTTAAGAAGAAGTCCAGAATAGTTCCCGAAGAACTCAGGATAGTTATGCAGGACTTTCAAATACTTTAAAAGGCTTAAAAATAGTGCAAAGACTTCATAAAGTTCTATAAAGAAAGGGTCACGAGTTAAAGAGATTTATTTCATAATTTAAAAAGGGGGTTTAGAGGTTGCACTTAATTTTTATAAACCATTGAGGTTTTTCAAAAATTTTAAAGCTCTTCTATTTTCAGGGAAAAAATTTCTTCAATTGAAAACTTCTTCAGTTTGTCTGCACTTTACAAAGTATGCAACATATAATTGCAAGTTTAATGATTGGCATTTAAAAACCATCCATTAAAGCATCCTCTTCACCAACCCCAAGCTACTAGTGACATGCTCGATACCATACTCCTCCCCTTCCCATCACTTTCTACCCATCTCCAAGCCACGTTTTATCAGTCAGGCAGCTTTTCTGCACGCAGTCAGAATTCAGCTCATAAAACAACGGTCATGATTTACCGATGCGTCTCCTGCTGCAGAGGAACTAAAAACCAGATGAGCGAAAGGAGAAGAAGAAGAACTAAATTCTTTTGCGACTTTATTTAATGTCGGTCGCATCATCACTCGCTTGAGTTTGGTTTTTGGCTCGCCACGTGCAGGATTAATCCGTCCTGCCCCGTGCCCCGCCTGTCTTTTCATAGTCGCAGCAGCGATGCTCTTAAAACTCACAATTAAAGTTGTTGTCTTGAGGCCGAATTTCCGAAGCGCGAGCAAAGTCACTTCCGCTTCCTTCGAATGAATTCGAATATAATGGACAGAGTAAAAAAGAGAGAACAATTATTGTAGCAACGGAAGGAGGAGGGGGAGGATGATGATGGAGGGTGAGAGTACGGAGGATGCACGCGAGGTGGATGATTCACGAATGCCACGAAGCAAGGCGAAGCAAGCAGGAGGACGCATTAAGCAAGTGCTGCGGTTGACGTCTGCTGATGTCAAAACTACGAAATGAAGCGCTCAGCAGCTTGGCTGAAATTTTGCGGTTGTGTGGAGCTTCCGACAGGAAAGAAGCGCTTCGAAGAATGCTAAACTTTTACTTTTGCAAAACAAAAGATGCAGTAAAGTTTATGAAAATCTAGGAAAAAAATCACCGACTTTAATCACGTCTCTTAATAAAATGCTGCTGAATGTAGAAAAAGTGAATTTAAGCAGTTGTTGCAGCTCGAATCCGATCTCTGTGGCATTCAGCCACTTGTTCCACTTTTGCCCCCAGAAAGTAACTGAACGAAGAAAAAAACAGCAAAAAAAGAGAACCGCCTCCTGGCCACTCAACGAAACCATCACAAGGCCAGCGAATGCTTGGCCAACAAAATACGAGTACAGTGCTCTTAAATTATTTTATAACCACCAGAGACTGCCGCTCACTGGCAAAGTGCATCATTAGAAGCAACATTGTGTATGTTCAGCAACAACAACAACATTAGCAACATCTACTTTTAGTTGCTCCAACGCGGCCAGCTTCAGCTTCAGAGCCAGACGCCATCTCGCGCTGTGCAGCTCGTTATCATCACTCGTCATGCTTCATTTGCGTTTAAACGCTCGTGCTAATTTATCAGATGTGATGATGTTGTTGCTTTGTGGCAGCATTTTGTTGAGCTCATTCACCACAGTTGTTTTTGTTGTTATCGTGAGCTGCTGCCGCTTCTGTTGCTGCATGAGTATCGTAGCGCTTAATTGCGAATGCACACGCTTCGCTTGTTCACTCGCCTGTAAATATGCTTGTTTTCTGCTGCATCTGGTATTCGGACAAGCCGACGTGTTTCGTCGGAAGGGTCTGAGGAGGGAGGGGAAGCGAGAGGAGGTTTATTACCTGCGGATTGAAAGCCGTTATTTTGCAGCGCAATATTTTTGCACTTCTTAAGAGATAAAATATTGAGATATGTACTTTGCAGCTACTTATTAAACTAAAGAATAAAAAATTAAAGAAGAATCTACTAAATCACAACATTTTTGTCCACTGCCTTCAAGGTATAGTCTTATAATCTATCCTCAACCTCTTCTCATCCTCTCCTTCTCCTCATCTTCATTCGCATACTTTTACTCATCATCATCTTCATCCATAGCCTCATCCTCATCCTCTACCTAATCCTCATCCTTATTCATATATTCTCCTCCTCCTCATCATCTTCCTCCTTCTCATAATTCCCCCCTTCTTTCTCATCATAATCCTCATTCTTAGTTTTTCCGAAAGAACGAGAACAAAAGACAAATTTTAATTTAAATATTTTATTTATTTTTAGCTCTTTTTTATTTGCATTGTCATTTTTGTACATTTTATGGCTCTTCTCATATTTCTGTTATTTCGCATGTCTTTATTTTTATTACTTAATTATACTCCAAATAATTTGACAGTCTTTTGCTGTCAAATGTCAAAGTTTTCTTGTTATTATTTGTAAGATTTTTAGTGTTGTTATTTTTTTTGTTCTCGTTCTTCTCCTTTTTCTTCGTCCTCTTTTTCTTCTACGTGTAGGGCCACGCTATGTTGCATTTGATTAACAATTTTCATATATCAAATTTCTGTGATCATAAACAGATGAAGAACTAAAGCACTTAAGGTAAAAAGTTCAAATTAATGATTCTTTAGTACTATTCGATCACTAGATCACGAGTATCGTTATATCAGCCAAGGGTGATATTCACTCTATAAAATATGAGGAAAAAAAAGCCTCGACTTTCTACATTAGGGACTTTAGTGGTTCTTTTCCCCCATTTGTTAAAGTTCATAGATATACATAAGTAATTGCTCAATAACTCAGTTGTTTTGGGGGAACTTTTAAATACTGGGATACCGAATAAATAGAGAGGCACAGAAGCAACCGTCTGACAGACGAAGAGTCTTCGTTTTCTTAATCTTCCCTGCACGTCCACCAAAATGCATCTTCAAAGGATTCATCAGAACTCAATTGAAATTATAGCATAAGCAATCATTACAACAGTTGTGTCTGTTTCACTCGGTTATTCTTTTTTTTGGTGACTATTGTTTACTAATTCTTTTTAGTGACTCTTCTTTAGTGACACTTTTAGTCACTCTCTTTTACGTACTCTTTTACTAACTATTTTTACTGACTCTTTTCAGAGACTCCATTTAGTGATTCGTTTTTAGTGACTCCTTTTTCTTTACGTGCACTCATTTTGTGCACCGAGTTGAATGCTTGACAAAAAATGGGGAAAACTTGAGACTGCGCATGCGTATCACGATCGTTGATCGTCGTTCGTAGTGTCTGGCCACGAATCGGCGCATAAATATTGTTATTTTGCGTTGTTTTTACTATTTAATCCCTTTAATTATGAGTCGAGGCGATGGTCTGATAACCAGAAATGCAAATATCACGACCGTTCGGCCCAAGCGGCAATCCTTTAAGTCGTCAAGTGAGGTTCTGCGCTTCGTGGCCTTTTCCAAAGCGACCAACAGCGGCGAAAGCAGATGGTTCGGGGATTTTTCAACAGCAATAAATTCAGAAAATTTACTTTTATTGCGGTTGTCACTTTTAAGCGGCTTCGTTGCGAAGGAACGTTAATAAAATTCTAATTGAAGTGTCATGAATGCATGCATGCATTAAATGCATCGGATGGCATGCATGTAACTCATGCATGAAGTGCTTGTTTTCATTATTATTGTTGTTGTTGTAGATTGTTTATTTGTAACCTGATCATTTCTTGAACTGTTGCTGGCTTTATTTTTTACCGAGTATTGATTACAAAGTCAGTTCTTGCGATGCCGCTGGGCAGACAGACGGACGGACAAACAGAAATATTTTCACACATCAGATTTGAAAGACATTTGAATTGTTTGATGTACGGTTTATCATATCTGTAAGTTTTTGGAATGTGAATGAGTTCGTTGTTGTTGTTTTTTAGTGGATACCCAACGTTATTCATGCTTCTACTTCAGTCCTCTTGACAAGCAACAATCTACTTTATTATGTCAGAGATCAGCTCTGATAAGCTGTGGTAATTATTTATATGCAACAACAGACTCATCAGTCAAGAGTAAAGAAGAGAGCGAGACAGACAGATATACAAACAGACATACAGCAACGAGACAGACATACAGAGAGATAGACAGACAGATGAGTGAATGAAAAAATGAGCAGAGTGCTTTTTGATAGAGGGTCACAATGAAAGTCTGAAACTCTGAGTTGTTTATTTTATTTTGCTCGTAGGTCGGTCTTTTGTTCGACAAATTATGTTGATTATTGCTGGAAATAGCTGTGGGAATAACGGAAACATAAACTCCTAAAATCTTAGTTCAATCTTAATTGCGACAAGATGTGGAAATATTTTCAGTTGTTGAACCTGAATGTCGTAAATAATAAAGAGATACGCGTATCTTTTAATAGAGTTCAGAATACTTTCGAAATTACAAATTTTTGGGCATGATTTTGAACAAAAATTGCGCTAATAAGTATACAGTTTTTCCGATCACAAAATGCTCTTAGAAATTCTAGCGAAAACGCTCCAGACAGAAAAAATCTACGTTTTGTAGTTTCTGAGAAAATTTAATATTATATTTTAAAGTATACCTAATATAAAAAGGACGACGAAATAACTCTTCATTAAGAAAAAATGACTTTTCGCTGACTCTAATTTCAATTTTATTTTTTATCCTATTATAATTATCGGGCTTCTACTGTATCTGTACTCAAATCTCAAAGAATTTCGAAACTTCTGCCCGAATGACTCACAACTTTTATTGTTTCCAAATCTCAACCTTTCGAAGATTTACATAATAATAATCTTTCTTTTTTTTCTCTACCAAATACAATTTTTGAACAGATCTGCAATTGAAAAAAAGATGACTTAAAATTGCTCATATCTTAATCACAAATATTCATTGCTTTTCATTTCAAGAGATTATATTAAAAGTTGAATTGAAAACTTAATCATGCTGTAGCAAACAATATAAAGTTTGTGGGGTTGAAAGAACCCCCTTCATTCCCTAACAAAAGATCCACACTTTCTTCATTTGCTTCCCTTCTTATTCTCCCCCTTCTTCTCCATCGTTCATTCATGTGTTGTCCTTCGATGACGCTTGAGCAGATGCTAATCCTGGGACCGAACAACAGACTATCAGAGCCATTCTCTAATATTATAATTTGAACCTTTGTGCGAGCTCTCAAACCCCCCAGAAAACCGAATCGAATGGGATTCTAACGTGCTACAAACGAAGAAGGAACAACAACACCAATGAGACTCAAGAAAGTGCATGTGCTTTAATGCTTTCAGTACCATTGTAACTCGTACCATGTTTTTTACAACACATGCACCCTCTTTTCCATGATATTTTACACTTTTGGATAAGGGAGGGCTTTCAGAAAAATAGAGATAATCAGAAAGAGTGAGATAAAATTTTGCACTTATTGCAAAAAATATATCATTAACGGCGTCATGTTGGTCGGCCTTCCATTTTTTATTTTTTAGATACCTTCCCGCTTATTTATTTCCAGTTGGTTGGCCGCACTCGTCATTAGTCAATTTATTTTATTGTAAATTTAGCAGAAGGTTTTTTCTTCGTGGTGTCAAATGGTCTGTCATGATGATAGCGAGAGAGCTCATAATTTGGTTCTGTCAAACTCATGAAGTTTTATAGATTTTTTCGTAGAGAATTCCTAACGTGGTTCAAATTGTTTACACTTCGATAACGCACTCGATACGATAACAATTCACAGTACACACGAGTACAATTAAATGAAGAAAAAAGAAAAAAAAGAACAGTGCTGCAAAATACAGTCAAGTAAAAGTCAAAACATTGTATGTGTAGCGTGAATTATAACAAAAAAAAATTACATTAGGCAGACATGAAGCGGAAAAGCAGATTAAAATTATCTTGAAATTTATCTTAAAATGCATCTTAAGATTCATCTTATTTCTAGAAGGGTTAATAAAACCCTCGACGGAACAAAATTCCTGGAATTGAGCAACAGCTGAAGATTTCGTGAGTTAAAATCTAAGAATTGCAAATGTGAGGGTTGCCAACACATTCACTAGAAATTTTGAAAATTGAAAATTATGACAACTCAATTACTGTAAAGGGTGAGCAAGTAATGAAGGGAAGAAGAGTGAAGGGCTAAATATAGAGATCCAGAAGATAGAGTGAAGTGTAGAGTGCGTTGAGGGAATATTCTTTTAATGAAATGAATAAATCATTACGAATTGTACAATACAATTGCTGAAGATTGTACACCTAACACGTGACATGACTTCTTAAATGTGGAAAATGTTTTGAAATGTGAATGTAAATGTGAAAAATTAATTTTTATTGAGTATTGGAAACTATGCAAATCAGAGAATCTCGAAGAAGAGAACTGAGCGAAAATTTAATTATTTATACATATTATTTCTTGGGTTGTAATTTTATTCAATTTTCAGATATGATCTGCGATAGACAGAAGATACATGCATGAATATTCACTCTGAAGTTAATAGAGTCAGAATAAAATCCACGTGTATGTCACATCAAAAAATTCCATCGATGACAAAAATGTTACTAAGAAAAATACTGGATAAAGAAGGCACAGGAGCGAATCTTATCAGGTCTACGAATGGCCCAGGAACGAACCAAATAATATGATCTAATAAGGATCCCAGTAGACCCGTGAATAACTCAAGAATGATCGAAAAAGACCGAAGCAATAACCCAGCAATGACCAGACCATGACCTACGAATGATCCATAAAGTTATAGATGATGTAATAATTTTGAATGTGATGTTTTTTGTGATGGAATATAGAAGTCACAGAGTGTGTATTTCTTTCTCTCTCTGTTACTTTGAAATAAAAGTACAAGTATTCGGAATCTTTGTCTGTGATCCTATTTAAATATTAATTACCATTTTTACTTTCCTTTTTCCATTTCTCTCGAAATTTTTCTTAAAAAGAAATCAGGATTCCACTCCATGTGATTCCTGAACATTCTCCAAGCATTTTGATCTTCTGAGGGAATTTCTTTAATTAATTATAATACATTCACTCTAACTTGATAAATATTTAAAGGTGCCGACAGCAAGTTGAAGTTTTCCTCATTTTAACTTTTTCACCCTAGCAAAATCATTAAATCGCCAGACATGTCTGAAAGGAGAGAAAGATGGACAGTGGAAAAGAGAGAGAGACAGGGAAACACCGAGTGAAAGGGGGAGAGTGAGGGGAGGAATTGTGGGATATGAGATTAATTTTTTATTGCAAAACTTTCTCTGTTGCCTGACAGATGAAGGAAAAAGAAGAACAACGACAGACGAATGCACGCTTACGAATAGAAGGGAATTAAAACTTCGCAACATGCCAGGGAAAAAGCAAATTTCACGTTTAATTTCACGAGAACAATCAAACAAGAAATTTTACAAAACACAACTCTACGAGTATACAACGATAGAGAGTTTGCCGAGAAGGGGGGAGGGAGGGTGGTTTCTGTAAGAGTGAAAACTCTACCCACTCTGAAGGGGTTTTTCACTTTCGATAACGGAATGCGTTCGTTCATTCATTGAGCATTTTTGCCACTTCTGCTGTCAAATAAAAAGGGTAGAAAAACATTTACATTGTTAAAGTGGAGAATTTATCATTTTTTCCGGGGTTTTTCAAATTTTTTTATTTTAATTTTTTATTTCACTTTTTTTACTGTGGATTTTTTGTTAAACCATACTTCTGTCTAGTCCTCACAACGGATCACTAAACCAACATAAACCTAGACGATGGCTCAATCAAATCGCAATGGATTCGGCGGCAAAACGGGAGAAGAGCCAGCAGAGGTTGGGATCTCTTCCGCAGGACAGACAGATGGACACTAGCATCTCACTGGACAGTTGCCAAAGGTTCTTCTCTTTACTCACTTCTGTTGACCAACCGTAATATGGTCCGCTTTAGCTCGATTCTGTTCGCACAACTCCATTTGTTGGTCTCGCTTTGTTGAGTACTCAAACTGATGTAAAATTGATGCATTGATGGAATTACTATTGACTGCATGTCCCTTTCTTTGATATCTTAAGTCTACATCAAATCGGCTTACAAAATTGGTAACAGAGTAAACGAAGGAAAGAGACGGTTTTTATGATACTTAACAATGTTTTTCCATTAACCAAACTAATCTCAAAAAATTATTTTCCATCACTCTCTCTCTCTCTCACTCTCCCACCCAGTTCGATTTCCTTCTCTGAATTTATTTACTTTCCGAAATTATGTTTTATAACCAGGTGTCAAATATTGCCAACTTTAATCTGTGTTCCAATATTAAAATGTTGTGGCTATTTTGAAATGCATAACTACAAATGTCATTGCAAACGTTTGCTGAAAATCGGGGAGAGGGGGAAACAGTTGAGATGTTGGGCGATTTTGTTTTTTCGTAAACACTAAAGGAGTTTTCCCTATGAAAAGACGAAGTTGTGTCGAACTTGCTGCGTTCGTGTCAACGTACGAACGGCTTCGCCATCTCCATAATTTGTTGACTTCTTCCGTCAACTTAAAGCCAATCGACGTTAATTGATCCATTCAATCAAAATCAATAAAAATATAGAAAAATACAGAGTATGCCGAGTTCTCCATTCAAAGTCCAAGAAAATCGACATCCAAGAGAGGCTGTCTGAAAAATGTACTGCCCACTAAATGTCTGACGTTATTTCTCTGCTTCTTTTTTTAGTTTTTGTGCGTCTTTTTGTCTGTCTTCTTGTCTGTCTTCCTGTCTATCATCTTGTCTATTTTCCTGTCTGTCTTCATGACTACCTTCTTGTATGTCTGTTTGTCTGTCTTCTTGTATGTCTTTTTGTATGTCTTCTTGCGTGTCTTCTTGTCTGTCTTCTTGTTTGTCTTCTTGTCTGTCTTCTTGTCTGTCTTTCTTGTCTGTCGTCTTGTCTGTATTCTTGTTGGTTTTCTTGTTTGTCTTCATGTCTGTTTTCCTTTCTGTCTTTTAGTCTGTCCTCTTGTCTGTCTTCATGTCTGTCATCTTGTCTGTGTGTGTCTCTCTGCTTAACTGTATTCTTTCTGGTGTTTGTAATGGACACGTGTTCAGCTACTGTTTCTATGTACATTTTTTTCCCGGATTCTTCTCTACTTTTTTCCTCTTTTAATGTTGATCGTGGCTTCTTCTGTGACTCCGTGTTTTCATGGATCCGTGACAAATGTTTCGGTGGCGCTGTATTTAGTGAACTCTTGATTCGGATCGTAGCACGTGAGCTGCTTTATAATCGTTTTAAATTTATTGTATTTTCCCCCTTCGTCTGAAGTTCTACTGCTAATGACTCCAATCTGGATCCGCTTGAAAGATCTGGAAATTTATTACGGTCGTCATCAAGAGCGTCAAAATTCAGTTGTAGGGTACAAATTTTGCGATCATCAATATAAATTCCTATATCGTTATAATAAAATCACTTTTTAAGAAAGACAGAAACCTAATTTTAATCACAAAAGCTTTGGTTGCATCTTTTTCATTCCTCTGAAATTTAGTTGAGTTTGTATCAGTTTTAAAATCTGTTTAGAAGGAGAAAACTAAGGTTTTCATTTTAGTTTTCTTTGCAAATTTTAATTAAAGAATTTCAAAGATTTTATGATGGTTTATTTGGCCTTAAAATTTAAGAATTTGAAGCTCTGATTAGATCAGCGCGCATGCGAAAATAAAAAAAGGAATATTAAATTTAGAAGTGTACTTTTTTTATTTTACAGAATGAATCCGTAGAATTCTTAGATTTCATCCAGCGTAAAAACGAGATATGTTATTGTTTCTTAAAGTACACAACAAATTATATTCTTTCATCAAAATGTGATCTCAAAATGAACCTTGAAATTCTCAACAAATTTATTCAATTTGTTTTATGCAACGCTTGCATTCCATGAGCAGATGAAGAAGTGAAAACTGAGCTCAAGCGTGATGATCCATAAAAAGAACCAACAAAAAGATTCTCCTGATCCCGCTGAGCCCACGCAAACCGTCGTCCATCCAAGACGATCTCCGATAAAACGGAATTTTATTGAAATCGAATGCAAAACAAACAGAAAAAATTTAATTTCAGTGTTTCAATTGAAAAACAGTTCATTGGGATAATAAAAGAAAACCGAATACCATTCTCAATAAAATTTCATTTGCATTGAAGAATCTTTTTAATGCATTCCTCTGCTTCTCCTTCTTCTTCATTTTCTTCCTTTTTGTTATTCATTGCTTTTGATTATTAAATTACAATTCATTTGTTTTCATTTCGAATTTTTTTATTAAAGCCTCTTCTGTGCATTCTTTTTTAATTGTTTTTTATTCTTTATTATTAAATATTTTTACTAACACTCCTTCTCCTTCCTTCGTTAGTTTCCAATCTGTTGAAATTATTATTGTGAATTTTAATGACCAGCGAATACTTTTTTTTTTAATTATTCGATTTAAGGAACTCGTAACTCAAAGAATTAAGAGTAAAGTAGTGGCGATAAGTGTACCACCCAACGATTACCACCCAGATTTTTAGTTGTTGTTGTGTTCTTTATTTAATATTTATTCATTTATTGATAAATTTTATTTATTTTATTATTTTAATTTTATTTTAATTTGATCTTATTTTTTTTTATTAAAATTTTATTTAATTTTATTTATTTATTTAAAATTTTATTTATATCTACTGTATAATAAGTTGAAATTTTTTTCTTCTTTCGTGTTTATACTTTAAATTAATGTTTTTGGTTTCTTTTTTCTGATTTAGTTTCTTCTTAAAGCATTAGGTATTTATTCCTTTTTCTTCTTCTTCTTCTTCTACTTCTCCTTATTCTTATTCCGCTTAATCACCTTTTTCTTTTTATCAGTGCATATTTTAAGTTGTCCCAAACAAATTACCGTGACGCCAGAGTGCTCCATATTAATAGATATAAATACAAGCATTTTATTGTTGTTGTTAATTATTTTGACCATTTGATTGTCGGCGGCTTTGATTTTCCTCAATAGTTTTGTTGTTATTTAGAAAAGTTCTCATATAATTTATCTTCTTTAAAGTTTAAACTGGGTATTAAAAGAAAAATAAAGGTTTCTGGTACAAAGATAAAAGTAGCAACCAATTAAAGACAAACAAACAATAAAGAAGTTGGTCAAAGAAGCTTAAAAGGCTTAAAGGTCGAAAAGATGACTCATTTTTATTTGTTATCAATTTGTTATCTTTTATTTTTTAAATTAACTAAGGTTTTTCTGAGGGCTACTTTCTATAGGCTCTTTTTTACTGCCTTCATCACGTTTCTCTTTGAAGAATGAGTCACTCCACAAAACTGTTATTTTGAATCTTTTCTTAATTCATAAACAATTCAAGTGACTTTTGTATTTAGTAACTTCGAATGTTAAGTAGCAATAAAATGACGAGGAACGTTTTTCTGAGTAACGTTAATAACGTGTTAAATAGCTCCACAAAGGTTCCATAACGGAGGGAGTTAGTGGGAGATATTCTAGCGCAATATTCCTTCTATATTTCTACAATAGTTCAACACATAAATCATCTCAGATGAATAGACTTGCAAAATTTCCTAACATTTTCAATGACTACAATATAAGTTTTCTTTTAAATAATGTTCTTTTAATAAAAGAAACTTGAAAATATTTTAAAATGATATTTTAGCATAAGTTATCACAGGCATAAGTATTCATGTATGACTTTAGCGACACATTTTTTGGAATTTCCTCGGTTGTTAAATACTTCGAATTCATTTCGGAGTTAAGGAAAGGCTAGAAATACTACTGAAATGATAATATTTTTTCAAATATTTTACATATTCTTTCTTGATTATATATAATTTTTACACTTTGAAGTTTCATCGACCACTGATTAAAATTTTTGATAATATATGAGATGTTTTCATTAAATGTACTCTACTCTCAGACAATGATAATGGGACAGACAATGATAACAAAGAAAAAATAATAGAATCGCAAAAAAAAAATACTTATTTCCAGTGCTCAAGCAATTAAAATGAAAACAATATAAAATAAAAACAAGTCAGATAAAAAGAACTTAAATAAAAATATTTAAAAAAAAACACAAATTTTGTTTCTCTGAAAATAAGCGTTTTCTTTGATTTAAATTTTGACGTCGATCGCGTTGTGCTCACTTCATGAAGCCACCGTCGCTGCATCCCGTCGATGAGCTGAACCAGGTCATTGTTTCATTACATCCACCATTAAATTCATTACACTTAAGTATTTCCGTTGCAGTAAGTAAGCAGCAGCAACACTTTATAACAACAACAAGAAGGAAGTCTGCCTTCATGTATCCCTCAAAAGACAACAACAACAGCAAGAATGCCACATCACGGATTCTGCTTCTCTGAGGATGACGCGTTTTTGCTGCTTCATGCAAAATTTATGCACCCAAACTGACAACTAAGCCACGCCTCATTTTCAGCGCCTGTACATGTCCTGTCTATTAAACGACAACAACAATGACGTTGCCAATGGTGTTGGTGTTGTTGATAATGATGTTGATGTTCACGCTGAAGTTGATGTTCACAACGCTTTCTCGGTCGCTGCTGTCGTTACTCATTAGAACTCCGAACAGCTTAAAACAATCACAGCAACGCTGCTGACTGACTTGTTGTGTGACTTCTGTCTGTGTGGCTGCTTGTGGGACTGTAAATATATGTGAGCCATTTCCATGACAGATTTTCTCATAAATTCCAAATGAGCTACAATTCATCCGTTTACTCAACACCTTCCACTGTCACCAGAGTCTGCTTTAACTCATTGCTATTCTCATCATCACCATGAAATCGTTCTTCTTTTAAAATCATCTCATCTCTTTCTTGCTCTCTCTCTCTGTCTCTCTCACTTTCTCTCTTTATCTCTCTCTTTCTCCCTTTACTCTGTCTACTTTAAAGTTTCTGAATGGATTCGTTTTTGTTGTTAAACAAGAAGCGCAAAATTTTAAGGTAAACTCTCAGGAGTTCTGCCTACGGTAAAGTCAACAAACTTGTATGGCTACAACAACAAGCACACCAACAAAAACAGGATGAACATTTTAACCAGAAAATCTTTCCTGAGGCTTTTTAATTTATGTTCATAATTTATTTAGAGGCACCGAAAAGTATGCACGAAAAAGAAAAGCCAAACGCTTTGATCATGATAAAATATTATTATTATTAAACTAAAATTAATTTAAATTTCCGTACATATAAAAAGTAGGTGGGGAAAAATATACAAACATTTCTCAGGGTTCCTTACTTCACATTTTTTTTATTTATTAATGGCTGTTTTTCTTGTCCATTTATAGAGCTAAAAATCAGTCTTCGCCTCGACACTTCATTTCTTCTTCAGTGCTTTAGCATAATCCAAAAGTAATTCATTCAAAGAAGATTTATATGAGTGGCTGTTAGCGATATACCACCCTTAAAATGTGAGGAGTGGTGTGAGTGTCCTTACACCCCGATATGCCCCTGATCCCAGAATATGAGATCTCTTGCAATTTTCTAAAATGATGCAGCTATAAAATTCATGTGTTTTCTCAATCAAACAGATGCTTTAATTAAATACTGAGTGTCCCATTTCATAACCTTTCTTACACCCGGGCCATGCTGGGTTGTTGTTGTTTTTATTTTTAGTGTCATTAAAATAACCATAAAACTCACCCTTAAGTGTTTAACATCTTCGATCTGAGATCGTAGCTTCTGTACTATGTGTGTATTTTCATACATTGTCCCTCTAAGAGTTAAACCCCTAAGACTTTTAAGAGGTTGAATGTTACTAAAACCTCCTCACTACTCTGTATATGCAACCAAAAATCATTAAACCCTGTTTTACTTAGAAAAAGATATTTTTACTGTCCTTTATTTGAATTACAATCGCGAATTAAAACAAATGATTATACAAAAATGGGAGAGAACGAGTATGAAAACCAGTATGTGTTGAGGAGGTGTAAATTTCAGTTTCGAAAAGGGTCAGCGATTAAATGTACATATTTTCATGAACTTTACCACATTTCAGTGTCTAGTCTCTCGGAATCACGGTCTCTCGTTTCTCATCGGTTGTGGAACTAATTCAGCTACCATTCTTGATACTCTATCCACCCTCTCGTAAGGTTACACTAAATACCATAAACTCTACACGCATCTAACATCATCTGGTTACATGTTCATAGCAATCATTTATCCTCTCTTCCTCTCTTCCCTTCCTGGAGAGAGAGTAGATTTAAGTGTGTGCTACTCTAATTCATTATGAAATGTTTATAGCCAGCAACAACAACAAGGAACACTAACAACCTTTCTTTACCTTTTTTCATCACACAGTTCGACCTGCTTCTATCTCCCTCTAGCTTGTTATGGTACAAATCTATGTTAGATGTTTTACAACCCGCTGGATGTCTATTTTCCTAACTGTCACTCCGTCCTTCTGTCGCTAGTTGAATGCCAGTTTGTTTCTGTCTGCCTCTCTGCTTGTCACATTGTAGTCAAAGTGTCTAAATTTGTCATGGGAGAGTGACTTTGTACATGTTACAATCAAAACAACGTAGAGTAAAAATTCTAAATTCTAAGAATTCTAAAACACTAACAACAACAACAACATTAATAAGAGAAGCAACACTTCAGCGTATGCTGACCCACCTACACTTGTCATTATATCCTCATGCACATCCTTATCCACATCCATATTCTCGACATCCTTTTGCTATATACTCCTTTCCTCTTTTTCTATCTCCCTGTGCTCTCCCTCTGTTTCCCTCTTTTCTCTCTTTTCTCGCCATCTCTTCTGTCTCATGGCTGTTGATGTTCTTAGCTTCCACTTGAGACGAACTCTCTGAAGCGCTGACATTAAGTTTATGAGTAACATGTTTTTATAGTTAACTCTGTTGATGTTGTTGGTGTTGTAAGGATTCCAGGACATTTTGTCGCATGTACACCGAGTTGTTGTGGTTGGCTTGATTGCGGGTTCTGTGACTTGCGACTCTTGCGATGTGTGTTTCGTGTGTGTAACCGGAGGAGTTGTTTAAAATAATTAAATATGCCAGCAAAAGTTGAAGTTTAAGGAAAGCTTATTCAGTCCTTACAATTCGTCCTTATCCTTTGCTTACCTTGCTTATTTCTTGCTTTTACTCTTGAGTTCTACTCTTATTTTAGAGAAGGTTGAAGAGTTAGGTTGTTGTTACATAACCTTTAAATGGGAGGTCGAGGGAAATTGGGCGAGATTTAGGGTGACTTGGGTCTTTAAGGGTCGTTTGTATTAGGATAGTAGTATTTTACTACTATTAGAGAACATATACTACCTTCTTAAGCAGTTTATCTGGACATATCTCATTGAGTATGTCATATTCTTTTCGTACTACTCTGTTCAAGAAAATACTACCACTTTTTTGGGATTTGTACTACTAAACAATTTCCCTAAACGACAACTAAGAAGCTGATCAAGATATAGATTAAAGCAGAGAGAAACAGTGAGAGAGAGAGGGAGGGAGGGAAAGAGAATCTTCAAATAAAGAGACCAAGTGAAAACTGATCATTCCTCCTAATGAGGTGTAATTTATTGCCAAAAAACAACAACAATGGTATATTTGACAACATCAATGATGCCGCCCATAAAAACTTCGTATGCGTGCGATGAATTTGTAATATCAGTAGATACCCATGAGTGGGTACTTAAATATACGTACGAGTATTTGCAATACTAAGAAATGTACTCAATTTAATTGCTCTTTAAACAAGTAACGACAAACTGAGGACAACAAAATTACATACTCATTTACATGGGAGAAAACGTTGTGGAAATTTTAAGCAATTTCGAAAATAAACGCAAATATTTACGATTTTATCATTGATGAAACTGATGTCATTTTTAAGTAAAGAAAACGTGTGTTTATTTTTGTTACCTTCAAAAAGTAAAGTAAAAAGAAAGGTCGTCGGTTTGTGGTTTCTGATAGTCAAAGAAGTCTATTCAAGGAAAACATTTTAACGAGTGTTTTGTACATAAATCTAAAGTTTTACATTTTTTGCGGACATTTCAAAGATCTTTGAAATTAAATTGGAAATAAATTAAAAGCGCGAAAGGAAATCGTTTGATTTTAGCTTTTCGTTAGCTTTTCGAATATTCCCAAATAAGTGTTTGTTTTTATAAACAAGAGTATGACAGGAAGTATATATAAATAATCTTTTTATATCTCTCTTCTCTTTTTTCTACCTTCTCTTATCTTCTTATCTTCAGTACTTCAATTCACACTTTAACTAAACTTCTCCCAACTTTTATTATTATCAATAAATAATTCATATTTCCACTCAATAGACACGAATTACTACAGACACATTTCTTTAGTACCACCTTTTTTATGGTAAACAATTTTTATGTTTATATTTTTTTAACTATGAAAACAGTTTATCGAATAAAGTTATCGTTTGCTGTAAAATGAAGAATGAGAAGCATTCTTTTCGTTCAGTTTTTATCGTTCTGCTCGTACGACAAAGTAACTTCTAATGACTAAATTAACATCCTCTATGCTTCTCCGCCGCCCCTTTCCCACCCACTTTCCTTCCTTAAAGGTTACTGACACAATTCATAGACTCATCATAGACGTTCTGGAGTATATAACACTATCACTATCAAGTCAGTCATAAAAACTCAGGAGGTCGTAAAAATTACTTGAATTTTTATAACCATGAAAAAAAAATTTGTGGTTTTTTCATTTTCTTTCGACAGACACACATGGGCTAAAAACTAATAAACAAACAACAGTCGCTTTTTCTGTCTCGTTTATTCTGTCGCTGTCTTCTTCCATAGACGTCTAACTTTTTTAATTTCTTAGTTTTAGTCACCTTTTCTGTTGCTCTTCCTGCACTCGTATCTTTTCTTTTCCCTCGAATCTGTTCGTAAATTTGTTGTTCTTTCTGATTTCCTTAAAGTTTGTTTTGCAATTTCTTCCGTTTCTTCTGTTTATTGTTCTTGTTTCTTCTTGACTTAACCCACCCAACTCCCTCCCTCCCAGTTCTCTCCGTTACTTTTGCAGTACCACATTTAATCATCGCGTGTCAATCATTCCATCAAAAGCTAAACAAAAGACGGAAATAAATTTTACTATAAAAACAATTGCTGGGTAATCGTAGCTAATTTTCAATTTCATCATTTAAACGGAAAACTTTGTGAATTAATCTGAAGGGAAAAATTCGAAAATCGTAACTGCTTATTCAGAGATTTTTGTCGGTATTTAATTATTAGAACTCAACCATAAGCTATTTTCAACTCAAGTAGAAATAAAACTAAAACTAAATATAAAAACAAGAAAAAATTTCATATTAATTCATACAAATGAATTGAAAATTAATATACAAAAATGTCAAGAAATATTTTATACGGAAAATACAATTCATTTTAAATCACTTTTTATGAAACTTATAAGTTCAGCATAATTTATTCCTTCGCTATTAAAGACTTGAATATGTTAGTAAGAAATATGCAAAATATTATCTCTATCTGAATGACAGATTCAAATTTATACGGTGTCGAAAGTTCCAATAAAAAAGCTAATGAAGCTGAATTAAGTCAAATGAAAGAGTTACTTTGATTAGTTATTAGTTCGAATTATTAATGCAATAGTTTAATAAAAATGGCGGTATTGTGGTAGCTATTTTTATAGAAAAATGTTCAATAAATAGAAATCTATTGCAGTTCATCACTTTTACGCACAACTCAATTGCTGAAAGACATTCTGCTGCTGTTGCTTGAAACTATAAATTAACAATAAATCTTTGGCACTATTAACCAGAAACAACAACAGCTACTACAACAACAATAATAATAACGCCCAAAATAACAACAACATTCACATTCCGCATATTAACTGAAAACAACAACAACAACGTTAAAAGTGAAATCACTTCGATCTCTCTCGAAAAATAAAATTAAGTCCATTCGTTAGAAGTCACTTCACGCTGCATGCTGCTTGAGATGCACATAAAATCTGCGGTTTCCAATTACGAAGAGCGTTCGACTGCAACAATAATAAAATTTAAGAAGAAGGAGAAGAAAAACAACGGAAAAGAAGGCGAAAAGTACGACAGAAGCAACATGAGAGCCACAAACACCACCGAAAAAACTACCCAGGAACAGCGGGCAGAAGCCAACAACCAGTCAATCATTCAGCCAGTTAGTCAGTCAGTCCCAAAGTTATGACCACCATGTTATGTGGTGATAGGAATGGGGTAACCTTTCCACACGTATGATTTATTTAGATATCTGCTAGTAACGATTAAAAGAAATAAAAAAAAATTTACAATAAAAAAGAATAAATTTTAAAGGAACAAGATAGTAGCCAAGGAGTCATAAAAACATAGTTATTAGTTCCATAGTAATACCAAAAGAGGATACAAAAAAGGTAATAAAAAAGGTTACAAAAAAAGGAAAAATACGAATAAAACTGCAATTTCGATGTACTTGCAGCTATATTAGAAACAATTGGCAACACTTACGTTTTTGCTGTCGAATTGAGAGCAACTCTTTTAAACCTCTGAACGTGTTTTAACTGAACTAAAGCAGCAAAAAACAGCTCCTAACTACTAACCAATAATTAACTACTAGCAACTGCTTGTGTCAAGTTGACAAGCAAATTGACAGCAGCAACAAAAACACGATACAAACAAATAAAAAAAGCCTACTATAATTACAACAATAACTACGAGCACTACTTAGATTTGCAACAACTTAAAATAGCTTTCTCTCTCTCTCCCCTTGCCAATATTTCAAAATAACTGTCACTTAGTGTTAACTGTCAAAGTACAACAGCTGCTGTCACTTCATTTTCTTAATGCAGCATGTGACTATAGTAAGTACCTCTCACTCCAAATAAAGCTTACTATACCACTATATAGCCAAATAGACCCGAATTTATTTATTATTATTCTCCCACTTCTGTCGTGTCTTACTTCTTTCATTTTGCCCCATTGACAATTCATCACTTTAATTCTTCAAACTTATGTTAAAACCTCGTCTTGTTTGTTGTCTAATTTTTCAGTTCGCAATTTTATGCTCTTGCATAACATAAGCCATATTAAGTAGCCCTCTTTCCCTTTGACACCCTTGCCTTTTGACCCTCTTATTCTTAGACCCCCTTCTTTGGTAACTTTTAACATCTACGAGTATTAGCTGATGGATTATAAAAATTCTGATGGATTAGAATAATCGGATTTCTGAGAAAGTGAGAGAAATGAGAAATAAGAAGGTAGTCTTTGGTCAGGGAAGTTTTGGTAATTTTTTATTTGTTTTATAAAAGTGAAGTTCGAATAAGTTTCGAAGAAAAAGGGACATTAATCGAGCATCTACGAAAGTTATAAAATAAACAGATAGAATAGAGTACAAAATATGGTACAAATAACATTAATATTGATTACAGACCCTTTTGTTCACTACTTCAACACTAAACACCGCTCAAATTTCGAGCTTTTTTCAACAATGAAAGATCAAATTAATTAAAGGTGAATAGTTTAAAAATACGATGAATTCATTGAAGATAAGATTAATTGAAAGACTAATTGAAAGGTTTAAAGGGTAGAGGAAGGATTTAAGGTATTTAAAGGTATTTTCTCATAATTCTTTGTTGTTGCCTTCTTTCTTAAAAATTGTTTCATCAATTCCTGGTCACTTCAGAGTAGTCAATCACCCCAGCAGCCCCTCCCACTAGCAATCAAGCGAGGTACGCTGTAGGCATCTTGTTGCTAATGGCCAACACGCACAGATAGACATAGCCATACATATGTATTTACCATACATATACATACATACATACACAAACATTTTTTATTGTTTTTTTTATTGTTTTTTGCCACAAAATCCAATTTAAAAAAATCGAATGCGTTACAGAGAGTTGATGATGATTAACTCGAGCTACAGCAAAAGAATTCTGATCATGAAAGCGATCTAGAGCGAACTCAGATCGTTTATAGAGCTCACGATCAGCAAAAATTTAAGTGAAGAAATAACAAGAACAACCTCTACAAAAAGAAGTCTAAATTAATTGCATAGCATGAGTAAGTTACCGGAAAGTGGGATAAAAATCTCGTTACTCAAAGCAAAACAGAGTTCAGCAACGCATTGAAAAAGAAGTGAACAAAAGTCAAGAGGAAAACATCAAGAAGTCAAACAAAAAAAAAGCAGAACACAAAATATAGAGTCCAGAAACTCACAAAACAAAAGTGTAGTGAGACGTATGAGTAAAACGAAAGACTAATAAAAAACAAAAATAGACGGGGGAGAGGTGGGTAAAAAAGGTAGTAAAAAAGAAGGAACACTGCACTGTTTGTGCGCTACACTGGAGTACTCCAAAGAGATTTCATTTTCTTCTTCGTTTTTTCCTCGCGTTGCTCTTCTTCACATTTTCTTCTTCTTCTTGATCTCCTTTTTCCTGTTCTGATTCTTCTTTTTGATTTTCTTCTTCTTTATGTTCTTCTTCATCATCATCATCTTCTTGATATTCTTCCTCCTTCTTCTGGATCTGCTTCTTTTTCTTGTTCTTCTTCTTATTGACCTTCTTCTCCTTCTTGCTTCTTCTTTCTATTAAAATTTTATTATTATTATGCTTGTGCTGTAATATTATTATACGTTTTCTTGTTGTTTATTTTTTTTCATCGTTCCTTTGATGTTGTTGTTGTTTCTCTGCTTTTTGGGTCCTATTTTTTCATTGATTCTTTTCTTCTTTTGAGTCACTCAAAAATTTCTCAACACTCACCCGATTTTCTTTTGAATCTTCTTAATTTCTAGCATATGTTGGTATTAACTGTATTTTGTGGCTATTGCAGTTGTTGTTGTTGTTGTTAGTGTTGTTGCTTTTTATTTACATACTTCACAGATGTTAAATCCGATGGTGTTTTCTTATTTTATTTGAAGTCTACAGAAATTTGTGCAGATTTTGGATCTACACACAAATGGTTTGGATCTTTGCAAAAATATTTGCGGATGGTGGTGAGGGGCGGCGGGGAGTGAAGGGGTCGAACTGCCATCAACATACTTCAAAATTGAAACAATTCTCCTAAAAATAAACACTCTTTTAAATGTATTTTAAAATCATTTATATTGAAAAGTACTCATCAAAGAAACATTCTTCAAACATGAAGAAAGATGAAATGATTGAATATCTTCCGAAAACACTACAAATACATGGAATATATGTATGTATAAATACAAATATACTCGTAAAGATAAAGAAAGAGAAAAGAGTCTTTAGTCATCTGCAGCTGTGAGGAAACTAAAGCATTTAAAAATTGGTTTCGTTTTCAGTGTCCCTGACATGCAAAAGTGAAACACTTCTGGCTTCGTTCCAAATTTCTTAACTCTTCCCTTTCCCCCGTTGTACCCCTGCTATCCTCCCCACCTCCCTTTCGACATCTACCTCCATCGTCTATGGAGCCCATGGTTTATGACTAAAAACAAGATTATTTGAATTTTCAGTTTTCGGGGTAAACATTTTCTTGCATTAGTTTTACTTGATTTCATATCCAGCAGAAGTGCCTCGGGCTCCAGACACAATAGCAACAACAACAATAACAGCAACAACAACAATACCCTCAAAAACTACGGCAAAAGCAATATCAGGAAATGCCAAAGAAGAAAAAAACAATAACAATAACAACAGCAACGAGAGCAATCAATCCGTATCTGTAAAAGACGTTGGCAATCAAATAAATTTGTAGTATTTTTTTGTAGTAAACTATTTACTTCTTCATGTTCTTCTTTTGCAATTTAAAGTTAGTACTTTAGAGGTACCTCAGGATTTTTGTAATTAAGAAAAACTACACACGTGCATCCAAAAAACTCTTCCCTTAGTATGTGTATAAATATAACTGAGAATTGGTTCTAAAGAGAGAGACAGAACCAGGATGTGGATGCAGCGAGGTGGAAAAACGTGAAAAATTTAACAACTAAACAACTGAAGGAACGCTATAACAACAAAAACAACGACAACTGAAGCTATGGTCAATTTACCACACATGAACCTAATCAACTTCCGGCTGCTTAAACTTAATAACTTTGCAAAAGAAGGTGGGAAGGAGGGGACGCTGATTGGAATAGTTTCAAGAATAAATAGTGGCCTCATCAGGATGAAGTTTTCCAGTCCTCAGTCTCACGTCGTTTCTACACTGTTACAGGTATTTAGTCAACAGTCAAACCTTCGACTCCTTTTCAGCATAACCAACTACCATCCACTTCGGATCCACCTCCAAACCACCATCCATCCAGCTGCATGGAGCTGCCTCCATCCACCTCCAACAACACGATCGTCATCCCGTTCGGTCGGTTCTTCGATTCTACACAATTTTCTCGTTTATTTATTCGTTTATTTGTGAGAATGTGAAACTTTTGAATATTTAATTTTTTTATCAATCTATTCCATTCAGCGCAGAAATAAGAGTATAAGCTTCAATGGTCATAGTATCGTAAATGCAACAAACTTTGCGTTGTTATGCTCGCAACTTAACACAGAATATCTTTTGAATAAAATGCAATAAAAAGAGACGAAAACACGGAAAGTGAGCAACGAAAAACAACTGAAATGAGCAACAAAAACAACGGCAATAACGTTAACATCTTCAGGAACAAAAAGAATAAGAATACTTTAAAATGTACAACAATAACAAAAACATCACCATTCAGTTGAAATTGGTTTTATGTGAAAAGTTGATTCTATTCAAGGAAGAGAATCTTCTCTTCTCTTCTCTTCTCTTCTCTTCTCTTCTCTTCTCTTCTCTTCTCTTCTCTTCTCTTCTCTTCTCTTCTCTTCTCTTCTCTTCTCTTCTCTTCTCTTCTCTTCTCTTCTCTTCTCTTCTCTTCTCTTCTCTTCTCTTCTCTTCTCTTCTCTTCTCTTCTCTTCTCTTCTCTTCTCTTCTCTTCTCTTCTCTTCTCTTCTCTTCTCTTCTCTTCTCTTCTCTTCTCTTCTCTTCTCTTCTCTTCTCTTCTCTTCTCTTCTCTTCTCTTCTCTTCTCTTCTCTTCTCTTCTCTTCTCTTCTCTTCTCTTCTCTTCTCTTCTCTTCTCTTCTCTTCTCTTCTCTTCTCTTCTCTTCTCTTCTCTTCTCTTCTCTTCTCTTCTCTTCTCTTCTCTTCTCTTCTCTTCTCTTCTCTTCTCTTCTCTTCTCTTCTCTTCTCTTCTCTTCTCTTCTCTTCTCTTCTCTTCTCTTCTCTTCTCTTCTCTTCTCTTCTCTTCTCTTCTCTTCTCTTCTCTTCTCTTCTCTTCTCTTCTCTTCTCTTCTCTTCTCTTCTCTTCTCTTCTCTTCTCTTCTCTTCTCTTCTCTTCTCTTCTCTTCTCTTCTCTTCTCTTCTCTTCTCTTCTCTTCTCTTCTCTTCTCTTCTCTTCTCTTCTCTTCTCTTCTCTTCTCTTCTCTTCTCTTCTCTTCTCTTCTCTTCTCTTCTCTTCTCTTCTCTTCACTTCTCTTGTATAATTTTCATGCTAATAAAGAACCTAAAAAAATAAAAAGGAAAAGAGACAGCACAATACCACGATGAAGATAAAAAAGAAGGCAACACAACGGAACGTGCTTCACATAAATTAGCCCTCAATCAATTAGTTTGGCAGCACTGTCGGTCGGTTGGTTGGTTGGTTGGTTATCAGAAGAGCAGAACTAATTGAATTGATACAATTGTCAAGACTTTGAAAAAGTATTCGGTGGAGTGCGATGAGGACAAAAGAGGAGAAAAGGCCGAAAGGAATTTAAGGACCACATCAAACCACGCGTTCAGTTAGTGAACAAGACAAGTTGTTAACATTCTTCGTGGCAAGGAAATATTGAAAGCATCGCCAGCAACAAAAAAGGCCACATGAAGTAAAGCCTCCCGACCTAAAGGAGTTCAATGAACTGAAGGAAAAGAAGCAAAGTACAAGAATATTTGCTTAAGTGCTTGAGAGGAAATGAAAAATATTCGGAATTCTTTTTGGTGTATGAGAGAGTTTAATGTTTAAATGAGGGTTTACGAGTCCCGAGAAATCATACACTACCTCCACTTGACTACACCAGTTTATGGTACCCATTGTTGTTGTAGTTGCTCTTGTTGCTTGTGTACCCATCTTCCTGTAATTTTTCAAATTTTTCTGAAATGTCAAAATATTTTTCTTCTGTTCTGTCAAAAACTTGAGATAAAAACCTCAAAGTCAACCTCATATTTTATGGTTTCCCATATAATTCTACTTATTTAACCATTTCCTGAGCTCCCTCTCTTTCCCTCTCTTTCTATCTAGCTGTCACCTTCTGTCTTCATCACTGTTTATGTTTCTGTCTTCTGCTTTCTATCTAATTCGTAGTAGTGAATCACCCTCCAGCGTTGAAACGGTGGGCTCATCTTCAGTCTTCCCCACGACTTCTCATGCTTCCCCTCGCCGTCTCTATTCCGCTCTTTCCTGCTCTCTTCCTCCCTTCCACCATTCATTCCTAATCATCTTTGAAAGGTTTTTCTTCATAACTAATTTCCTTAAATGTTTCCTGTTGTTGTTGTCATTTCGAAGCGTTGTTCTTGCATATTAATCATGCATTTCGTAGCCAACCGACGGCGACGACGATCCGTTGACACCCGTGACACCCGCGACACCCTTGACACCCGCGACACACGCGAGACCCACGCCACCGGCTCCCAAGACCCCGACACTCACGTTGGGTGTTCTTCTTCGTGCCAAGGAGCAGCTTCTTCTTATTTTTTTACCTGTCTTGCGCTTCATCAACGATGCTCTGAACCAGTTGGCTAGTACGAAGTTGGCTACGAATTTGACTATGTTAAAGCTTATGTAATGATGAGATCCTTGTATTATTGTAGAACTTCACGATTTGGAGCGAAGATTTTATCGACGGAAGACGAGGTGAGATTTTGAGGCGCAAAGAGGTGATGATATGATTTATTCCAGAAGACACTCAAAATTTGGCTAATTATTTGGGAGTGTTTCGGCATCAGGAGGATGCAATATTGGCTGAAGGAATGAATGAGTGGATGGATGATTGAATTAGTGGGATGTAGAGATGAATGGATGAAGTGTTCAGAATATAGTATGTGCAGACTGGTACTTTCGACGATACGTCAAGTTCGGATAATTCTGAGACTAAACTCTTATTTATATCAATAACAATACTCATAACAATAAAAGTACTTATAACAATAACAATATTTATAACAATAACAGCAATTCTTTTTCTATAAAAGAATCATTTAATTTTATTGTTTCTGTTTATGCTTTTCTAAATTCTTTTATATATTCTTCTTTAAGAGAATCATCAAGTTTCCGGGAGTTATTGAATACATCAGATGAGGTCCTTATTTTTTATTCTTTAGTTTTTAAAGTATTTATTATTCTTTGTGACGTTCTGAATACTCGACCTGTTAAAAGTGTTCCTTGACTACGTTAGTATTCCTTATTTATTTCTTTATCCTCTATTATACACTAATTCTTTGATGTACATATATTGCACAATATACACAATACAACTCTCGCTCCTTCTTTAAAACGTCTTCTTTTCTGAAGTTGAACCGTCCGTTAAACTGACTCATTTAATATTAATAAGTGACTCGTGTGTGTTGAGTGTCAACAACAATACAAAACAGTAGCGAGGACTCTGAGGCTGAGTATCCTGTGGCGCTTAAAATAAAGACGGCGATAATACAAAAAAAAAACAACAAAACGGGAGCGGTTGGGAGCGCCCCGAATAAAATATTAAACGGCGAAGGATATAAAATAAAAATAACCCCACGCTACCAAAACTAAAACTAAGAAAAAATCTCCAATAAAAGTAAATTTAGAAACAGCAGGAAAAAAAGCAGAAGCTACAAAAGTATGCTAAAGGATTTCATAAGGATTCACAAAGAAATTCCTTCACTTTTTAACGGTATTTATTTTGGTGAAATATTATTCAAAAATGTTCATACTTACAACAAAGGATGGCAAAACCGAAATCGGGTTCAACATGCGTAACACAGACAGTCGCCTGCGTGAGAGCTGCGGGGTCGGAGTGGGGCGCGTCTGCTTAATGTCCTTTCTAAACTAAAGCCAAGGGTAATCCATTGTTAATCCTTGTTATGGATTTTTTTTTATTCTTTCTTTCTTACAAAAGGATTTCTTGGCGAAGCAGATTGAAGGATAACAAATACAACATCAAAGTGGTTCAAAGAGACTCGAATGTGTGCAGCGTGCCGGCAAATCTTTAGACTCAGTGGAGGAACTCGAATCGAAAGTCTATTAATTAAAACGCGACGAAGACGACAACGACGATGATGATGACGATTACTTGGACATTAAATTTTATGGAGCACGGCAGGGACACTCATAAACTGAAGACGATGAAAACTGGAGAACTGCTTCCAATCTTTTTATTTTAAACATTCGAACTCTTTATATTTTGTTTTGTTTCCGTTTTCTTTTTTCTTTTCTGTTAAGTAAATATTTATTTTAATTCACTTGCAACTTTACTGAATGTATTTTGTGTATCTTGAAGATCAATCACCAGATATCGCCAAAGTTGATGCACTACACTGTGTTTAAAGTAAATCAATTAAAAATTTTATGGACTCATAATCACAAGAAAAAAACAACACTTTCGTTTAGTTTTCCGTAGAAACTCTGTAATGAACTCGTGCCGTTCACACTACGGGGCCGCGTATCTGATCGGTACCCCGGCATCTGTGCACGCCGACGTGTATATCTTGCATCATCGTTCTTCGCTTAATTAACATCAAATGAACAGAGTAACTGCGCTCGCATGCACTCACGTACCACGGCGGAACTTGCGTCGTTCTTCTGGGAGACACGGTTCTTTCTTTTAATAAACGAACTCGCATCCAACAGAGTCGCCGGATTCGGTTAGAGCACCGGACACAACGTTGCGCTTGAAGGGTTCGCGGCAAACTGATTCGTCGTCTGCGTGGCGCGGAGTTGTAAGTAGAATCGAGTGTCTGTGAGCAACATTTTCATCGAATGCGTTGCTGTGCGTTGGAACTGCATGAAACTCGTTCATTCTATTCATTCATTTATGAGGTTTTTTTCATTCATTGGGAGTTGATTCTTTTGTTCATTTGGGAGTTGAATTTTTTCTTATTTTTTTGGTTTTCTACGCCGCGGTGTTTTGTATAGTGGAGTGGAGTTGTCAGTATCTGTCAGTACGTTGTGACTGTTCCAGTTACGTGCGATATTTTCAATCACGTGAAATATTTTTTAAAAACGGAAGCAGTAACAATTTGTTTAAAATTTTATCACTTTTATTGTATGATTTATCAAAAGTTCCACTATAAAATGCACTCTTTTAATGATAATGTTGTAGATACTTTAATACAATTAAATATAAATTTAGATACATTCTTCTTTCCCATCGGCTTCCTTTTTTACGTGAGACTTTCCGTTCAAATCACGTTCATTATATTTTTATTCTTAAGTGGTTTTTATGCTATATTCATATGTAAAAATATTTCTTTTTTTGTTTTGGTTCTATGTACTTTTTTTATTTTATTTGTTGCATTTCAAGTGCACAATTTATAGTAATTGAAAATCTATTGAATTGAATTGAGATGCGTTTTGTACTCATATCGTCGCTTTTCTGGGGTACTTTTTGCTTCCCTGAGATACTCTTATTTACATGAGAAACATTCCGAGATACTTTTTGATGATGAGACGTTAACAGTTCATTTTAATTTCAATTTCAAGTGGTTTTCAATTTGAGATCGCTTCAGAACTCAAAGCATCGAGAGAGAAATATTTTAGTTTTTTCTCAGTTCTTTAAAAAACATCTTCTTTACTTTTTTATTGATTTTAAATATTTTTAGTATATTATTTATATAATATATTTTTAATATATTTTAATATTATTTTTTAATTTTTATTCTTTCTTTCATTAACATAAAAAAGATAAACTAATCTTTCATTAACAAATATTAACAGATTTGTTATTTCTTTGTTAACACTTTAAAAAACCCGTAAACAACTTTAAAGAGGCGGGGTATTTTTCGGTTTTCCCCCCTTTTATTGTTATTTAAACAACAGAGCTTTAATGAATAGAGATTTTATTTGTTTGTTTCGAATTGCCAACAACTTCATTAGTATTGTGTATTAAGTAAAGCTTTCTTGTAAACATAACTTGATGTTGATTGACTTTCTGTTAATCTGTTGACGGAATGTGAAAGTGTGTATTGAGTTAGGCATCAATTATTTAGGATCTACAGCATTTAGTGACTCTACTGATCAGCAAACAATGTCTAAGATACATAAAACCGTATCCGTTGATCTTTCATTGTTCCAGAAAAAATTAGATCTGTTTTTAGGTTCTCAAAGGAATATTCGGATCCTATTTCTCAGTATACCGTTAGATTTCAACAGATCCTCACAGATCTTCCATTGTATCAGCAATCCTTTAAAAACAGTACGGTTACGTTATAGAGTTAAATCGGAAGGAGAAACTAGAAAGTTGAGTAATGAGAGTAGACTGACTTTTAAGTGACATTATAAAAGTGTGATTATAAAATCGTCTTTGTTGAAAATTAACAATTGTGATCATTATCCTAGGTGATTTTAAATACATACAATAAATTATTCAACACTTTCTGAGTTCTCAAAGCTCAATTAAAAGAAACAAACTCGTTAAACTTCAGAGTTTCAGTCGTTAACCTTCTTTAAAGTGATAACGTGTACAGAATAATCAAAATAAGTAAATAAATCCAACAACTATTTATATAAAAGTATAAAGAAATAAGATCGTGAAACTTTTCTTAAATCGTGGCTCATTTCTGATATACTGGCTAATTCTGGTGAAAAGAGTTTTACGATGGCGAAGTATCAAATTATTTGAGTTCTAGAATAGAGATGAAAGAACTCGAGGTTGAAACTCGGGGGAAAAAGTCAGAAAAAGTAGAAATGCAAAAAAAATAAGCATGAGTGATGAAGAAAGCACAACAATTTAATAGGCGTATCTTCTCGAACTCCATCGAAAGAGAAAAAAAAAGAAAAGAAAGAGAAGTAAACAGAGAAGAAGACGAAGAACTAACAACTATTTCAATCATTATCAGTACATATGACAAAAGAATTTGCTGTAGATACGAACAATGTTGGAAGTGTTGTCAATAAATTAAAATCTTTTCAATGATTAACAAGCAACAGGAATTGAAAAAAATGAGTTATCGAGATACGAGCAAAAAAAAGTAAATAAAAATAACAATTATTTGCATTAATAGTGAAAAATAGAGATACGAATGAACAATCACAACAACTCCACAAAAATAATAAAGCAAAAAACCCAAACAAATCATCGAATTCAGACGATTTCTTTCTATTCTTCATCGAGTTTTGATTCCTGATATAAAAATCAGGCGCAGCATTGAATCGGAGAGGCAGTGATTGTTGAAGAGAGTCGCAGAGGGGAGGGGAAGAGGGTGAGAGAGTTACAGAGAGAGTGTGACGGGTGTAAACAAAAAACAGCTGATTCCCGCTTTGAATTCGGTCCGTAGCGCAGAGAATGAATCGAATGAATCAAAACAATACCAGGTTCGAGTTTGAGTTGTTGGTTGCTTTACAACATGTTGTGCTTTTAGATCGATGCTGCTGTTGGCTTAAAATAAATTGCGGAAATAACAATTTCCTGAAGATACCAAAATAAAACGTTCAAAAACACATGTTTTTTGTAATTCAAAAAGCAAATCATGAGTAATCGATAGATGATTCTTTAGAAACTACTTACGCATGATTAATTTTATATGTCTGGAGGATAGGAAATTATTTCCGCAGCTTTTCTACTAAATTCTAAATTTTCTAATATTTTTTAAATATTTATTTTGTTAAGAATTGTATTCTTTTGATAATTTTTATACTGTTCACTCTAGGATTCAAATTTGTATAAAATTCGTTTGTGACTCTGATCTAGTTTTTACAACACTCTTTAGTTTCAGGCATCAGAATTAGGATTTAAATAAAAATTCCTGGTAATATTTAATTTCTGGTTCTTAAAGCCAAATTTCCACAAAGTTGTTATGAGTCATAGTAGAAAAATTATTCCAGGGTTTCTTAAATACATATAATTATATTTAATTTAAAACATAATTATGTTGCCCTAAGTCCCTAAATTAAAATAATCTTTGGTGCCTTTAGCTTCAGTTATTTAAAGAACAATTCTTTGGTCCTTCGAGCCAGATACCAATTCACAAGCAGCACGTTTATTATGAGTTCAATTTTCGAATATAAATAAATTATTCCAATCGTAAGAAATGCCAAAAAAGAGCACCTGATGCATTTATATATGTATGTATGTATATCTATACTCTTTGCAAATAAATTTCGGTGTTTCGCATAGGAAAGTAATAAAAATATATGTACTTTAACAGAAAAAAGAACGAAAGATATTTTTATTTATCATCACCTTTAAAACAACATAAACAACCAAGTTGAAGAAAAGGAATCAGCAGACAAAGAATGAGAGGAGTTAGGAAAGAAAGAGGAAGAAGCACAAGAAAATGAAGAGGAAGAACAAGCATAAGAAGCATAAGAAATCACCTTCTGTTGAAAGATGCAACCTACAAAGTGGAAGCTTTTTAACCTTCATACAACACTACGAGTGGTCACGGTTGTGCTTCTCTTTGAGCATGGGGCCTGTCTGGTCCATTGGTTGGTACGGGTACTCAGATACCAACCAATCTATGAATCCAAGCTGATGATGTTTCTGCTGTTGTTGTCTTTGTTGTTCTTAAGGCACATCATTGTTTTTATTATTTTTCTTCTTCTTTTTTTTCTATATCTTCGTTTTCTTCTTCATCTAGTATTAAATTTTCAATCGTCGTTGCTCATCTTTAAACAGCATCTGTTGCAAATGATTTCTGGACATTTTTTGGATGTTGTCTCTTAAATATTTTTTTAGCAACAAACAGAGCAACAACAACAACTGTTGTGATGGTGGCGTTGATTCAAACGCTTTGAACTTTAGATTTAGTATTTAAAATTATATCTTTAAAGCACATAAAAAAATAAGAAAAAACCCACTACAAGAAAAAGCTTCGTCAAACGTTGTTATAGAGCATTGTCTGGGAGTTGTTGTTGTTGCTGTAGTTGCTCTTCTTCTTCTTCGTGTTGTTGTTGTATTTGTAGTTGTCGAAAGTCAAGCGCTTCAATGCTTCTTTATTTAATGTTAGTTTGACCTAAAAAAGAGATGCCAGACTTTTTTTCTTCTTAATTTGTTTTCGTGGTGTTTGTTATGGTTTTCCCCCCAGATCTTGTTGTTGTTGTTATTGGTAATTCTCTTACTGGTTGTTGTTGTCTTAGTTAATAAACTTTTTGCTGCTGATATCGGATTTTGTGTTTTCCTTGTTGCTGTTGTTGTTGTTGTTGTTGCAATGCTATTTTTGGTATGCAAAGTATTCGAGATCATGACCGAAAAGAAAGAAAGAAGAAGAAAAACTCCGCCGAAATATTTCGATTTTATTATTTTTTTTCCTTTCCTGTTTGTTTATAATGCATTCGTGTCTAAATCGGGAATAAATAGACACCCGTTTGTTTAATTAAGTTGTTTATACTATATTCTAACATTTACCGAAAATGAGGTGCTTCTAAAAGCTTTTTCTCTATAAAGCAATGGAATTACCATTCGGAAAGAATTGAGAAATGGTCACGATTTTAATTTTGGTCATATCGAAACTGCGTTTAGTTGGTTGGCTTTATATTTTGGGTCTAAACAGTAGCAAAAAACACAAAAATAATAAAATATAATACAGTATTTAAGTATTATTTGAATTTATTAATTTAATTTCAGTAAAACTTATCATTATCACTGATATATCGTTGAATTTCGTAGAATTATGTAAAGTCTATTGTAGAAGCTGATGGTAAATAATTTTAGATGATTATTAATAGACTTAAAGATATTATTTAATGTGCATAATTCATTAAACAAATCAAACCACATCAATGCTCTAATTTAGATGTTCTACGAACTCGAAAAGAATTTCTTTATTAATATTGATCACCAGGGAATTTTTATTCTTTATTCTTGAAAACGAAAAGACGATTCGTTTCACCCGCATCGTTAGCAATCTCTTGTATTTTCTTTTAATTATAATTTCTGCCTCTTTTATAACAAATGCGAAATTCGGTCAAAGACGCATCAGGAACCAAAGTATACTTTATATAAGAGGAATACTTCTAAAATTCGTATGAACAACTCAACAGAATTAAAAATTTTTATATCGAAATAAGAAAATTCTATCAGTTCATTTTTTGGGGCTAACTTCTAGGAAACTTCTTATCAGAAACACTCTTAGTATACCCTCTCATGTCTCCCCACTCCCCCTGTCCGCTGAATGATCAATAAATCGTCCATTGAGAATGAGCAACGTAAAGAAAGAACGAATCTTTTCAGTTTTCACGAGTGAGTGATCCATCCCAAGAGTCGTTTATGGTAGAAGTGTTAATTAAACCAGCATTTTGCCACTTCAGATGCATTCCGAATGGCAACAACAACAACAACACCGCTAATACAGCACTTCAAATAACAGCATGACATGCATGAGTGCTGCATGCTATCCACTCGTGCTTCTAAACTAAACAGAGGATGAAAACCAAAGACGAACATGAAAAAGAAAACAAAATCTGAAGACTCTGAGATACAACTTAATTTATCTATCTATAAATTGATCATAAGTTTAAGATTTCAGTTTTATTGCTAGAATGTTTCAAAAGAGTCTACACTGAAAATTATTTTGAATTTTTTGAGTTGCTATATATCAGTTCTACTTTGTTCGTTCACTAATTAATTTATAATTCTTTCTTTTCTTTTTAATTTTTTTCAATATTATTTTATATAAATTGCTTTTACTAGTAGAGTGGAATTTCTATAGTTAAAGACTTAAATTAGTATTTATTATATTGTAGAAGTAGAAAAACAAGGAGAAGAAGAAGTCGAAGAGAAATGCACGCTTACACAGAACAGTGCAATTCATCGTACGGTATAAATAATTAACTCCAATAATAAGATATAATTATATAGTTGTTGTCATTATTATTATTCCGCTTGATCTCATCCTGTAGCTTCTGTTCCTTGAAACTAAAAGGGAAGAGAAAAAAAACATAAAACACCTGACTTTACCCATGCTTTTGCCAGGCCTGCATTTATACATCCACGAGTACGAATAATCATTGCTTAGTTGCTCTTCTTTCTTTGGAATTTTGCCCCTGTTGGTGTGGAAAAAGATCACAAACACATATGCACATCATTCACTCATACATTCACACTTTTCCACGTAATATATATATGTATATCTCACACACACAATCTCATGTATAGTACTCAAGCAAAAAGTCGCTGTGGCACGTTTTCACTCTCAGCGTGAAAAAATGCAATCAAACAAATAATCCTTTGAATGAATGTGTATCAAGGAATGTGGGTGTGTGGATGTGTGTATGTGTGTTTGTATATGTGTATATGCATGTCTTCTTTTTTTTCTTCTTTTTTTTCTTTTTTTTTTTTTGTCTCTGCCTTTCTATTGCATTCTTCATTCAATGTTCTTTTGTAGTTTTGTAGAATCCAGAATTGAATTGAATTGTTTTTCCCTTAGATGGCACTGCACTGAGAAATCATCACATCCTGCAACAACAACAACATAACGCACATCCTTTTTAAAATCTTTTTCTTTTATTTTTTCCTCTGTTTTTGTTCATTTTTTCTCTTCTCTTCTCTTCTCTTCTCTTCTCTTCTCTTCTCTTCATTTCAATCGCATCGCATCGTGTCGCATTTCTACTCATTTCTTTACTTAATGAATTTGTAGTTCTCAATAATTAATTTTAAAATACGTTCTAATGCGGAACTAAAAAGGAAAAACGTGACAGCAACGTGTTGTAATCGAGCAAGTGAATTGAGAAGCTCGTTGACACGAACACTGTGCTTAAAGTATAATAATAATATAATAATAAGTATAAATAGTAAGTAAGTAATAAGTATAAAGTATATAATAATATTCATTAGAATAACCATTTTTTTATATCATTTGAACTAAACCTTTAATAAACTTGAAACGGAAAAAGGACTTTCCCTCTACTTCTCTCTCTATCTCTTTTTCTCCCTCTCTCTCCCTCTTTTCCATGAGGGGAAAAAGGAAAAAAATATTCATTAACAATTATAAGGACCTATAATGGCAGTGCCAACCATAGCAACAAGAACAATATCAAGAACAACAATATTAACAACAAAACCAAGAACAACAACACTTCTAATGGCATTGAACCATATTTTGAAAGGCTGGGCGAGGCTGGGATGAATTCAAGGACCTTATGAAGGGAAGCAGACTGGTCTGGTGTGACTACTGATGTTGTTGTTATTATTATTATCATTTCAGTTGTTGTTCTTATATTAAAAACCACAGAACCAACCACTTGACCAGATGTTGCAGCTGCATGAATAAATTCAGACTGAAGCTAAAGTTAAAGCTAAAGCTGATGATGATGATGATGATACTGATGGTCATGATGATGCTGATAGTGCTGCTGTTCCTGCTGCGTGTTTCCCGAGCCGTAACGTGTTAATGACGCATTCGAAACAGAAGCAGATCTGTTATTGTAATTTTCTTTTCCTTTTCTTTTCTGTCTCAAATTTATTAACTTGAACTTTCGCGGTTAAATAAATTATCCGTTGAATAGCAAAGTAATATTTTAAGTCTATTAATTGTTGTAAAATTAAACCTGTTATCCAACCAAAACAATGCGAAAAATATTAATAATAGTTATAAGAATGTACAAGATAACATTGTATACAAAAGAATATATTGTATAACAAATATAATTCTTTTCTATCATAAAAACTTTAGAGAAACTTTGCGAAAATTGTCCAGAAAGGATTCCAGACTCAAAGACTCAGGACTCCAAGGAAAAACTCATCATTTAATTCTATTGTGGAAAACTAATCCGGTTTTTGTAGTCATCATACAAAAACAACAACAACAACAACAACAGATATTACATCTTTACAACATTCCTCAAGATTGCGGAAAATAAAAAATAATTGATAAGCAGAAAAAACAACAGTAACAACAACAAAGCAAGAAAAATTAGTACGCTTCTTCAGACACAACAAAAATGGACTAGCGGACCATTCCGCCCCTCTCCATTAACAACCCTGAAAACCTTCTTCCGTTTTTTTTGTTTTGATGTTTGTGAAGTTCCTCAGATAAAAACAAGCTGCAAGTCCAACTCCTTGAAATCACAACAAAAAACATACAAAGAAAAGCAGCACAACCAACAACAACAACAACAAGAGTTATAATATAATTATATATTGTATGTATGTATTAAAAAAAATGTATAGCTACCAAAAAGAAAAAACAACTTACGAAACCTTAAAAATGCATGCAAGAAATTTCAATGTTCTGTTTTTCTAGACTTCGAGTCACCGAAGAAATACTGAGCAAGGAAATTCTTTAAAAGTAATGCAAAAGAACGACCAAATAAAAAAAGCCATCTACTTAAGCTTGAAGCACAAAAAACAACAATATTTGAGCAGGAAAATCGTAAAAACAAAAAACCAAGCCAAACAAATATAATCTAAGCCAAGTTAACATCGGAGACCGCAGGAATGTGTTTTGAATTGTTTCGGGTGCTTGTGTGGTAACGAGTGGCAGCAACAACAGAGAAAACAACAACAGAAACAGAAGGAGCAACAGCAGCAGAAATTCCGTTTAGTAGAGTTGCCAACACATGCAACTTCTTGGCGCTTCTTCCTTTCGAGTGTCTGCTTGACTGAGTGTTGAATGAATGCATGTGAAGCGGTTGAATGAGTTCTGATTTCTGTATAAAATAAGAGACGCTAAGAGGAAAGACCAGAAAGAGTGCTTTGATTTGGCCGCAGTTTCAATAATATACACCCTCATGATTTGTATGGAAGGTGGGCGAAAGGGGGCGTAACACACCTATCTTTGGGTGACTTCATTATATTGATCATAGCTGTAAAGATAGCTCAATTATGTTACATCTAACTCTGATTCTGAAGTCTTTTGTAAATTCTCTATATTACCAAAACTTGGACGTACCACGCCCATAATTGTCAAAGTAAGTAATACTCATAATATAAGTGTATATCTCCTCTTCTGTTACTCTGGTACACAATTTATACGTTTTTTGTCATCTATTCAACTCCTAATTGGTGTTATTAAGGTGAAAGTGAATCATACTGAAAATTTAGAAACGCATACATTTTCGCCACTTTTCGAACAACCCTCGACTTCCAAAAGACATCTCAAGGAATCCAAAACAAAGTCAACGAAAGATTTCATGAGATACTCAATGAAATTTATGGCGTTGGAGAGAAATAAGAAAGAAATCAAATGAAAAATGTTGTACAGAAAGAAATGGACAAGGAATGGACAAGGAAATAGAAACACGATAGAAAGACAACGTAGCGTTTCGAGTACAAAATATTGACATTGACAAAGAACAATGAAAATCACAAAAACAATAGCATTTCCAAAATCATTCTCAGCCAGCATGTTTTTCTAGCAAATATTCTATTCTACTACCATCGACGACGATATAAAACTTTGTTTCAGATACAAGAAACATGCAGCTGATCCTTAAGGTAGGTCTTAACGGCCAAACTAATGTCAGGAAATGGAATCGGAAAAGCAAGAAATAAAGGATTGCCCAATACAAATGCAATAAAAGAATAAGGAATTGACATTTAACGCTAATAGAGTGAGTTTTTATGGCATGGTATCCTTTGATATTTTTTTTGCCGGAACTTTGCTTTGCAACGGGAAGGTTTATTTACAGAAATAGAAAAACAGAACAGAGAGACAGATAGAGAGGAGAGAAAGTAATTTCTAGAGTATAAAGTGGTAGAGTTTTTTGCAGCCGTTTCTTTGTTTTCATTTTCCGCTCCACTTTTTCATTTCATTCTTCTAATTTTTCTTGAATCACGTCGTAGAACTTGTAATGCAAAATCTATGGAATTATATTACCTCTCTCACATTACTCCCCCTCCCCGTAATATTTCTATTTCTTCATACTTTTGTTATTCCTGAACATATTTTTATTAAATTATTCAAATCTTTGAGCATTTTCATCCATCTTTTTTGCCTTGTTTTTGAGCTTTCATTATAATTCACATTCGTAGATGATAATAAATAAAGTTAGTGCATTTTTCTATGATTTATTTATATATGTACATCTCCTCTTCTACATACATTAGTTCATCTAGTTAAAGAACTTATCGACTTTACAGAGTCATCAATCAAATACTGATACTGTTATTGAAAATAGTGAGAGTTGAGTTGGAAGAAGGAAGTTCACATCCATCATGTTTTTTCTTTGTAGAGCAAATATTATGAAAGTCAAGCAAAAGAGAGTTCAATAAACCAGCGAAGTAAATGATAAAAGTATGTAATAACAAAGTAATTGTTATTATATATTTATATATATATATATATATATATATATATATTATATATCATTTAAATTGTAAGAAAAATATAATTCTGAACAAAAAGTTACGACACGCTAGTTATGAGGTCACAATTTAACCTTTTATTTTAAAGAAATTTTATTTGAAAAGTTCATTTCTTAAACACGAGTTCCTTCTTCTGTGATATTTCTATATTAAAAAGAACATTTATGAGAATATGTAGAGGAATATACATTAAAAGAAGATATATTTAACCGACATTTTATTGAAATTGACCAGTAAGGTCTTAAAATGTCTTTCAAGAGGTTTTAAAATGTCATTCCGAGTGTCTAACTTCCTAGAAGAACTCTTTAATTTGATCTTTGATCAAATGGTTTTCTTTATTCTATCTAATCTGTTTACAAACAACCTAAGAATAGAAGGTGGAGGAATTCACATTCTTTTGAGTATTCCCCCCAAATTTCCTAAAAAGGTTCTCAATGTCTAGTATATCCTCATATATGGTACATACATACTTCTACGAAAGTGTAAAAGTAATAAAAGTAGACAGATCATGCCCAGAGTGGACCGATCATGAGACTATATATAAGATATTGGGAATATTTTTCGGGTGTTAGATGGTCACTATTTTTGAATAACTTTTGATTCTTCTTTAATAATTTAATTTTTCCAAAGTTTTTTAATTACAAACTTTACATTTTAATGTTAAATTGCCTTCTTCTCAGTTCTTATAAATAATCCCCAAAAATTAAAGAGATAAATATTTATTTCTAAAATCTCTGAAAAACAACTTAAATTTAGTTAGTGAAAAACAAACACTACTCGTAAAATACTCATCGTGTAGAGTACAAAAAAATAAAATTTTTTAAAAAAGTCCACGTTTTCCCAAAGCGTCAAAGCCAATCCATCACCTGTTGTAATCCAATATTTTCACGGTTTATTTTGATGTCAATCGACGGAAAACCAAAACAACGGCAGAAAAAAAGGTACATAAAAATGCAGCTGTTGGTCAACATCACAATTTAACCCTTTTGCGGTCGGTGATTTTATTATTATGTAAAACAACATTTTAGAAAAGCGACAAACACGCACTTGAGACCCTCTCCACCCGCCGCCAACTCAACCACTTTTGATCATACGTGATTTTAATTTGGAGGGTTGCTTAAGTGTTACTTAAACAAGTAGATTAGAATTGGATAACTTTTTATTCTTTTATTATAAACAAAAACGAAAACAAAACAAAAATGAAAAAAAAGAAAATCAATTCAAATATTGTACAATAAAATTAAATGAACTTAAATTAAATATGAAAAATACATGAATAATATAATATAAAATATTTAATGAATTCAAATTCAATGTTTAAATTCAACATAAAATTATTTAAAGAATATTTTTGTAAATAAAAACAAAATATTATATAGGTATGTACATAGCATATATTGATTAATTAAAAGATCCGAAAACAGTCAATCTGAATTTTTTAAATGATTCTTTTACTTTATTTTTATAAGTGACGGGAACAATTTTTCAACAATTCATTCATATTCATTTTGTCCATAATTCATAAGAACTTTTCATGAATAATTTTCACAGCCATGGTTTATTTTCGAGTTTATTTTTTGCACTTTTTAAGTACTTGTTTTATCTTGTTTTTGTTACAATGTTTATGTAAAGTGTAAACAGAGGCGGATTCAGAAAAAGGGGCCCTTAAAAGCCAAATTAAATAACTCGGAAGTACTAAAATACGAACACTAAAAAGAATGGAAACTAACTGGTCCATATTATATCATATAAACTCCACGCAGTCACTCCTAGGTAGCTTCTTAATCATCAATTTAAATCTCTTCAACAAATTTAACTCCCGAATCCATTCCTGAGCTTTCCATGGAACGCATTCTCTCAGGTAATTTAATTTGCTTCAAACATGATAACTGGACCGTGTATAGCGAGCCTGTTGTAGAGTGCAAAACTTTGTTTGAATTTTTTGCGCCCTATTTGAGTTGCCAACCGAACCGTAAATGCGACCGAATGTTGCATGTTGTCCAGCCATAATTTTTATTACACATAAAAAAAATACAAAAAAATAAAAGAATATAAAATAGTAAATAATAAAAAGCCATAGGGATTTTATTATTTTTGACCTCTCTCTCTTCCTCTTTCTCACTCTCTCTCGCTTTTTCTCTCTTTTCTCTCACGGGTATTGTATTTTTTTAAGTACTCTTCAATAAGCTTCTGTTGAAGTTATCAAAATTTCAAGTTTGTTTGTCATGAAATCGGGAAATATTATTTTCTCTTCTTTTTATGTACTCACATGTACATACTGTATATCCTCTTTTAACCGACTTCCACCCGCTTCCTTCACTATGAATGTTTAAACAACGTCATTGTACTCTTTGAGTGAACGTTTTTTGTCTTGTTTGATCATAATATTTAGTATATCTCTGTATATACGCTTATATATGTACATATATCATTATTTATGAAGACCACCAGATGTCAATCATCGCATATTTATTTTTTCCAGCGTCTACAATTTTTGATTGAATGATTTTAACCGCGTCATTCAATAATATTGTGTATCTTATTACGATTCATGCATTCCTTTGGAGCAATCAATTTGCATTCATTGCGTAAAAATTCTGCTTTTTGTTAACCGACCAACGAACTCGTTCGATTCATTCGCTTCATTCAAACGTTCTTATCTGATGGATGTGCATCATTTGCCTGACTTTGCTGCTGTTGCTATTCTTACTCTGTACTCAATGGTTGAGCAATTTTCCATGTGCGCCGATTTTAAATTGCATTGCAAACAAATAACAATCGGCGCCAATTTAATTTCCCCAATTTAGTCATTATGTGGCTTTTCAGTGATGAACAGTGGAATGACTTCGGTGTAAATTCTGGATAGTTAACTCTATAGTAGTTAGAGTACAGCCGAGTGCCCGATGTGGAAAAGTATTATACACCATTCTAAAATAAGACTTCAGTTCAAGTGCCAAACCCACAAATTGTCAAAGCAATCAATCTTTCAAACCCATCTCACTAGAAATCAACAACCTCTCATTAGATACTTTGGATCAAGACAAAAGATAGAGAGTCCTCACAGAAAAACGGAGGGCTCAGTGCCAGTTTCACACTCTAAGCGGACAAGAATCAACCGTATTCATCAACCGTATGAAAAAACCAAAACTAGTGTCTAGGATAGACAAAATAATGTCTACTCTCTACATTTCGTTTTACCCACACATAATACATCTTCCACATCTAGATGCCTCCAAAATAAATACCCACTTAGATTTACAAATTCACCTATTCTCCAACCAAACCCCAACGAATCGTGCCAAAAACTATTGTACTCAAGAGAATAGAATGAAAGAACCGCTTGAATTTACGAGACCATTTGTCACAGCTTCTCTTAAGGCTAAACTCACTTATAAACAATCAGTGTCTGCTCCGGTGTCCTCCTACTGAATACCTCGTATAACCCTATGAAGCTGGACGTCTGTTCTCTTTTTCTCCCTTCGCTCTCTCTTTCTCCCTTCGCTCTCTCTTTCTCTCTCCTTGTCGGTGGAATTCTTGTTTCAGCATCATCGGTGATTTTCATTTACGACTTCATTGCAATCAGCTGCAGGAAAGAAACCCGGGTCATGATGATTGAAGGCAGTGAAGTTACCGATGACAATGGGTTGTTGTTGTTGTTAGATGATTGTGGTTGTAGAAGGAAGGACGACTGTGTTTGAAAGGGTTAATCTTTGAATGTATGCGAGTGTGTTAAAGGAACTTCTCTGTGCTACACCTCCGACATCTATAAATATTGCAAGGATTCATTCATTTCCATGCAGAATATTAAATGCAGTCGCGTGCAAGCCAATGATGTTCGCCGTATAATGAGACAGGGTCAAAGGGATGAATGAAGAAGAATGGCGGAGGCGACAAAAGCGGATGCCAGCAACACAGTGAAAAGGAAGAGATTTGGAAAGACGTTAAGAAAGACGGAAAAGTTAGAAAGGAAATAAAGAGATAAGAAAGGTGGGAAAATATAAGGAAAGGACTGAAAGCAGAGGAAAGCAAAGGAAAGAAAGAAAAGGAAAAATAATTGGAATAGTAAAGAGAAAGGGAACGAGAGAGAAATTCGTAATGAAAATATAAGGAAGGAGATTATAGGGAAAGGTTCTATCTGTACTGGTGTATATTGGGGCCGATTTGATGTTATTTGCAGTCATTTTCGATATTAAATGCTTGACCATAAAAAAGTTTATTAAAAACCGCTTTTATTGAGTTCATTCCTATGGATCTGCAGCTCTCCAGTGTTGCCAATGCCCATCACATCATCGAGTAAAAGTAACTACTAACAAATAATCGGACTAACAACGAGGTTGCCGCGTCGTTACTCATCTAGTCGACTGCAGACTACGCAGCAGGTACGGATTTAATGTGGTGAAAAATCCCCTCTCGCTATCATTGCCAGTGTTGCCAGTCGTTCATTCAAAACAAGAAGGAGAAAAACAAAGCCTTGGGGACATTAAGCGGTGGCATAGCGTAGTAAAATATTTGCATACAAATTTAGAGAGAATGTTGAATTTCATCATCGTCATCATCATCGTTATCATCATTGCCAGCATACAATACTGTAATCGGAACAGCAACAATGTGATGTCTAAAGTGTGCCTCCGTGAAAAGAGTAGAACGTGAGGGAAGGGGGAACCATCACACAGCAGACATGCGCCAGACCGCTTCAGAGACAGACAGGTAGAAAGATAGGAGGACAGACAGGCCAGCACGAAAATAGATAGACTGACGTGAGTACCGCGTGCTCATTCATTAATGATGCAGGCATAAATAGTGAAACACGGGCGCCACTTCTGCAGTAGAAGACTACACGGTACATCATACATACATATACAAATGTATACATATGTATGTGTGTTGTTGAAGTTGGTATTATAGTTATTTCTTTGTTAGTTCACGGATGCACTTAAATATATTAAATCATGACAACATATGCAATATTTACAGAAAATATAACTTTGTTGAGGGTTGAAAAATAGTGCCGTTAAACCAATTGACACCCTTTAAAAGTCAATTGCTACAAAAGTCTGAAGTGATGTTTTCCCTTCTCTCTACATCGAGGATTGATGAGTCTGGTAGCTGCTGGTTATTTATAATTAAAATGTATTCAGTAATCATAGGTTAGTTTAGGTTAGGAGAGGGACGCTCTAGATTCATCCGGTTAATTTAGTGGATTGCTTCCAAGGTTCAATGTTTTGAACTTACAACATTTTAATATCAGGTCATTTAAGTCCTGATTTAAAAACTGTGATGTTTGATTTAACCACTGTGTTTATTACTTTCTTAGCAACTCACGTTTAATGCAACGCTTATTATACTAGCACCTAAAAATATGCATTGATATTGGTTTGGTTATTGGTGAAGTTTGTGAACTTTGTATGGTGAATTTATTTTATATGAACAACTTTATACTCACCGATGAAGAGGATCCAACTAAGATATTGATATCATCATCATCAGCCTCAAAATCATCATCGTCATCTCGTCATCATCGTTGTAGCTATTTTCTCTTCAATTTTTCTCACATCAATTTGTCACTGATATTCTTATATACTCATTTAATTTTGAATACTTTTCAAGCCCTTTTTCCAAATGCTTGATAAATCAATTCCGCTGATTTAATTGACAACAAACAAACCAAAAAACAATCCAAAACATGAACCGTGCAAATCGTGTTTTCTTTGGTTTCGTTTTAACGAGTTCAAAGTAGTTGTTAGAAATTAATATTCATAATTGGAGGTTCACTGAGGCGTGCACAGAACATGCGGGCCATAGCGCTCAAAGGGTTAATTAGGGAGAGACACTGAATGAAGTGCGAGAGTTGTACGATACGCGATTTATTATGAGTTCGCGACTCAAAGAACCTGCGGGCTGAGATAAAATCCCTCTGGTAGAGTCAAATACGTCTGGAATCCGTTCAAGTGTCACTAATTTGGGACTCAATGCGACCAAAGCTTATCCTGGAGTATAATTTATTCAAGCATCAAGAGCTAATTGACTATGAATTGCTTATGAATTGATTTTTCTTGTGATAATATCGTGAATTAATGTCAAAATGATTGAGGCCAGAGCGGGCCCTCACATTTCTAGTAAACGGTTTCTAGGGGCAGATTTATTGTCACTACAATCAACTCACAAAAGGCAAAAATGACCCGCAAAAATTGTTAACGCATATAGAGTGCCTTTAAAGAAAGGGATAAAATATGCCCACATGAATCAGTGAACATAACGAAACAAATCTGTACGTAAGTACTATAGTACTATATACCCATAGTACTATACCCCAAAATAGTCAGTTGTGAGTGGGTAACCTCTTCACTCCACAAACTTGTTCCTGGTACTTGAACTGAACCAAATCTGGCAACACTATTAGCAAAAAACTATCCGTTGCAGCAAATCTAAAAACATCAGCTTGACTTCATTTTACACGCTTGACTTCAAATCAGCGGGGTGCATTTTTAAACAACAGAAGTTCTCCCTTTTTTCCTACGTTTTTCCAAGATTTATTTTAGCACCTTTTGCGTTGAAAAATTGTAATGATTTTCACCTGCACATCCTGCTCACATATTCATATCCTGTTTCCTCGTTAAGTGCAATCATTGGTGTTTGGCTTTTATGCATGAACCGCATGCATGCAACGGCAAGTGACTGAACTAGTGCTGAATGGTGGCAACTCTGGCAGTTTTTATGGCTGCACTTAACACGATTTTATCCTGTCGAGTCGAAGTGTGGAGTGAGCGGGAGTTCCGAAGCTTTCATTTAAGGGAGAAGAAGGAGTAGACGAAGAAGAAGATGAGGAAGAACAAGGATTGGATCGAATACGAAGACAGGTATGAGTACCGACACCTACACAAAAACACGGACATGTTTCTCACACGCATTCACACACACACGCGACAAACACACTCTCAGACAAGAGACGCTGCAAATCATTACGTGCATTTTATGTTTTCTGTACGTTGTTGTTGTTAATGTTGTTGTTTTTGTTGTTTTTGTTATGTTGGCATCCTCGCGCTAGTGTCCATGTGTGGTTGTTGGTGTTGGTGCTCTTCTGGCTGTGTTCATGTTCGTGTATGTTGCTGAGTGTGAGTGTTTGCATTGTTAACCTGACGCTGCTGAAGTTGAAGCCATTAAAAGGTGTTGCAAGTGCCGTTAATGCTAAAATCGTTATTGTTGTTGCTGTTGTTGTTGTATTATTGTCTTCGTCCTACTCCTCAAATGGCTTAACATCTGCAACCTGACAGGTTATTCAACCTTGTGTGTCATCTTGTTTTAATAGGAATATTAAATTTAGTCATCAACTTCGAATAGATTCTGATTTCAAACTGCAAGTTCGAAAATTTTTACCGAAGTAACTGATAAATATATTGGAAGAGTTTCTGTGAGCTCCGGCTTCTGAAGCTGCACGGCTTCCATCTGGAATTTCTAACAGCTTCTAAGGATGGTGTTAAATTATTTCACAATTTTCTTACTCCCATGATACACTGTAAAAAATTCACCTCGTCAAATTTTCCTCGAAAAAAATCAATAGCTTCCGAAACGCACTTGAAGGAAATAAAAAGGTTTGAATAAAACGCCGGTGTCTCTTTCAAGAGAGTGTTTTCTTTCCATAGAAGAGTCTTTCAACGAATCTTTTCTCTCAGTGTTTCTATAGTGAACAGCTCTCAGAGACCGTCTACCGTCTCACCCTGGCACGTGCACAGTGTGACTTCAGGTAATTTAATAACATAAAATTATGTTAGCGAATTCTTTTGTTCTTCATCAAACAGAATCTATACAATCTTCAGATACACAATCCTTAAGAGATTGGGCTCCCTTCAGTCGCTCCCCATCCTCCCCCCGGCTGCCACTCAACCAGTCTTTAATTTTTTTTATTTTTCCATATTAGTTTTATTAGAACTTCTGTTTTTTACATTTTCTATTTTAATGTACAATGTAGAAATCTTATTAATATACGTACGAGTATAAAAGTAAAAGTAAAAAAAAAAATAATAATATAACTCTCGGAAAAGCAAGAACAATGTACAAAATCGAAAAGATAAAATGAAACAAAACTAAAAGTATACGAATACAAAAGCGAATAAAATACAATTAAATAGTAAGTCATTAAATCTAAAACGAACTTTAAAATAATAACGCATGCGTACAATATTAATTAAGAATTAAAATATATGAACACAAACCGCTCAATACTACGATGAGACAACAACTCGTTTAACCCCACCTTCAAGGGGGCGGGGTTGAATGGTGGGCGTGTGAAAGTCCGAGTTGCTTGACTGCCGAAGCTTTTGAACTTCATCTTGTAGCGTTTTCGCAACAAAGAAACAACAAATAGTAAAAAATTGTTACCGTCATAATTAGCAAAATAAAACAAAATATTCAAAAACGAGGAAAAATTATAAAACTTAAAGACAACGGAATGATGATAGTGAAAGAGATGAAGGCGATGAAGAGGAGTGATGAATAGATTCCACAGAGGCATTGATAATGAGTTAATAGATCATTTAATTGCTAGATACTGAATTCCTAAGATTTCTCTTTCTATCGCTCCTTCCTTCCGTTCTTCCTTACTTCCTTCGTTCCTTTATTTATCCTCCTTCTTAATGTGAAGGTAGTCCATACGAAGAGCTGGGAGCGGGAGCGGCGGGTGGTGCAGGAGCTCCATAATCGCCCGACGGCGGTGTCGCGATGCTGTTCGGATAGGGACCCCCGGATTCCTCTTTCTGGGTCTTGTAGCGAATGAAGTAGACCTCCGGCTTACTGGGCTGAGTGGGTGCCGGCGTAGGAATTATCAGATCGGGCGTCTCATCTGGTTTCTTCACCAGCACGTACACCAGCGTCTTCTCCTCGTTTTGTGGCAACTGAGGAATCAATGGCACGGTTGGAGCGGGCGGGGATGGCGCCTTAATGAAGATGATCTTGTAGTGCTTCTGCGGTGGAGGCACGTACAGAGGTTTTCTGTGTGACAGGCGGGAGAAAGGAGAAGAATAGATAAGTGAATACAATTCTTATGAGATATGAATTAATTTACAGATTAAGTATTCAAATATTCCAAAATAAAAGACGGAGATCCATTTAAAATTTCAATCCTTTAAAGACATTATAAAGTTTCAGTTTTTTCATTATAAACTTTTTTACATTTTGATTGAGATGATTATCTATTTTTATGTAAAATGGCAACATTGAATTTCTTATTTTATACTTCATTTGAGACACATGAACTTTTCTTTGTGTAGGAAAAACAAATCCTCGAAAGTTTTCGCTTTTCTAAACTTCATGGTACCTAAACGTGAATATTTATTATGTTGAAATTTCTTTAATTATCAATGCAGAGCATATACAATGCATACACCAATTATTCAGAGTATCAGATGATACTCTCCATAGTTTTTATTGTCGTTGTTGTTGCATTTCATCACATTTCTATGAGTGACACACATTTTAATTCATCTCATCTCGGTTAGCTTTTATTGCTAGTACGAGTATCTTGAAATAATTTATTTTCTCATAATTGTTTTATTGTCGCAAGAGGTTAGTAGTTAGGGTAACGTCTGTCTGTTGTTGGAAAACACGGGTATCATGATTGACCTAGTTTTGCAATAAATTAGCATAAAAAATGCATACTCATTTCGTGTACCGTTTTAAATCGTACCGAGAAAGAAAGAGAACGAGAGAAAGATGGAGACTTCATTATATGATATGTATAATAATAGTACAATATAGTAATTAAAAGCAATGAATGTTTGATTATCATTATTATGATTATTATCATCATCTTGACGATCATCATCACAATCATCATCTTCTTTAGATAATTTTTAATCGTCTTTATGCTCATCATAATTATTATCTCCTGTATCATCAGAGTTGAGTAACTTTTAATCATCTGGATGCTACTCATCATCATTCTTATCATCTTCACCTTCATCATGATCATCTTCGAGTAATTTTTTCCCCAATTCATGTTAATAAACACTTTAATTATTACAAATATACAACATTTCTTTACATTCCCATATTTTAACACCAACAAAAGCAAGTCCACTTTTTGTTGCTCATATCCTCTTCTTCTTCTTTTCGGAACAGCGATACCGTGTATACAAAACAACAACAACAACACAAACTAAAACACTTTCTAACTCTTTCAGTTTTTATCAACTGAAAGAAGAAAAGTAAAAATTTAAGAAAAAAATGTCTCACTTAACGCCTCAATTTTTTTAGACCAGGAAGTGGCTGTTGCTGTTTTTTTCCACTGTTTGCACCAGTATTTAGATTCATTCATTGCGACCGCGTTGCCAACCAGCGCAGCCACTTAGTCATTTAGTCTTCCTTGCAGTGTGCAAAGCAGTGGAACGCAGTTAACACTGCAACAACAACAACAACAACAACAACAACAACAACAACAAATCAACTACCACAGCAACAAAGTAAAATCAAGAAAAATTTGTCTGTCTGTCGTAAAACATTAAATTTTCTGAGTTTATTATACTTTATGACAACAAATAATAGTACATAATAATAATAGTAGGAGGAAGAAGAAGAAAAGAAGCGTTTGAGCCAAAAAATTAAGTGGTATCAACAAATTCGGTTGCATAACTTAGTGAAGAAAGAAAGTGTTCGGGATGAGGATGTTGAAGAGGTGGGAGGAAGGAGCTGAGTGAACGGAGCCACACCCAGTCAATTGGGAAAGAAAGAGCAAAGAGAGAGAGAGAGAGAGAGAGAGAGAGAACTGCAAGCTTGAGTTACTTTTGAAAATAGATTGTATAGAATCATGAAGTGAATCTAATTTGGAAAGGAAAATCAACGAAGTAAAAGTGAAAAGACGATGATTTTAGAATGTACGAGTAACAACATCAAAAATATTCATCTTCATAATTAGCATTACCATTAACAGAATCATCAGCATCATTATGATCCTTAGCATCACACCATCATAATCATGGTTTACTATTTGGCTGATGAAAAACTATTTAATAAAGAAAGAAGCATTTAAAAGATGAAAAACCCATTTCTTGATGGACATCACGATGTTGATGTTGAGGCCGATATTATTTATGAGTCCGAAACAGGACTCCAGCGTCGCTACATGTTATGCAAAAATGGGCCTGAAAACTGTTATCAAAACTAACGATTGCCATTAGTTGTTGTTGTTGTAGTTGTTGGATGGCAACGATTTTGGATTACAAGAAACGAAGGCTTCACATCGCTGATTTCGCTACAATCGCCATTAAAGAGACATTAAATAATGTTAATAAGTCTCTTGTAATCCCTTTAATAACAAAAAAACGAAACAATCGTAATAATAATGAAGTCATTAAATACATAGTTTCCTTTTTTATAACCCAAGATTTGTTGTGAAGATTGTCTTCCTGGACTTTCTCAAGCCTACCATCATCATTATCGGTGTTGTTACTATCATCACCATCATCATTACACCATAAAATCAAGTTAAACCTTTTTCATGCATTAAAATGAAGAAGAAAAAAATTAAAGAAGAGAAGCTTAGCTTAAAAATCCTAAAAGCGTTAACATATAATATGTTTTAGATACTGTATACTCGTATATACAATATGCATGTGTATACTATATTAAAACTGCAAAAGTGGAAATGCTAAAAGTTAAAAAATGGATTAAAATGATACGGTACAGAAAAAGTAGATCGTTAAAAGAAACTAAAAGCTTTGCATCGGCGCGTCTTTTACAACAATTTTTAGGTTGTGTTTAAGGCTATTAAGGTCATTAATGCTCATCATTAAACAGCAAAATAAAAAGTCAATAAAAAAATCAAATACATCATCACCTTTATGATCATTAATCATAACTACAAAGTTAATTATAATCAGTAGCAATCAACCATCAAGTGAATTAAATGCTTCAACAATAACACAGACTCAAACACAACAACAAATCAATCAAATGCATCTGCATCTTTTTAAAGACAATAACTACAATAATAACAACAATAACAACCATTGCTTCCTACTCATCATACTCTCAGTGTTGCTATTTGCTGCGTGTAGGGTTCAATGAACACCATCGACGACGGTTGAAGATCGGCTGAGGGGAAAAATGCAAAAATATTCATCTGAAGATAGTATCTAAAGAATTGAAAGTCACAGCAGAGCAGCTGTTGTCGTGAGCTGTTGCAAGGCTAAATCACTCAAAGCTGCTCGTCGGTTTTCGTGACGTCACTACTTCAACTGTTAATTGGTAATCAATAACAACAACAATACCAATCCGATGATGATGGTGGCCATCCGCAGATGATGATCATCATCACCTCGAGTTGGATGGACGATGTTTTTAGTGTTGTTTCTTTGTTTTGCTGCTTGCAGTTGTTACTATTTTTGGTTTTAATAATTTTTAGTTTCAGTTTTTTATATGATTTTTTTTCCCTATATGTTTCCATGATATAGAGGTTATTAAGGTTGATATTTCGAATCTTCTGAACTTATTTTGTTTTGAATAAACTTTAACTTCAATTTAAATTCCACATAAGTTCGAACGGATTCTTTGTATATCATAATATATAAAGACATTAAAAATATAATCTATCAATTCTACTAACCTGTCTTTCGTCATAGTCTTGGTCGCGAAACTTTAAAATCATCGTAAATGTCATTTTACTGAAGAGACATTAAATGCAATCAGATGAAATTAATTGTATGGTGATTATAGTGATTATTTGTAATCAAACATTAGTTCTTTTTTCTAACCACACTTTTAAGTATTGTCTACAATAAATTTCTTTAAAAACCTATTAATTTAACACGTTTTAACCGGGATACGAGTATATATCTTTCCCTAGGAGAAACCACACGCATTCGGAGTATCTTTTAACCACAAAATTGGTCCTCCCTCATCTGCATCTGCAGCTCGCCCTCGTTTTCCCCGATCGCTCCCCTCATAATTTCTTGGTCCATTATTGCACTTAACAGCACTCAATAGCATTCAACAATATTCAATACACGAAATCTTTATGACGATTCAATAGCGATTGAAATGCTTGTAACACGGACAGCGGACAGAGTAAAGTGAAGTTGCAAATTATAGCAACTAAAAAATAATTACGGTTTTTTATTTTAGTAGCAGTTGAGTGTGTTGAATGCTGGATACCGTTGGAAAGACTATATTATTACGAAATGTCTATTTGCAATATCTTTGTGAAGAAAGAAAAGATATGAATAAAAAATACAAAGTAAAATATAACAAAATAATGTGGTTATTGAGCTATAAAATAACTTAATAGATTTCAAATATTCACTGATTTCAAAGAAAGAAATCTACGTGTTGTAGTTTTTCCGATGCATGGTTTTGATATTTGTTTCTTTATTTTTTATTTTTTGGATATTGAAATTAGGTTATTCAAAGTGTAATTTCTTTACACGCTTCGAAGATCCTTGGAAATGTTTAGAATATTCTACTTTTTACAAGTTCTTCAACTCATTGAATTGTGTTTTGGGACTTGAAGTCAGACAGTCGTGAAGTCATTGATACATTCTGATACTATTTCAGATACCTGACATTTGGTGATTTGGTATATGTTTTTGATTAAAAGCTTTTGGAGAGATATGCTAATATATAGTACACTCTGTCATGGCAAGAAACAGGAATAACGGTACTAGTACTAAGATATTATTATATACTGAATACTTAGGTATTGCTAGTTCACTTCAACTTATTTAATATCGAATAATATCTATATCACTATCTAAACCATAAACCATCTGCAGCCACAAAGTTATTGAGAATGTAAAGTATATAAAACCTTCGACAAATAGCACTCTAAGAAGTATATAGGATATATTGGATAATACTCGTATATAGCATAATATGGTTATTTAAAAGGATGCAATCTACGGAATATTTTGCGTTATATTTTAAAAGAAATCTGAATTTGAATCCCAGTTATAATATAGAGGTTATCTTAGGAGAATTAAAATACTGAAACAATAATCAAAACTTCTTCAAAAAGCTCACAATTATTCTCGTAGTTTTGAAGCCTTGACTGATAGCTTCGCAAAAATATATTCAAAACCCATTCTGCAATTTAAATACTCCTTCTTTGATGAATTCAGAATAAGAGTCTACGATTAGTTATTTAAATCATAATAAAAAATTCAGCTTTTGAAAGTCTTTGATAGAAAGAAAAATCAAATGTAGGTCTATAAAGAAATCCATTTTAAATTAAATATTCGATTTATCAACACCTGACTAAAGCCTCATTCGACTCTTTCACTAACATTTCCACTCTAACCAGGAATTGATAGTCAGGCTACATAATCAATCCAACCCAACCAATCCATGAATTGTGCAAACCTTCCTTTAACCTTCTAACATTAAACTCTTCCACTCTTCGACTCTTCGACTCTTCCACTGCTTTATTCGACCCTCGTTCAACTCACCTTTGGACCTGGTACTCAGGTTCTGGTGGCGGCACGTGCACGTACACGTGCTTGTGTATGACGGGCGGCTGTTGTGGTGGTCCGTAGACAGGCTGTGGTGCTCCGTAGTTCACGTTGGGTGCGGGTGCCGCGTAGCTGCTGATAGACGACGACGCCGAGGGTGGCGGCGGGCCGCTGTAGCTATCACGCGGTGGTTCAGGACGCGCAGCTACGAAACTGATCGCAGCAACCAGGAAAATCTAAAAAAAGCAACAAAAAATGAAGATGTTTCAGCTATGAATAGTTTCACAACAACACAACAAGAACAGCATCACTAGGACTTTTATTGTCTATTTTTCAGGATTCTCTGAAAGATTTCATTTTCTCACGTACCGCACAAGAATGCTTCATTTTGTGTTTAGTTTTCGGTGCTGAGTTTGAATTTTTGTCACTTTATCGAGTTTGGTTCAAGGATCAAATTTGATTTGACTGCTCTGGTAACTTCAACTTAGTATCGTACGCAGCTTATATTCACTGCTAAACGCGGAACGTCTTTCTGTATGGTTCACCTCAGCCAACTGCTTCTTTTATAGCTGCACCATCTTCTGGTAGCCTGGCTTCGGTTTACATACGCGCTCGCTCGCTCGCTCGCTTTGGTGCACAGTAATGTTTGCAGTTATTACGAGTATTGTTGTTGTTGTTGTTGTTGTTGTTGTTGTACTTGTTGCTTTTCTTAATGCGAGACTTCCAGCTCACTTTCGGTTTACTTCTTTTCTTCAAATTTTTGTCCATCGTCGTCAGCATCATCGCCATCGCCATCATCATTACCACCGTCATCATGATACTCATCATCGTGATCATCACCACTGTCATCATCGCCTTTTCCTTCGCTCTCACTGTTCTCTCTCAGTCACCATCACAGTCACGCTCACTCTCACTTTCAGTAGACTGCCGTCCGGTCTTCCGATACTTTTTTTTCTTCTTTATTTTATTTCATCTTCAATATTTTTATATACCCGTAATTTGGATTTTATATTTTTTCTTGTTTTGTGATTTTGGGTCCACCGAAACTTATTTTGCTGCTCTTGTTTTCAGCATTTAAACATTTGGGCACATTCACATCATTTAACATCAGTTTGGCATCATTTTCAAGCCCTCCTCCATCGCTTGTTGATCAACACGATCACCAGCTGTTGTTGGAGTTGGAATCTCCAAGCGTATCATCAACTGTTTTCTTGTTGTTGTTATGCTCTTCTGGTAGAGCATTTCTTTTGCTTCATGGATAAAATCATGCATCTGTTTCGAAAATTTGACTTGCGTTCCATCACCAGCATCGTCAGCATGATCATCTGTGGCATAGATGATGACCATACTGATGATGACGATGATTATTATGAGAATCATTATCTTCGGTTTTCTGTTTGGTTGTTCTTGTTGTTGTTGTTGGCTGTGGTCCCATCACTTAAATAACTATATTGTTGCAACTTCATGATTTTTTCTGTGTAACAGATCAGTAATTAAATTCACTTAAATGAATTTTAATGTGGTTAACCGGTGAACCATTTTCTCACTTGTTACAGTCTAATTAGAGAAAACACTAAAATAATCTACCAGAGTGGGTGAGTATCTGTGAGATATCATGTAATAGATACGAGTACATGCAAATATGGATGGGCTTTAATGCTTACTGCTCTCGATCTACTAAATTATGCACCCTATATACCATATGTAACTGTAAATTCTACGGAGGAGGAAGAGGAATACAGTGAAGATTCTAAAATATTCTCTAAAATATTACAACTCTACAAACTCTTGATTTATTTTATAATAAAGAGGGTGTAAAGAGTATAAATCTAACTTAATAGGAGCAAGAATAAACATGTGCAATCAAACATCCAATAAATTGGATCATTCAAACTCCTAACGCATCACCACATTTTTCAGTGAATTTTAATCGATGAGAAGATGGTGCAATTTGACAGCTGAATATTTGCCGTGCTGAGTATTTGAACATCAGACTAAATTGAACCAAATATGAAAAGAGTGGATATCATAAATCATCCTTGGATTACTGCTTCCTGCTCCCACCACAGAGAGAGCTCTCACATGACGAGATCACGCTGCTAAAAGCTGATGACAACCAGGAACAAAGTCCGCGAAAGCCATCAAGGAAACTTCATACATTTAGGGATATCTAATGAGCTGCAATATAAGTATTCGTACGCAAGCTAACGAAGTACAGATTTCATACAAGAGTTGGTAAGCAAGTAAGTAAAAAAATTATGCAACACAGCTACAGGGACATTCCAATAAACGACCGACGAATGTCTGTTGAATGTTGTTGCAAGCGAAGCAACCATTATGTTGTTGTTGCTGTTGTTTCTGTCGGTAGGGTACGAAGTTTTCCTTCTGTTATCGTTTTTTTCGTTTCCCAACGAACAACATGTTGTTGATGATGATGACGATCTTGCCATCAACCATTCAACAGCTTAAAATTACATTACATTCACTTTGAACTAGATTTTTCTCCTCAGCAGTCCACAGAAATGATCGAGTTTGGTCAAGTTTGGTTAACGAACGACAGACTGGCCAAATCGACCAACCAACCAACCATCCATCCGAAGATCTTAATGATCTTCACTTCACTTTAATCAATTTAGTGTTTCTGCATGAACAACAACAAATAACACATGAAAATAAAACTAAACCAGATCGTCACAAACTAACGATCATCGACGACCAACGCCGGCGACGACACATGATCAGCTGCGATCCTCAGACGGCGATGGCAACGAAACGACGCTGATCTTCATTGGTGATGTTTAATAGTGCACCAGTTTCTGTTCGGCCTTTTTTTATATTATTTACTGTTTGTTAAACGATCGATGATGCTTGAAAAAGTGACAACAACGACGCACTGTTTGTTTTCTTCATTAGTTTTTCTTGTTGTTGTTTTTCTTGTTGTTGTTGTATAGACGATCTTTACAGATGACAGAGGATTTTCTGTTATGTTGCTCTTGCTTATTGTGCAATTTTTTAACAATTTTTTGATGTGGTTAATTTAATAGATTTGACGATGATGATTTTTTAAACTTTATTCACACTTTTTTGTTCTGTTAGTTTTAAGATGTTTTTGTGTTTGAAGTCGATGTTGTTGGTGGCAATGACGGTGTCTGTTGTGGTGATGATAGTTTTATGACATGTTTGGCTCAATCATGGTCAACTTTTTAAAATATCGTTATTAAAAAATGATCGTTAGGCAAATTAAACTTTTAACAGAACCGCGAAAACATAAATCGTTGGCAATTATTATCTCTCCGTCTGCCTCTCTCTCTCTCTCTCTCTTTCTTTCAAAATCTCTGGTGATTGGACTTTACTTTGCTGAATGTTTGTTGCATCGCTTTTGCAGCGACAGAAACAACAACAAAAACAACAGCAAACAGTTAAAGAAACGACTTCGACTCGATTAACCTGAAAAACCCCCGATTTTATGGTGCATATGGACCAACTGTTGGTCCATTTGTTGGTCTGTATTCACATTACTAACATCAACAAATAATTCTGGAATTATATTTTCTTTTCCTCTTCATCTATTTTCCGATGACTCCTTAAAATCGCTCTGAGGCTTTGAAGCGGAGGCAAGAAATCGACGTTCCGAATAAATTCACGCATTCAGAAGAGTATCAAATTTTCAGCAGCTCATTTCAACCTCATCCCGTCTCGTCCCTTCCTGACCGGTTCCGAGTCCGGTCCAGTTGATCGCTGCGTGTGATGCGCTTTACGCTTGATGTTGTTCCTGCGATTCGGCGATTCCACTTCCTCGTACAACACATCAACCCCGAACTAGTTTGCGAACTAGTTTTAATCTTAATATTTTGTTTACTCCGATTGTTTTTTCTCTTTTGAATGTCTCCGAATTCAGTGCTTGTTTTGGGGTTTCTTTTTATAGGATTGTTTTTTATTGTTTATTTAAAGTAATAAAAAAGTGCGTTTTTCCTTTCGATAAACGAAACCGAAACAACGGAACCAGCGACTTCCTGATCTCACTCGCTCTAAAATTAAATGCGATTTTATGGGTTGTTTTATAATTTTTATCTCAACCGAATCTGTGGATTGACATTTATTTTTGCTAATTGATTGAGTGGAGTGACATTAAGTCGAATGAGAAAAGAAGAAGAGGAAAAGAAAGAAGAAGAAAATTTAGTTTTGATCGATGATAAAATTAAGATGATCGAATCTTCGGAAAAGCTTCAATTTTTATTGTTGATTAATTAACAAATGCCTTCCTCGTCAGTCTCTCTCTATCTCTAAACTTCTCTTTGTCTCTCTTTCTCCCCTTCTCTATATTTCCTGTCCTTTAATTAACATCTCTCTTAGACCAGATGATGTTATTAACACAAAAGATCAATAAATATCAAAAAGCCTTTGAATTACATTCACTTTTCCGAAGATCGAATGAGTTCAGGTAATCGTGGGAGCCTTTCAGTGGGTGTTTTTATGGCATTAGTCTTCATTACTACAGCAAAAAGTAGTATAATTTTAACTACTTAAAGAGGCGAAACTTTTGCAGAGTTCATTAATATTCCTTAATATTTTCGGTTCTTTACGGATCTCATTTATACAACTTGTGACATCCTTTTAGTTATCTTCCACTTCTATATACTCGAGCGTATTTATTTATATACTAAAGAGGTTAATAAAATTAATTTATTATTATTAATGTTAATAAAATATTAATTAAAGGTTTTTTTATAATAATATAATATGTAATTCGTTGTTTTAAATCGAATCGAATCGAAAACAAACTTAAACAAAATATTTAAACTAAATAAAAATACAAAAAAATTTATATTGAAATAACTTTAAGATTCTTCAGATCCAGAAAAATAAAAAAAAATTAAAATAATATCAAGTAAACTAAAGCTAAACATAAGATTTAACATTTTAACATTTCTGAGTACTTTTGAAATAAATTTCAATGAAACTTTGAAGAAATTCGAGCACAAAAAATTAAGTAATCAAGAAATAAAAATTGCACCATCATCATCATCATTATCATGAACACCTAAACATTAAATTTGTTGTTGTTGTGGTTTTTTAAATTAAAAATTAAAACCAACTGTAAACCAACTGAAATTAAAAATACGTAATAGAAAAATAATAAATGAGATCATTAAAAAAAGACCAAATCCAGATGAGGGTAAATAATTATTTGACAATAACAATAACAATAATAATAACAACATCGTCCACAACAACAACGATGGCCATAAAACAGTAGCAAAGCAAGCAACATAAATAATTAAAGTTAACCTAAAAAAACGTTAAGCATCTTCTGGTAACTCGGTCTAAATACGAGTGTACACTATGTATGTATGTATGTACAACATGTATGTATGTGTGTACAATATGTATGTATGCGTATATTTGTTTCTAACTTTGTTTAAAGCCCTTAAAACTTAATTAAAGTAAAGTCGAATGATGAGCGTACAGAATTGTGTTGTAATTGAGATTGTAATTAATATTGTACAATTGTTGTTGCAGTTGTTGGTTTTACTATTTTTTATTTTTGGTATTTTTGTGATTTCGTATTTTTTTATTTTGTGATTATTATTTTTGTGTTGTTGTTGTTTTTGTTTTCTTGGATCTATTTTATTTTATTTGGAGGAAAAGATTAAAAGATTGGTGGTTTTTTGTTGTTTTGTAGTCGGTTGAACTCCATGGGAAACTCTATGTGAAAAGTATGAAAAAGATGAAAATATGAGAGGATGAAAACTCTGAGGATGGAAAAGTTAATATTTATACAGAAGGTGGAGATTGCGATGTTGAAGAATAGAACTGCGGAAGAAGATCAGGAGTGAAGAAGTCACAGCAGAAGCACATATGTACTTATGATGATGAAGAAGGAGGTGCAAAAGGTTACACGAAGAGGAATGCTATGATTAAGAACAAGAAGCACATAATAAATGATGAAACTGATGGAATAAGAAACGAAGAAGTGTAAAGGTTTATTTATTATTTTTGAAACCATAAAAAAACAAATAAAAGCAAACAAATAAAAATAAAAAATATCTAAAACAGCAGAAGTATTACAACAAACAACAACCGAAATAATTGCAATATGAAAAACAAAAACAAAGAATTGACAGCTCATAAGAAGGACACGTGTACCAACACTAAGAAAACTAAACTTTAACCGTTATCTTTTAGAGGGAGGGTCTCTATTATTATTACATTTTATTGTCTTCGGCACAAAACACAAGCCAGAGTCCAGTCCAGAGGTATCCATCCTGGTATCTACTCTGGTATCCACGACTCTCTCTCGCACTCTTTCTCTCTCTTACATTCAGCTACTCGATTGGTTTTACTTCGCTACTGACTTCGTTACTGACACTTTGACGTCGACTCCTCCACACCGCATCCTTCACTTGACCAAGTCCACTCCATGGAATGGTGGCCGTTTATGACGTAACCTCACTGGTAGCTGTTTATTGTTGAAATATACTCGTAAAAACATCTTCAGTTGCATCTGGATACGAATTAAAATGCAACAGATACTTCGGCTTCAAGTGGAGTAAACAGTTGTTGTACCTTCGAGTACATACAGACACTGTATATAATTACAATAATAAAGAAAGCGAAAAAACCCAACAACAATAATAACATCAACAACAGAAACGAAAACGAAAGTGAATCGGGTTGACCAAAGAAAGAAGAGCTGGTAAAAAACGGACCAGCTGTGAAGTGGTGCTGAGGAACCGGACTAGGGGAGGGGGGGGGGAGCGAGGGGGTATGCGAAGAGAAGGAAAGCGTGCAAGCTATTTGGTCAAGAAGAATTGGTCATTACCATGTGTCGGAGGTGCGTTGGTTTTGTTTTTATTCCTTTTTTCCTGCATTTTTAATTTCTTGCTTCCTACCGTTGTAAAAAACCTTATTTAATGAGTGAATAATATTTAATGGAATATGTATATATCCCTATATCCCTATATATTTAATGGAATATGTAATGTTTGAAAAAAACAAATTAACATCAAAGCTTAAACAAAGTATTATAACAAACAAGCAATACACACGAATAAGGAACTTCGATATAAACGCTAAAATACAAAAGACACATAAAGTTTTGTTTATTTAATGGATATCACAACAAAAGATTTATAAAAGCATATAAAAAGCGAAGGCAACAAATAACCAATCTAACAACAATATTGGAATTGGGACAATGTATCCAGATGTTGTATATAAAACAATGAAAGCAGGATCTTTTCCGTTAAAGATTAATTATTAATGACATATGAACAGACATCAACAACAATAACATCAATAAGATCAACAAGGAAAATCAGAACAAAGAGAAAAAGAAAAAAAACAATACAATATCCTAAAGCATCTCTACAGAAACTTCTATACAGAAACTGTATCATATTTTATACAGATAATGCGTGTATTATTGCATATACATTTGTCCAGACATTTGATATCTGATGAACTCATCAGAATTAGCGAAGATTATAATCATATAAAAAGAATGGGTTGTTGTTTTTGTTGCTCTTGGTAACCCTGAACACTGAATTCTAACCTGACACTGAAGAACGCTTGGTTACTTTTACCAAACATCAAGATTAAAGTTTATATCCAGATTAAAACGGATTTAAAGCAAACCCAGAAAGAGTGCTATTTTGAGCCCGACCGAAGCTGAAATACACCCTTATGTCCTCTGATGAGGTTTTCTTTTATTAAAAACCTCTAGAAGCAAATGCTAAAGTGGCCCATGTGGACCTTATTGGAGTATATTACTTTAAAACTGGGCGAGCCACGACCATTATTAAGGAAATAAAGTTACGAAAGTGTGAAGTGGCAAAATTTAATATTCAAGATTCTGGAAAAGTTTTTCTTCTTCTATTGTATTTTTATACCCCTTTTGAATTTTGATGGAAAGAAAAAATACCACTATTTCTTGAAGTATTTCCTTTTTAATGTTATAGTATATGATTTTAATGAAATAGACATTAAATAAATATATTTTTTTTTATGTTTTTAGAAAATTATTAGAAATTGGATGATTAGTTTATAGCTTATAGCGTGTATTATAGATATCTACTGTTTTATAATGGGTGGGTTTTCCCCAGAAATGATGCGAACTTAATAGCATGACACATTAAATAACATCACAATAAATAGGGAAAAAGTCATAAATTCAAACCACCTGAATTAGAAACTATCTAAACACTACTACGTTGAGCTGCTTGCTTAAAAATTAGTTATTAGTTAATAAGATGTTCTTTCTAATATTTGTTTACTATTTAGTTATTGTTTCAATCGTTTTATTGTATCGGTTGTATTGGTTTTATTTATTGTGTTTGTATTTGTTTTCTCCTCTGATTTCCATTTTAATGCATTTTCTTTTTCTTTCATTTTTCATTATAGTCATAGGAACTTTCAACTGAGCTGCCGCTGCGGTGGCTACTAACGATGATTTGGCTAAATTATTTGTGGCTAAAATTTGCACATAAAACATTACTTAAAATCTACAATACACAGATGTATATACGCACAAAATCCACTAAAATATCTTTGACTAAAATGTAGGTGGTTCGCTTTTATATAAGTATTTGTATATAACATAATATATATAGTACATATACATATATCTTAATATCCATCAAGTTCGGCTCATTTAAAGTTCACTGTTGATCTAGCTGTTGTTGCGCTGATGTCCAGACCCTGTTCAATAATAGCGTGGGCCCTCGTACACACCATGTGGCCCGCCGTACTTCCGTTGCCCCTCCGCGACTGCTGCCGCTGCTGCATCCCTGGAACTCAATTTATTCAGCCAGGAAGAACGCTGAAGCATAGTATTTCCATTGGCTTCATTCGGAGGGCGTTGGGCGTCCTCATCGCTCGACTCCAAAATCTGCAAAGAAAGGAAACACGAATGAAGTATGTTTAAAGGCAAAAAGATGAGGAAAAATGTGGTTGATGAATAGTGCTTAAAATAGATTCAAATGACGTTCAAAAAACATATGCAATTTTGAGTGCTGATTAACACTTTCCCAAACAGAGAGCCAGCAGCAACAACAACTGCTGTGATGTAACAACATCATAAATATTCGTCGAAATTTGCAAAGTGGTTCAAACAATTATTTTCGGTTGTTGTTGTTCGTTTTTTCCTCTTTGTTTGGGTCACTTTTCGATCAATCAGCTGTCATGTCGCGAAGCGTGTTGATGCAAATATTTTAAATTTCATTTAATATTGTTGCCAACTCTTCCGAGTGTTGAGCATCTCTGCTGCTCCATCATAATAATTGTTTTCCCTCTCTTCTCCCTCCCTCGTTCCGCCCCTTCTCATCCAACTCACCCACCCATTATTCCCCTGTTTGTTAGATGCTACTTTTGACCATTTTGCAGCATCATGAAATTGCACAAAAAATCATCTTTTGACAGTTTACTTAGACTCTGGTGTTCGGTGGCTTTATCTGCTGTTGACTATTGTTTGGCCATCTTGGCCACCTTTCACTTGGGAGTGAGCGTTGCCACATTCTTTTGAAATTTAAATGTTCCAACGTTTTTGATCGCTTTTTTTATTACTCATTAGTTTTCAGTAAATATTTACACAATAAGGTGGAGTTTTCGATGGCGGCATGGGGAAGGGAGAACGAGACAGATAGAAAAAGAGAGAGAGATAGAGAGAGAGAGAGATCTTAAGTATTCAGATCACTCCATTCTTTTCATCTCCGCTTCTATCTATTGTATCGGTATCTGCATCTGTATCCTTATCCTATCTTTTAAAATAAATCAGTATCGATTCTCCAATCAATTATCAATCTATCGAAATATTTTTAAAACTCCGAAACTGTTAACACCCACATCTATGTTTGACTCATTTAGAATGCCCTTGAACTGGATCTTGAAGCTTGGTGTAAAGCGTTCATAGAAACTGCAATACCTGAACTCTTTATTAATAGGTCCTCATTACTTTGCTATTCACTTTTCAATCACCGAAGTTGATAGAATTTGATTGAGATTTCATTGAGTTTTAAGTAAATATTATATTTTCACAATGGCAAACTTTTTGTCAAGGTTACTGAAGATGAGGTTACCGAAGATGAGGTTATTGGAGATGAGATTACCTAAGATAGAGCATCATTTCTTTGGACAAAATTTATATTAATTTGAAACCCCAAAAAACTGGACCCAACTCAGCTTTCACTTTCAATTGAAGTACCCATTTAGTGATCATAATCATTTTAATGAATAACCGATTGATTTTTTTATCAACTGACTTTGAATGATGATTTGATGTTTTGATGATTGATCAAATTGTTAAAAGGTGTGTGACCTTTTTATCGACACCAACATCGGCTCTTTAAAAGTTTTCGGTTGCTCTGAGGACCGAATTATTGCTTCATTATAATTTTTTTTGCAATTATAAAATGAATGAAAAGTTGCATTTCTAAAATATGCATGTGATATCACATAATTCGTGTTAAGATAAAATACCATTGTTATTGATTTTAGCTTTCGTTGTTGTTGTTGTTTTCATTTTTAAGAAAGTTCCTTTCAGACCAACAGACAAACTGATTTCAGGAAAATCGGCTCAGCGAGTTAAAGCGAGTGTATAAAGTGTAGAAATGTCTGCTGCAGCAGATTCCCTGAATTATATAACAATAATAACAACAACAACATCTTCACCAACCTGCTAATAATAAAAGCTGCTGTTAATAATAAACAAAACAATGAAATCTTTTATTCATTAATCAGGCGCACTTTTATTTTTTCTGCATTGCCGTTGCTTTTGTTGTTGTAACCGATGACGACATAAAGACGTTTGTGTTTTTGCATTTTTATCTTCGCTTCAAAATCAGTCAGCTTCATAAACAATTAATTTCGCAAAATTTTTTAAAAATACCGAATTTAATTAAACAAAAGAAACTGAAATATTGATGAATAATTCACTATGAAAGGAAAAACCATTGATAAACTGCGTGTATCATGCAAAGCTTCTCGTTAAGCTTCTTGTTAAGCTTTTGATTAACCTTTTCAACTACTTTTCGTTAGTTAATTCGAAATTGTTTTCATTGATTCAATAATTAAATCAATTTCACGGCATTAGAGTTCTCTTCAAATGTAAAATTAAATGTTGCAAAACTTAAACAGTGCAACTTTTTATTCATTTGCGCAAGGTATAAGATTTTTATTTGATTTACTTTTGATTTTGCATTTTTAACTGGAGCAGACTGTAATTAGATTGCTTCACTGCTTTTTTATGAAGTGAAGAAGTTGTCGTTATCTTTGTTGTTGTTGCTGTTGTTTGCCTCTGTTGGAAAGCATTTTCTACAGACAATACATAATTTTAAAATAAATCTTGAGATGATGAATGTGTAGATTGTTAGCGAGACTACTAACTCGGGTAAACAAACAGACAGACAAAGAGACAAACACAGTTAAAATGAATATAAAGTAAAAATAAAGAGGTTAAAATTGCAGGCGATTTTGTTTAAAGATCGTTATCTTTATATATTCAAAGAGTAGGTAAAATTTACATGAAAATCAAGAATAACTTTACAATTAAATTGCTGTATTAATTGCAGTTCTACTGATTTTCAGAACAGGGTTACACGAACTCCTCAAATAGATCGATTGGTCCAGAGACTCTTCCCGGGGCCTCAATACATACATCAAATGAACCTCAAAAGTTTCTCTACCCTCGGTATTTATTGCATTGCATACGTATCTTTATCGTAAATACTAATTACGCATCTTAAAAACCAACAAGAAAAGCACTATTTTAGGCCGACTCCGAAATCATTTGAATTTCATAGTGAATTTAATCTAACATTAAAGAGAAACTTCATTTAAGTGCAACCTCATAAAGTGACCCTCCCCAGTCGAGGTCGAAACAAGGTACCAACCTACATTCAGCCAGCCGTACAGTCAGCTTCCTGGGCAAGCTTTTTCATATACGATATAATCGCGTTATGGTTTTTGGCTCTAATCCAGGTTATGCACTTGAACTCTTACTTTATTTCCTATGTGAAGAAGTAAAGAACTACAAAGAAAAGAACACAAAACTACAGAGATAATAAATCCGCAGACTTGGAGTACTTAAAACTACTTTACGACCTATTTGAGGTACAAGAAATACGAGCTACATTCGAATACATCACCAGCTACATTCGTATTACTCACAAGCAAACTTTAACTGTTTTCTTCCACAGGAAAGAGCTTTAAAATTATCGTAATATCGGTTGATGATGGTCTTTAACGACCATGAAGATATCATATTAATAGTTTTTTTCTACGAATATTATTACCTGCTTTAATTTACAACTCTGTGGAAATGGCATAAAACTTAAGCCAACACTAAATACGAATACTCATTGGATTAAAGGTACTTTAATTACATGAGCTTCAGTTACAGTTGTGTAAACATATGAATTATCTGCTGTTAAAGATTTTAGGTGCGAATAATTGTACGAGTATCTTAATTTGAAGTAGTACAATTAAAGCTCTTTCACTACTACGATTTCATATATGAACCTCCCACAAACACAATTATTTCTATGGCTATTAAACACATCAAAGACATAAAAATATTAAGAGAAGAAGAATTATCAACTTAAGGTCCTTAATTTCCTCCCGTTAATCATATAATTCAAAAAACACTGATCAGTTTGGCTCAGTTCGGGGACTAAATAATGTTGACCCATCATCGGACATCATAATATAGTCCAAGTGGACCACAACATATTTTTCGCATAGCTTTGCTACTGATAGACTTGGGCTTTGATACTTCCTTCAGACTAATTGTCGAATATCGTCTCTTATAACAGAACTGAACTATTTTTAGACTATTTATTTATGGACTCATCATAAAAGGACGCGTCTTTAGAAGAGTCTTCGTTTGGTTGGGTCATCCTATTGAAGTACACGTAATTCGAATAGTGCCTCCAAACAATACTCGTAGTTGGTACTTCGTATAGTCCTTGGTACTGTCTTTTCTCTGCCTTTTGTAACTCGATAATCGATAACTTGATTATAATATCAACGATATGCATATGCAGAAACGAAAAAAGTGGGGGAAACCCATCTCAATTCAAATTCCCGTTCGATTTCGAAAAAAGTGAAAAATTGTCCAAACGAGGTAATGAAATGTTTTCAATGAAATTCCCACATAACAGCTTTAAATGTTTCAAAATAATTTTGCAAAAAAAGGGAAAGGAAAAAAGATGAAAAAAATTGAAAGTAGGTGCAGATTAACCGCAGAAAACAACAACTGCAACTACAAAAATGCTTAAGGAAAGCAACAGCAGCAGTAGCTTAAAAACAACAACAACATACACCGAAGCATACACCAAAAAATGCATTTTAGTGCAACTTAACTCATCATTAAATTATTGCACAACAACAATAACAACAACTGCAGCAATAATTTAATGAAACCAATAAATAAAGAAAATCGTTCCGTTTCATTTTTCTTTTTCTCTTCATTTTTGCACGCATATTTTAGCGAATTCAACGAATATTCAACGAAGAGGAAATTATAACAAAAAAAAAACAAAAAAAAAATATAAACATTAATATGCGTTGGTTTTCTTGTTATTGTTGTTGTTTTTTCGAGCTTCTGCTGTCGCTTTTCAGCTGCTGCTGTTGCTGATCATGTAAAAGATTGAAATTTGATGCTTCACCGTTGGCAAAAAATGCCAAAAAAAGGACCATAAAAATAACCACAACATAATTGAATTAAAAAGCTTAAAAAAGTAATAAAATTAAATGTATATGTGAGTGTAAGAAGAAAAGGAAGGTAATCATTTTTACAGTAGGAGGAATGCAGATAAAATAACAAAAACAACAACAACGAGAAAGCTGCAAGAGAAAACAAGGTAAGGAAAGAAATCAGTAAAAAAAAAACCCCAAAACGAAAGACGCCACCGAATGCACTAAACAACAACTACAACTACACCTGATGATGCTTTACTGCTATTGATTTTGTTTGTTGCTTTTGCTTGAATTCCACAGACAAGAATTACTCTCAGCTGAGCTCGCAGTCGCAATCAAAATCAACTTCACAAGCAGCAGAGTCTCAATCGGAACAGATGAGCGAACTGCTTTAACGGTCCAGAGCAGGGATGAACTGATGTGGTGGTGGTCATGCAGTGAGGTGGTGGTCAAAGGGAGGTGTTTGTCATCAGGTGCATAAGACATGTGCACTGATTGCTCGTGCTTCTGATCGCACAACTCACTCACCTGCAACATCAGTTCGCGCAGTTTGTCGAGATCGTCGCTGTGTGACCTTGTGGGCAAGTAGCGGCTCTCGCATGGTGGCTGCAACAACAACAACACTGCCAGCCACAGTCCAAAACAGATGCTGCTGCAGTAAATTTTAACCAGAGTTGCCATTGTTTGGTTTGTTTGTTGAGTTTGGGTGTTGTTCCGGTTCTGATCACTCCTCGTTGATGGATTCTATTTACGGAAAACGAATCCTGAATCCCTTCTATACTTTTCAGAAGAAGAAGAAGAAACAAATTAAAAGAAAATTAATTATAAAAAATGTTTATATATGTACATTATACACATATATTGTAACATTTAAACACGATTTTATTTTAATTGAAGGTGAATTTTTGTGTTTTCTCTTTCTTTATACCTTTCTCTGTCTCAAACCTGTCGATTCCGGGTTTTTGGGGTATTTTCGACATGTAATCTAAATAAAAAATTGTTTACAAATTTACAGTAATATACTCCTGTGATCGAGTGTCGACTTATATAAAAGAATTTAATTGAAGACAAAATTGTAGACATTTAAAAGAAAATCAACAACAGCAACAAACTTCATTTATTGAACATCTTTTCTACACCGTCGAAATACTCTTATATAATTTGCATAGTATCTATATTCATAACTGTTTTAATTACTTTCCCGAAATAGAATACTGGTTTAAATAAATATTAAAAAAAAGTTAAGTGTTTATTATTATTGTCTCTTGCAATGTTCACTTCTCTTCTAAATCATAAATTTATCAGTGTTATTTAATATTATATAATATATTTCTTTCTCTTCTTTCTGTCTCTTATACAGTCCATTTCTTGCTTTCTTCCCGAAATAATTCGACATACATTTTTACTATATTCCTATAATAGTTTATAGTTTATTGGTAATTTTAATCTTCCCCCTCCTCATCCCTCACCTGACCCTTCAGCCCATTATTTACTGTTCATCCGTTTACCTTCTTCTCTTTGTTTTCTACGATACGTTCTTTTTTCTAAATTAAATCTAAAGCTGCCAAAATTCTTCTTGTTCTTCCCCTCATCTTTACTTCTCTTTCTCTTAGGACCGTATCACCAACAAACCAGACCGCCTGCTTTACGCTTGAACACTTCACTCATTCAACCATTCAACAATGAAACCATTCAAAGTTAGCAACAATCAGTCAATAAATTTGTTGCTCTACTTATCTGGAAACTGAATAAAGCGTCAGGTTTTTATTCCATTGCGCAACTGAACAACTGAGCTACTGTATCACTCTATCACTGAGTCACTATATCATTGAGTCACTGAATTGGGTCACTCTAAATGGCAAGCAGGTCGTCGGTACCCGGTCCGCATATCTACAGGTCAATAAATCAAAGTCCATCTAACGTAAATCGCAGTTATTTATTACAGATGACGTCACTGAACTAAAATAACTGAACTTCATCACACTGAGCAACATTTCTTTTTTAAGAGAATAAAAACGAAGACTAAAGTAAAAAAGAATCTAATAAAATCTAATTTGATTTGAAATGGACCGAAAATTAATATTAAAAAATTAAACTAAAAATAAATTTAAAATTATTAAGTTCGAAAACGAAAAACCTGTGCGAAATACCAACAAATGTTATAAAATATAATAATATAATACAAGATATTATATATAAAATATTAAAGGTGCCTTGAAAATTGATCTCGAAAACGATTTAAAATATATACAATAATATAAAATCAGACTTAAGTCTTTGTGCATATAGTTTTAAATATTTAATATTTATTATATACGTTTAAAATGGATTTAAAACATGAATCTAAATTATATCGGAAATGGCTCTGATGTGGATCTTAAGAAAATAGACCAAAAATATAATTTCGAATGGATTAAAACAGGTCCAAAAGTTCTCTTAAAGGTTATCATATTTTATTGCTAACTAAACCATATTTAAATCAATCATGCGACGAAATCATGCGGGGTTTAAGAAATTTATCGGCTTAGAAGATTTTAAAATGTTTTCAACAAAATCAAAAGATTTGAAGTGATGAAAAAACTAATGTTTTTCAAAATGTGTTACAAAATCCACAGTTTAAAGTCCGCAGCTTTTAACAAAGCAGTACTAGAACCCAGTTTCACTTTTTCTAAAAGTTCGTAAATTTCTAAATTGAGTAATCCTTTCATTTAATCTTTAACTGCTTTGTAACCAAAAAATTTAATTTCGTGGTTCTTTTTCACCACTTATTTTAAGTTAATCGTACTTTACTTTACGTACACTCACTACTTACATCACAGAGGGAAATTTTTCGAGAATTTTTCCAAAACACGTGAGCACTTCAAAAAACAACTACTTTACTTTTATAAAAACTCACTTTCTCACTTTTTTTCAACGAACGTTTTAACGATATATAATTTTTCTATAATTTAGTTTTTTGTGAAATTTTTCCTCCTATCTTTTTTTCTGGTTCGCTCTCCTCTCGTTGTTAGTCTTGTCTGGGATAAGCGACGGTCGAGATTTAAACCATATCCTGCGGTAGCATTTGTATTTATAGCAAAATATCCTCGCTGCTCACTCGTCCTCAAGAGTTCTGCAAAGAAGCCGAAACACTTTCGCTTGAATATTTTCGGTTCTGGCGAGGCAGCAAAACCAGAGGACCAACAGCAACAACTATTTAAGCAACTACAACAGTAACAATTGATGTCTGTCCCATCAGCAGGACATGCGCGCCCGAACAGCGCATCATCACAACAACAACAAAAAACAACAACAATAATACAACAATAACAACAATAACAATAATAACAATAATAACAACTACTACAGGAACTCCAACAACAACAACAACAACGACAACGACTACGACAGGAAGAATAACAATAACAATATAAGCGCATTTTTCATTTTGGCGAATACATTTTCGTTTTTTTTATTGACCGACCGTCGTCTGGCTTTAATGCTGCTTCTTTCTTGGAGCATTGTGAGGGGGGGGGGGGTGAGGGAAAGATTGGAGACAGGAAGAAGATGGAGAGCGGAGATTCTTCGGATTATTTTACATATTCTATTCATTGTACGTTCAGCAAAAATTTTTGCGTCACAAACATTTTTCTATTATTGTTTATCCTTTTGGAAGCTTTTACTCTTGGTGTTGTTGTTATACAATATATTGTTGTAGTTGTAGTTGGTTTTGTTGTTGTCATTCGTTGTGGTTGAAACTATTTTCATTAACAATGCTTCGTGTGGCCTGAAATGGTTTTAAGAATGAACCGACCTTTTAGCATCAATGTCTGGCTGATATACTATACTCATATACACCTACCTACCAACATATGTGCATATTTACATTATATCATACATAATATGAAAATACAAAATAGTCAAAGTGTAATTTGAGTAAGGTTAGGCGGGTACAGTGGGTCATTTTTCGAAAAGAAGGAAACGGTTTTATATCCATCACTCGAAGTTTATATTAAACTTATAACTTAGAAAGGAAGGCGTGGCACGTATGGAAAAGTATATGTCAGGATCCGTCTGTCTGTCTGACTGAAATAAAAGTAGATCAGATGTTTATAATTTGCGAAATCGGTCGACCTTCTTTTAAACAGTATGGAAAGTGTACGTGGGCATAACTTATGAAGAGACAATTTAACCCTCGAAAATATAGCTACAATATTAACTACTTAACCTAAAGTGGGTGTGATCAGCCCACATACACATAATATCATTTCATTCAGAATCCGACAGAATGATTTCCTTTTATCCCCACTGTTTCTTTTACACTCAGATTTCATTCAGTAAAATTCTTAGTTGATAATTAAATTGTATCGTAGCCAATGATAGCCATCTCCTGCTCATAGAGTACTGCAGCAGTAGTGGCAGTTATTGTTGTTGTTATTGTTAAGAAAATAGTGCTCGGAGGTGTATTCATCCCACACACTTGGCTACTCTCCAAGTATTCTGTCGCCGTCGCCTTCCCCGCGTTGAATTTCGTTGCTTCCGATGAATCATTGAATCTGCGAAGAGATACTGCGATAAATTGGAATTTTCTGCAAACTGGATACTTTTGAAAAGAAAAAACTATAAATTGATGACGACAACAACTGAAACAGATGCTCTTCTACTGCTTGGCTTCTCTCTTCGCTTTTCTTCGGCTCAGCTTCGAATTTCATGACGTAGAAAGGACACTTTTTCGGGGAATTTCTTTTTGTATCTTCTTGGTGTAGGTTGGTCATATTCTTTACTATTTTTCTAAACTTTATGTACCGTAAAAAACAACAACAACAATGTATTTATTGTTGTTCTTATCACTGCAAGAATAATGCTCTTTTTGGTACTTTTTCTATTGATTCTGAGTGGATTTTGCGTAGGTTCCATATTAAGTACCTTTCAGTTGTGTTTTATGTTGATCTCGTTTAATAAAAAGATTTAATATTGGGTTATACGAGTAATTTTAAGATCATAAATGGAAATATTTAAATGTCAGTCATAATAATAACCATAATAACAATAATACTAATATTAATATTAATAATAATAATGATAATAATAATAATAAAATAACGATATTTTTTTTCTTTTCTTTTTTTATTAATAATAACAATAATAACATGTAATAATAATAACAACAAATAATACAGAATTTTAACGCCATCTCTGACGTCATCTGTGTATTTGATCATAAAAACTGCAAAACTAAATACTTTGACGATTTCTTGTTCAAGCAAAATAAACAAAAAATATAGGAATTCAATAAAATTCTCTACAACAAAAACAAGAACAACTAAGAGAATAACAACATACACTAATAATAACAATAATAAGACAACACCACCATCTAAGGCCACAACAACAACAACAACAGTAAAGAAATCATCCATTAAATTCAACCTTCAGCAAAAAATATTGGACACATTTTTGGGGAAAGCGTAACTTTCACCGCACCTCTCACTCCGCCGACACACTCCTCACTCCTCCTCATGACTTTCGAACTTCAAAACTGGCATCGAAAAGAAGAAAAAAAAAGAAGAGGGAGGGAAAAAGAAGAATATGAAGATGAAGGAAGAAGAGGTTTGACATAAGTTAGAAGCAGCGTTGAAGGGGAAATAAACATATAAATCCAATATTTATACAGTTACGTTGAGGGGGAGGGAGAAGTGGGAGGAGAAGATAACCACACAAACATGAAGAATCAACAACCCGAGCAAACACATTTTTTTGGAATTGAATTGCAAAAAAAGCGATTCTCAATGAATCAGTTCTCACTTTAATCCAAAAAGTATAAAAGGATTTAAGATAAATATAGTGAAAGCGGAGAGCAAGAGGAGTGAAGAGTGGAAGATAAAAAAGTATGAAATAGGCCGAAAACGGACACGTAGGAGCGTTCCGGAAAGTAGAACCGATGACACTAAGACGATTGATTGGCGAAAGAGGAGGATAAGATGATGATGGCGGAGCTGCAGGATGCGGAAGTGGAAGAGTATGAAGTCGATTGGACTCGAACTACGACATTGACATTGTGGGTCATGGTGACGATAGAAACTATTCGTCTTTCATTCTTTCGGAAAGAAATGGCTGCAAAGGAGAAGAACACGAAAGAGAGGAAGAGGCTGAATATAAGAGTCTTAAGATAAATAATGTGTTTGCATTCAGATTTCTTGTTAATAAATCTTACAAGTTCGCAACTTAAATTAAAATAAAAAGCATCCGTTGTAAAAAACACAAATAATAGAGAGAAAAAATACACCTTTCAGTAACCTTCTCTTTCGCTCTCTTTCTCCCTCTCTCTTTCCCTCTATAAGTCCATTTCTGAGTCACTGTGTCCCAAAAAGTTAAATATACACTATGAAAAACTTAAAATAATAAATATAATAGTAATAATAATAATAGCAATAATAATAAAAGTATTAATAACAATAAAGATAGTAACAATAATAACAATAATAATTATAATTCAATAAATGTATTCATTCATTGACTTTATTCATTCATTCAATATGTCAATATTGACCCGTGATTTAATGATAAATAACATCTTGTAAATATTTAATACGAGCTCGTAAATAAATGAAGGAAAACCATAAAATAAAGCAAACTAATAAATTTACAATGGGGAAAAAAGGAAAACAAGCAAAAAATGGAAAAAAGGAAATAAGCAAAAAATGAAAATATACCAAAAAAGGGAAATAAATAGATTAAAACTATATGATTATAGTCGTGGCAAATGGCACAAATGACCAATCGGTCCGCAGAAAATAGGCCATTAGAAGTGTCTATAGACTGTGATTCATTGAAGGGACATCAGCAAAAATGATGGAACTACACGAAAAAGTCGCCTTGAACCCCTGCCCCTTTTTTGTGATTTTGTGGTGCGAAATGGGGCAGAAGAAAACAAGAGTAGAGAGAAAGAAGACAACAAAGAGTTGAAACGGGATGAGAAAGACAAATAAAGGGCCAAACGGAGTAAAGAATGGTGAATTTATATTGCAGACCAAATAAATTTATTAAAAGTGTTGTTTAACTGAAAAGAAATTAAATTAATAAATCAAGTATTAAGTATAAAAAGTAATTTCTGTGTAACTTCAGTGTATAAACAAATTTTTACAAATAATTATTTATTTTTTTAAAGAAAGCCAAAGATTGAAAGTTTAATCATTAATAATAATTTTAAAACTAAATATTTAAAGAAATTGCACAATAAAAAGCAAAGCGTAATATTGATTAAAAACCCATCATTTAATTAAAAAACTCTTTGCCTCAGTAGCAACCAAATCGAATTCGCTCGAATGTTCGCTCAAAACTGTCAAAAGTCATCATGATTTTCGTGATTTTCTTCACACGCACGAGTGAGCCTCTTAAACAACAAAATGCAACTCTTCGGCAGAAAAGGATAATAAAGGAAAGCGAAGTGAGTAGGGGGGGATATTCTGGTAAGCTTAAAAGAGTGCTCTTGCAAGAGAATGAATTAATGCCTGGTTAAACGAAAACAAAACAAAACGAATTCAACAAAAACATGCCCAAAAAGAAATCCACTTCAAAATAAAGAAGAAGACGAAGCAGCATTCACTTTTTGACATTTCGATAAATATTGAATGTTTTATTTTTCGATTGTTATTGTTTTTTTATCTTTCCTCACGTACTTCTTCCGTGCAGCGAAATCATCATGTTGCGATTGGTTACGGTTTTGACTGGCGCCACGTGCTTGACAGTGACCGGCCATGACGGTGATGGTGATGATGATGAAGAAGAAGAAGCCACGGATGATTGCACATCAGCGAAATTTATGCAAGACGCCTGCATGTACGGGGTAAAAACACACCAACAATAACAACAACAACAACAACAACAACAACAATATTGAATACTATTTGTTCAGTATTATTGTGCAAACACTTTTTATTCTCTTCGCTTCCTTACATAGTTTAGTTGGCCATTCAATAGAAAGTCTGTATTTTTTCTTCTTAAATTAGGTTAATTGAAAAAACACTTCGAGGGAGTAAAATAATATTGAAAACAGTAGCGTTGCTTCACGTAGTAAAACGAACTCGTAAAGGGCGTCCCTTTATAAAAAATGGAACGGGGCAGAGATGAGCGGAGAGGAAGCGATGGTATGACGAGTGATGGTATGAACCAGGCTAAGACAGCGCTGAAGTACGATAAGGATTGGAACGGGTCAGGAAGATTAAAACTCAGTTATTACGGAACAGATCCATTCTGTCCCGCGGAGGGCCTAAAGAGAGAGAGTAACAGGAGACGGCGTAGAACATATTGGGACGGGGTGGGACGAAACGGAACACGAGAGAGGCATGGACTTGGTGAAATGGTTCAAGATGCACAGCTCTGGGAGAAACATGACACGTCAAGGCGAAATGGACGGGTCGACTAGGAAAAACAAAGAGTTACCTCGAAAAGAAACAGGACGGGTCTGGATGATAACGAAACATGACCAAGAACAGCGGGACGGGGTGGAAGGATTTAGGTAGAGAATATTAGACACTAAATGCTAGATATATCAAGTCTAATTCTGATTTTACGTCAATTCACGCCAACCTTCTTTCGATACGAACCGCCACTGAATTCAATTAATTTATTCGATTTAATTTAAGTTGTCCATCAGTCGTTAAATCTCGATGTAGATACATACATATGTGTAGATATCTGAAGCTACACGTTTTAACACTATAATCAACAGTTTATATTTAATCAATAACATCGGAAACAGACATTTTCACTCAACCGCAAAATGTATCTACTACGCTTTTATAATATTCACAGAGATACTTATATATTCGTCAGAGCTATAAATATATATACATATGTACATATGTATATGTACGGGTATGTACATATATCTGCTGGTTTGCTTGAATACGCAGGGTTGGTTTTTTACGAGTATGCTTCATCTAAACAGTTGTATTAATGTATTTGTATGAAGAACCTAATCAAAAAAAATTGTATCGCATTTTATTACCCATTCGAAGTGCATATTTTGGTCTGGTCAAGTAACAAATGTAGAATTAATATGATGCTTAAAACGGAGCGAAACTTTGAAAAGGGTGCTGAGAAGAAGAGTAGTAGACTTAATATGATGGATTCAAATTACTACACGTCCATGTTGTCTGAGTAGTAATGAAATTTTCATGAAACCTAACCAAATTATTTATTATAAATCCACAAACTTATTTTAATATAGAAAAAAGGATCTTGTTTCCGCCCGGGATCGAACCGGGGGCCTTCCGCGTGTTAGGCGGATGTGATAACCACTACACCACGGAAACTTATTGAGTGATAATCATAAACATTAAAATTCAATTCAATGCAATATATTATTTAAATCTAAGTGAGTTAATCTCTGATATAGTCCAATAGAAAAATCATAAGAAACGTTGACACAAATCTAGAAAAGTCTGGCCAAATTAATATATACTACACCCTCATGATTTGGATGGCATATGGAAATGTGGGCGGACCACGCCTAGAATAATTGGGTGTTTCCTCTTCTCTCCTCGTTCACATAAAGCACGTTATACGAGGACGAGCATGTTAATTAACCTAATATATACTATATACTTGCATAAATGTTTGCAATGCTTCAGAAAAGTCCAAGCAGAATTTCACCCCAAAAGAATCAGATTTCTTTCTTTAAATTACCCATCATAAATTTCATGTACGTGACATCAGGACGAGTCCTTAGCCTCGTGCGCATCATCATTTCTACTTGAGGACCCTCTCGGGGATTTAAGGATTTTGTGGTCTTTTTTTATTAATTCATTCAAAAAACCAGTTAGTTGTCAAAAGTTCAACGTTTTCTCTTTTAACTTCCGACAACTCATACGAGTTCTCCTTCTCTGATGACGTCACACTCATCACTCACTTCTTATTATAAGTATGCTTTACTTATGTACGAGTGGCTTCAGTAAGCTTGTAATATTATCTTTTTTGTTTATTTTATTCTACATAATATAACGTGACTTTGACTTTGACTTTTATCTTCAGAGTTGCTAATAAAAAAAACCAGAATAAATAAATATTTAAATTAATTCAACTGCAACGTGTTCAGCATTAATGGATATCTTTTTTATGCCATCTTAAAATTTTATTGCTGTTGTTGTGTTAAACTTTAAGAACAACGTAATGCTCACTACTGCTTACTCAGTAATACTCAAGTTTGTAGCCAGTAAAAGATGTCTTGTGGTCGGAAGATTCTTTCTTTTTAAATTATTGAATTACTAAAGAATTCAGAGCATATCCTTGAGCATACATTTTCAAATAACAGTAAAAAGGAACAACTTATCTTTTAACTAAAGTTTAATATTTTTTCCTTTCTTTTCCTTAAAATTATTAATTTAGATAGTTTAATATTAAGTTATAAAAAAGAGTACATAATGTTTAATCCGTTTTTAGTTGTTTTCTTTTTTTAAATTTCCTTGCCTACTGACAGATGCATCTTCCGTAGAGTTCAACCTCAGTAGAACTCAATTTAACATTCCGATCACTTTGATCACTCTGTTAATAATGTGATTTATTCGCGATAAACCCGCGTGGTTACAAATTTACGTGATTACAAACGCTTAACCGCGAGCAGAAATGAAGAACCTATCATTTTCGGACAGAGAGAGAAGCGGACAGACAGAGAAGCGGACAGACAGAGAAGCGGGCCGACTTCAGTAAAGCTAGATTAAGCGATGCCACCTCTTTTTAGAGAGGCAATCCATGACGTGATTTCTTGCTTAAGTGCAAGCTAAAAGCGTGCCCATTATTTACGAGGAGATCGAGAGTCGATCGAGAGAAATGCCGGGGACAGACGATCACGATGACGTTCGATTCGACAATCAAAAGAAGCGATCATTACGACGATCCTGCCGTCAGCTGCTGCTTAGCGTTGCAGTATCCAGTTCTGTTTCTGAGTGAGGAATAAATTATTGCTTCAACGATACAGGAGAGCAGAATAAATTACCAGCTTTAAGACTTCAGATGTTTACAGATGGTTTCAGTTTCTACTGATCGCTTTATAAAAGTTTAAGTATTCAACATTTTTAATATTAAGTACTGAAATATAAATATTAACTAATATAAATCTATATTCGGGATTTATTAGACCATTATTTCTATCTCTTTTATTAACTCCCAGGCATTTTTATAGAAATATATAGTAGTTCTGCTTATTTTAAATCAACACAAATCAGTTTAAATAGAAAAAAATCATTCCATTCAATTCTGAAGTTTTATTCTGTACATTTTACAGATTGTATTTTTACCGCAGCAGGATTTGCAAAAGTCAGTCGCTTTCAATTGATTGATATTGTTGTCTGGTTTAATTAAAAGTTTTTCCATCGCTTTAAATTCCATTTCCACTTCGCTAGAAACTCTTCGCCGAGAAGAAAAACTTTTTCAATAAATGCAACTTTTTATTATTTTTTAGTCCAAAAGCGAGGCTTCGACACAAAGCACAAAGTTCGTGATTATTCGATTACCCGATTATTAAGTACGAGAAAAACTTCTCTTCTCTTTTGTTTGTGATTTTATGTGCTGTTCTTATTTTTCAATTCAACTTAATTAGTTGAAAATTTTATAGTTTATTTTTTTCTATTTTGTATTGTATTAAAAACAGGTCAAAGTTCATTAAATTCGACAAGTTGCGAGCTCGAGTCAAATCGAGTCACCTTCGCTCCTTGAATACTCTTTAAACAGTAATCAGAAAATTTACACTAAAACGGAGGAAACTTCAAAGGAAATTGTTTATAAAACTAGAATTTTTTTCTGTGTTTATGAATTAAGTCCTCTCCCATAATTTTTGATATTTTTACTTTTTCTCTTTTTCTTTTCGGTTCTTTTGAGAATGTTTTCCTCCACTTCACTCCGCTCTACAACCCGCTCATTAAAAAAGCACTGATCCATGTTATGCCGCCCGCTTTAATTCATCAACTGTATTGATTTCACTTCACACTTGAAGACTTCATTTAATGGTGATGATGATGGATACAAAAAATCTGAGCATCTGAGTTCATATTCAAGAAGATCGGGTGTTTAAATTATAGCTTACAATAGGGTGCATCATATGATGTGATGTGATTTCAATTTGACATTGAAGTGGATGTGATGTTGACGGCGATGTGAGGAGGAATGTGAGGGGGATGTTGATGCGCTGGTGATGTTGATGTGATGTCTTTTAGGTTCTGTAGAAAATAGAAGAATCGCGATAAAGGACGTAAAAGGAGAAGATCTCATAACTTCTGAGTCGAGCTTTTAAATCCAACTGTTTTAGTTTCCGGATCATTTTCGACTCTTTCAGACTTCGATATAGACTTCGACTAGATTAGGTTTCTTTTGGCGTATGTTTGTTTATATCTAATTTAAAAAATTCAACTAAAATTGAGGAAATTTTAGTTTCAATTAAGTTTTAGTCTATGTTCGCCGTCGCTGTTAATCACGAGAAAGATATTCTTTGCACACTTTCAATGTTTTATGCAAATCTCAGGAGATTAAATCATGGAAAAGAGAGAGACAGCGATATGTGGTGCGTATAATAATAGTAGAAAAAATAAAAATAGATAATAGAAATGGGTCTTAAATCCACCGCAACGAATGCGAATTTATCCCAAGCTACTTGCTGAAGAGTGACGCAAGCGATAGCATAAATTAAAGCGAAGCACGCCAAGTGAAATGATACGTTAAAGCGACAGATTTCTTGTGAGACGGACGGCGGAAAAAGACGTGCGAGTATCCAAAACGTCATCTTAATTGCTAAAAATTTCGAAAAGCACCAAGAAAAGAGTTCGCTTGCTTTGCTTTGCTTTAACACTCGTTTCGACGCGCCGCTTCAAACGATTCATTAAGAATTCTGTTTGCATTCACGGGACGTATGTCGAGCTTGTCGATTGCTCTCGTTTCTTGTTCCTTTCTTTTGTATACTCGATTCTGTGGATTGCTTGAGTGTACTCGTCTCCATCCTCGTCCGCGTCCTCATCCACGAATGTGCAATAAAGTGTGGTTGTTCTTGATATCAATTGAAATATGTTTAGCGTCTGACATTATTTGGAATCGCTGCTCGTATCTCGTGCCTGAAATGGATCCAGAAATGAATCTGTAGCACTTTGAGTATCTTGTATCTGCAGCTTCTGTGAGTCAGCGTTGAGATCTAAAAGAAAAAGCAGAAGTATTCAATTTGCAATAATTCTTACTTTTTTCTTGCAAATTTTGAAAATTGTAATAAACTTTTAGAATGGTAAACGTTTTTGATGAAAAAGCTGATAAATTTATATCGATTTAAATAAATAATTATTGTAAATATTAATGACTCTCAGAAGTAATATAATCATCATTATAATCATCATCATTATCTCCCTTCGTTAAGTGTCATAAACTTCATCATCTCGACGCGCTTCCAAAACAAATTTCACTCTTTTCGTAAATAAAATACAATAAACGATAAAATAACAAAACGATAAATAAAATTAAAATAAGAAATATTAAAAAAACAAAAACAAGAAAAAATTTAAAAAATAATATAACAATGTAAATGTAAATTCAATGATTTTTTCTCTCTTCTTTCTTCTTTTTCTTTTGTGTTTGGTTTTTGTTCTGCTTATAAAAGTTTTTATTTACTTTTTAGCTACTCAAATCGTTTTTAATTGCTATTTTTGTCATTATCCTTCTTTTTCTTCCACCTCCAACAACCCCTCCCCATCCCATATTTCCTTATATGTATGTATTTAAACATATAGTTACATCAACGTGTTGACATTGCTTTAGGCATAAAAAGTAATGCTGAAGGCGAAGTTCATCAACATCAACGACAAGCGGATTGCTTCATCCTACTTCTCACCCTCCTCAGCAATCGACGCTACTCATGGGTCCGTTTTCACAATTTAACCGGATCCTTACATTCGATACATCGACTTAGTCATTGTTTGAGGCTGTTTTTTTCCAACATGGTTAATAGTTGAACTTTTCGTTACAAATTAAAAAAATAAGAAATATAATATAATAGAAAGTAAAAATAATATAATAGTAAAAAATAAGAAAAAATAATAAAAAAGTAATAATCTAATTTATTTATTAATTTTATATTTTTAAAAAATTTCAGTTAAAAAAGATGTTCAATATAATATTATTTCAGAATATAATTGCAGAAATTGGATAAAAATTTAGAACAAAATTTTACTGTAGCGATTTCTGGGTAATGTTCTGTATCAAAAACCGTTTTCTATTAGTATAAAAGCAGCGTTTTTTCAGTAGAAAAATGGCAAACGTAAGGCAATAACCAACTGCAAAAACAAAGATAGAATGAGGGAAATTTTAAGAACCACTTTTATACAATTGGATTTTGGAGTTTCCGTGGTGTAGTGGTTATCACATCCGCCTAACACGCGGAAGGCCCCCGGTTCGATCCCGGGCGGAAACAGGTTTCGATAATCGAATATCACTTTTTTTAAATTTACGTTTGTAAATTAAAGGCTGAATTAAGAATTTTTTAGTGTTACAATTTTTTCCAATAAATATGAAGGATCGCAAGATAATTAAATATTTTAAAATGAGTATATGACAATAATTGTTACAAAATATTAAACATATAGGTATTTAATTATATGTTATTATACAATTATATTAAATTGCATTTAAATGTTATTATAATTAAAAATGTATTATTTCCAAAACTCGCATCCCATAGAAAACACAATAAACTTTGTACGCTTATGTAATAAAGTATTTGAGATATTTAATTTATGGGTGAATACTTCACACACGCACACACAGTCATTGGGAACATCGATACATACGATATATCAATATTTTGGACGGTGGTTCACCGCAACTCTAGTACATATGTGTGAATAATCTCCACCCAACAAGCCACCCGACAGTCATTAATTTTTCATTCCTTCCCGTCACTTTTCACTTTTTCGGTCTTCTTCAAAACAGTCTACTTCTCAACACCATTCTTACAATGCAAAGCTCTCTTGTTCTCTCGGTGCTCGGGTGAGTGGCTGCAGTCACATTTTCATGAATATGCGTTCAAATGTTAAACTTCGCGCCTGTGGAAAAACAAAATCATTGGTCGCGGTTAATTATGCTCTTTCTGTTAGGTCTTTAATGTTGATGTTGCTGTTATTCTCCAAATTTTATTCTGTAAGCTATAAAAGAAAATTATAATATAATAAAAAAACAAAAAAAAACAACATTTGTTTCCGCCCGGGATCGAACCGGGGGCCTTCCGCGTGTAAAGCGGATGTGATAACCACTACACCACGAAAACATCTATCGCTTGTTGTTATAACCATGAACTTAAATGAATACATATGTGAATACATTTACCTTGTGGACATATTAGCTGCGTTCCTTTTTCCTAATCTAATCCTGATTTAAAATGGAACGGAAAGGAAATTAACATGCAGTTGTCCCCACAAAATCACATTGAAAAAAGATTGTATAATGAAATATCAACTGTTTAAGTGTTAAGAATTAAATACAATTTTTGCTCGAGTAAATAAAATGTTTGAATTCAAAATGGTAACGACAGCGATGCAATCATGATCTTCACAGGTTTGTCAGAATCTTCTTTATTAGTCAAATAAGATAAACTGGGTAACGCACACCATCAATTAAAAAGAAAAAAATCTCATATGCGCCAACTATAGTTCCATAGCGAAGTAAAGTTTTTACATCAGCGCCATATATTTATCATATAATGAAAAGAGCAATTCGATTAGAATCCCTAATCTTAGTTGAGAGTACGATTAGGAAATTTGTATGGAAACTGGTATAATCCCAAGAAAAAGGAACGCAGCTATTGTAGTATTGTATATATTATATTATATATTGTATGAATAAATATGTACATATAACAAAAATAGTACAGTTAAAGAAAATTTTATTGAATACATGAAATTTAATTTAGATTTGGAAAATGAGAGGAGGACTGAAATTAGACTAAACTGGGTCCGGGACTGTGACTTCGTCTTGAACATAGAATGGACCGAACTTGTGCTAGCAGTGAGCTAAAATTAAGTGAAGTTGAGTTGAGCTCTTGGGGTTGACTTTACTGGGAACTGAACTGTTTCCAATCTAGTATTGAACTCAAACTCTACTAGAAATGAAATGAATTTGAAATAAATTTGGGACTTGAACTAGTCCTAAGCCTTGGTCTAGATTGAGCCTATACTACAAGTTGTCGTTCTTTGAGTGGTATTTTCAATCGTTATTTTATCGATGAAAAAGCGATATGAGCAATCATATGAAGCGCTACACACCTCACGCCGCAGGAGCAACAAATAGTAGAGAAACTACATCTGCCGAATTTTGAGAATTGTCATCGGTCCTCGGGCGACATGGTATGTATTCGCAACATCACATTTTATAATCCCTCAGACGAGAAACGATTTCTCGCTTCTTAATCTCGGGGACTATTGAAAATCAGGCCATTATTCTAAGAGTGTAACTGGACTGGACACCTACTTTCCAAGAATTTTAATACTGCATCTATATAATATATATACGGAGCTTATATGAGTGAAACATTGCCAAATTGTTAATAGTTTCCGTGGTGTAGTGGTTATCACATCCGCTTTACACGCGGAAGGCCCCCGGTTCGATCCCGGGCGGAAACAACGGTTATTCTTTTTTATTAAGTATTATTATTTAGTTTTTTTTTTAAGTTAGAACTTTAAACTTCAATAGAAATCGATCCCGGGCGATTCTTATCAATAACTTCCTATTGTGGTTTTTTTGTTTTTTCTTCAGTTTAATTATACTTCAGGAGCTTTAGAAACAGGATTTTTTCTTTTATAAAAGAGATCCAAGAACAAAACTATGAAGCTCGAAAAACTTACAGCTTTTTCGTACCTTAACTAAAACATATTATTTCCAAGTTTAATTTTTTTTTCTAACAACCTTTCTTCTTTTTAATCTAAACCTTTCTTTAAACTTAATACAGCATCAACAATTTTCTTATCCTATTAAATGTTCATATTGTTAGTGTTGATAAAAAATATAATATAAAATAATTTTCTCATTAGCTCGAAAAAAGGTGGTTTAACAAAAAATGTTGGAAGAGTTGCTAATAAAAACCCACATTTCGCAATTAGAAAGCTTTTCGAAAGTTTGTCTATACGCATAACATTTGAACCGGTTGCGTTCAAGAATTCTGTTAAATGAACCAGGGAAAAGACTAAAAATGTGGTTTCAGAAAATTAATTACTCAAGCGAATGAAATCCAACAGCAAATTATTTCCTTTATAAAAAATCCAAAATACGAGACCGCGTCGAGGCATCTGGCTAATATAGGAATCTTTTAATGGGAGTATAAATTAGTTCAGTCCATTTCCCTAAACACTGCTCCAAATTTTAGAAAGGTTCGAAACATCTGCTAATAATATTCAGTTTATGCGCTTGGAGCTGCATATAAAAGCCTTAATTTTCAGTCTTTGAAATGTCGATTTTTTAAGCGATTAACCAAGTAACATTTGCGGGAGGTTTTGATTTTTTTAAGAAAAAACAACAAAGCAAAAGTGTCTGAGGTACATTCCCATAACAATAATAAATAGGCCTTTTTGCCTAAACTACTCTACAGGTAATACCCAGACATGTTTTTCGTCCCTCACCTAAAAGGTGAGGTCACCTCACCATCAGTGGATTTTTTAATAAGTACATACACACGTAAGTAGTATTCGCATATCCACCAAGGAACTGCAACGAATATAATCGTTACCCGCGCAGCGTATAACGAATAAATATTCCTGCAAAGCCACCATCGTATTCGTAAATTTAATGCACGAAACTTATTCGTAATCGTTCCAAAGCGAACAACGTAAAAATCGCCACGAAAAGTTCGAATCAACAAAACAATCGAAAAAAGGCTCGAGTTTCCGAGCTTTAATCGTTTAATATAAGCTATTAGTTCAAGATAAGCATGCCATTGTTGTAGGAATGAATGATTCCTCGTATAACGAATAGCTCGTTTTAAACGATTAAAGTGTTGAACGATTAAAGCTTGAAAACTCGGGCCTTTTCGCGATTTTGTTGATTCGGATCAGAGATGAGATAAAAATTTAAATTTATAATATTTTAATTTTAATTTATAATTATAATAATTTTAATTTATTTTTATTGTTCGCTTTGTTGTTTGCAGCTCTCTTATATCCACCCATATATCGACAAGAAAATTGACCAATAATGGCTAATACAACATCGAAAATGCTGTATATTAAATATACACTTTGCACACTAAAAACTTACATAAGTGATATGTGCTAAACATCCCACAATGTGCTTCATTCCATGCTTCACAAGCACATAAACAAATAAATTAATAAAAGAATAAGGAGACCAAGTATGTATTTACCCCCCTTCGTCGATGGCGCGAACCACGACGACCAAAGACTACAGACTGGAATCTCATTTTTCAGGATTTGGTGTAGTAGATTACAAAAACATAATGAATGCAATTTGGCCAACTTGAAAGTAAATTTTGACAACTCAAAAGTTTGTTTACTAAATTGAAAAAAACCAGAAAGAGTGTTAACTTCGGTCTGGACAAAGTTCATATACCCTACACACGTTTGCTTAAAAATTAGGCGTTGCAATGGTCCAATTTTTTTTCTTTACAATCTCAAATAGCCTGTGATGACAGAATATTCGTGCCAAATTTGATGAAAATATCTCTATTCGTTCTCCTGTAATCGAATTTTATTTAATTAGTGGGCGGACCACGCCCGTTTGTGGTAGTCTGTTTTTGTCAGAGACAGTGGACTTCTGGACAAAATTTAAACCGCAAATTCATTCTACAAGCTGAGAAATTGAGCTATAAGCCTGGATAAATTTATATTCACCATAAAAAGTAGGCGTGGGAATGGTACGATTTTGCCCATTTTCAATAGCGATGAGTTTATAATTATAGACAATATAGACAATAGCTAATAGCGGACATGGCTAAATCGACTCAGGAGGTCACGCTGATCAAGAATATATATACTTTTCTATACCTGTCACGCCTGCTTTAATGCGTTACAAACGGAAGCAGTAAGTGAATATACCCTCTCACTTCGTGTGTAGGGTATAAAAATTTGAGAGAGGAGCTCTTGTTCTTCTCGATAGCAATAAGCCAGAAATATTATTTTTTTAAATACGTAAGAAATACTAAGGAGACATTTTTAAAACCATTGCATGTTTCTAGAAATGGACATGAAACCTTTTTTAAATCTTATAGTTGCACAATATTAATTATTTTGCAAGTAAAACGAAGTAAATTTTCATAAAAATTGCTCGATTCACAAATACATATAGTCAGCTGTTCCACCATCTATCTGCCACACGTATTGTTAGCCGAAAGAAATAGCAACGTATTCAAGTTCTTTTGTTAAATATTAACACAGAATAAATAGTATACAGAAGTTGAATCTCGGTCTGCGATACGTTTTCACTTTTGTTGTGGGCGGAACAACTGAGGGGAAGATCAAACAAGAAGAGAGCAAACGTGAGCAAAGATAAGCAATTACGAACAAAGAAAAGCATCGAGTCAAGCATAAAGCGTTTATGTATGTGAGCGTACATCTATCTTGCTAGACTGCGTCGTGAAAATTTTGTTTTTAACTTTTGCTTTCTGAATTTTGGTTTTCCTCGGTTGAAAGTTGATTTTGGTATTTTATGTTGCATAGCTATGCGTCGTTCATAAAGAGTTACTGATTAACTGTAGCGCTCTAGTAAAAAAATACTAGAGAGAAAAATTTAATTTTTCAACTGTTCAAAATTATGTCTGTGAAGCTGGCACCTCATTTTTTAAAAAGTTAACTTTTTTTGAGTTCTGATTGCACCCCAAATAGTTCTGGAGCTCTCTACCAGTTTCGGAAATAGTTCTGGCGAATTAAGCAAAAAAAAAAAAATTTCAAAATTTGAGGTGCTAACTTCACAAATTGAAATATGAAAATCGGCCATAAATCTTAAACTATTATTGATAGATACATCGTGTTGTACAATTTTCTATACACATATGGGGGTGCTATCCAGAACTCTAAAAAAATTACGGAATTGTAAAAACTTTTGTTTTAAATATAAAACATTTTTTCAAAAATTTTCTCGATAGCTCTCATATATACAGGGTTTTCCAATAAGAAGTGTAATTTTGAATAGCCCGCTATTTCGGTAGCTGTCACTTTTGAAGCTGTTATTTTTGACATTTGACAAGTAGAAACTACGCCAATGAAGGCATTGAAATTTCAACAAGACGGCGCTACGTGCCACACGAGCAACGAAACCATTGATCTTTTGCGGGAAAAGTTTGGTGGCCATTTGGCGGATGTTGTTTTTCATTATTAACGGCATACCTTCCTCTTTATTACGAAATAAACATGCGATAATTTGTCTCAAAAAATGGCATTTTTCTTTGAATATCAAAATTACACTTCTTATTGGAAAACCCTATCTATTATCTTAATTTTATTGTTGCCTCTATGAGGCAGCATACTACGTAGCACATGGTGGAATGGGCAGCACATGTGTGTAGTGCATTCCACGTATGTGTTATATATGTTGAAATTTCAATGCGTTGTTGCAGCATGTATCGTTCCATTTTTAGTAATGGCGTAGTTTCTACTTGTCAAATGCCAAAAATAACCGCTTCAAAAGTGACAGCTACCGAAATAGCGGGCTATTCAAAATTACACCTCTTATTGGAGAACCCTATTTAAGACATGGAATAACCGCATGGGGCTCATCGCTTTATATTAAGTCTCTGAAGAGGAGTCGTCTCTGAACAGCAGCAAACACCGACAATCCAAACCCAAACAAAGAAGCAAACGTACTTAGCTTAGATGAACTTTGCAAAACAACGTAACGTCATTGTAAAACAACTTTGCAATGAATTTTATGATAATCCAAACTACAGAGTACCGATTAACCACAAACACGAGACACGAATGAGAACCGAAGGAAGATACCAGGTCGCAAGATTCCCAAACAATTACGGCGCCCGCATACTTGGAGTAGTAGTACCAAAAATACTCAATACCCTTCCAATAACCCTACTTAATCTAACTAATACTATAACAAAAAAAAAAACTAAAACACCATTTCCTTAACCACACAAACAATGATTCCACAAGCTGATTACACATATCGACAAATGCAAGAAGCTAAATCGTCAAGATACCACTTACGAGTATAACAACAAATAATATTACTGCTACACCTCATATATTTATCTCTTATTTTTACATGGTGTTAATTTGATTATTGTATTCTATTGCTTGATTCTGTTCCACTATTTCATTTCACTTCTGCTATAATTAATATTTGCTTCTTATTCAATCTTGAAATTATAATTAAATCTAACATATCTCCTACTGTCTGTAGCCCACAAAGGCTCGCGGGATTTTCTTATACTTAATTGAAACTTCAGTCCACATTTTTTATAAACTCTTTATAATACAATTTAATCTATATATTCTACATATCGAAATGAATAAATAAATAAAATTAAAAATATAAAGCTGAAAGAAGGTGTCTTGCCAAAGGTGTATCAGGAACACGCTGTTTCCATTGCTACTGATTCGTTCATATCAGCTGTAGAATATGTAGACACTGGTGTTTCCATGATCATTAACATCGAGAATCGATCGACTAACAAGAACGGTATCCAGAAGAAAACGGTGGCCCTAAGGAAAGATTAAAAGTCAGCCACTATCTTCGTTGGAAGTACATGTTTTGTTTTATACACTTTGGTTAGATGGCTGTCTACAGAAAATAAATAATTCTATAGAAATTGATTTAAATTGTAATCACACGATTAAGCAGAATGTCGCGTTTAAAAAATTTTCCAGCGCACGGGTCCTGTTCGTAAGTTGACTCACGTGCGCTTAGCGCACAGGACGCGTGCGCTAGAAAATTTTTTAAGCGAACGCGCGGTCATGTTCGCTAATAAAATTTTTTAGTGCACGCGTCCTGTTTGCTAATTGATTCATGTATGCACGCGGTTGTGTTCACTAAAAATATTTGTTAGCGCACGCGCTCTCGACTAGATTTTAATGAAAAATTTTGATTCAGAAAAATAAGTGAATACATACTTCAAAACGAAAGGTTGAAAAGTAACAAAAAATATAGTGTTCCAATCAATTTACATATGTAACAATATAATAAAAGCAAGCGTATGTTTGTTTAAAATGAAACGTAGGACCGATTTTGATGCAATTTCAACATCATCCAATCATGAATAACATAAGCTAGTGTTTGCACTAGTGTTTGGACGCTTGGTCAGACCCTAACTTCAGGCTCTATGGACTGCCAGTACAAATTTTAAATATTCTTTTTACTTGTGGTTTGACAATGAAACGATGGTACATACTTTCGTCTAATTTTGCAAACAATGTTTTACGATTATGAAACGATCATATGGAAATTAACGAACAACCAAAATTTGAAATTAAATACGTTCACTCACCTTAATAAAATAAAACTCGATGATAGACTAGAATCTTTATGGTTTTGCATATATTGAAAGTCAAAACTTTTTTGCAATACAAAGCTGCATCTAAATCGGTGAAGGTGTATTATAGTTTATTCATTACATTATATTCAACTAATTAGATTTTGATTGTATTAATACTTTTCTATCTAACTAGATTCCATGCTTTTTTTTATTAATTCCTCTGTAATCCTTAATATACAGTTACTCACAAAATTGAGCATACACCCTAGTTCAAATAGCAAAATGGTTAATACTGACCTCATAAGTCAATGGAAAATTTTTTTAAAAATTCATATTAACAGAACGGGGTTCTACTAGGTAGTATCCACCATAAATATTTATTTTTACAAAGAAAACACAACAACATTTATAAATAAGAAAATTAAGGCGAAATTCAGGTCACAAAATTGAGCATACACTAAAAGTAAACTAAAGAAAAATGTTTCTAATCCTAAAAATTTTCGAATTTTAGTCCGTAGGACCACATCCTTGCGTCTATTACCGCTTGCATTCGCCGTGGCATGGAAACAACCAACTTTTGAGTAAAAGATGGCAATATCTCTTCCCATATTTTTCTTATTTCCCTTTTTAGGACCGTCTAGCTCCTGGGATGGACATTGCGCAATTTTGACTTGATTTCACCTCACAGATGCTCTAGAGGGCTCATGTCCGGAGACTTTGGTGGCGTTTGGAGTTGCTTTGGTGCATTATATAGCAGCCATTGTTTGGGATCGTTGTCTTGTTGGAACCAATACACAGGCGGGAGTTGGAGTTTCTCAGCGCTTTGACGTAAATTACGCCGTAAAATGTCCAAATAACTTTCTTTGGTCATGATTGTGTCGATGAACTTCATCGTACTGGCTCCGCTAGCTGCCATAGAACCCCATAACATTGCTGAGCTCAGCCATGTTTCACAGTGGCCACTAAATTCTTGTTTTGGAGCTGAGAATTCGCTTTTCGCCAAACAATTTGCTTTCCATCTGAGCCCCAGAGGTTTATTTTAATGTCATCTATTAACATTACGTTCTCCCAAAAGCTCAGAGGCTTGTTAACATGAGCTCTAGCAAACTCCAATCGTTTCTTTTTGTTTGCAGGAGATATGAATGGTTTCTTGCGTGCGATACGTGCATTGAAATTGTTTTCTCGAAGCAAACGATGAACTGTTTCAGTGGATACAGACTAGAGAGCTGCACAAGATGTCTTGAAACCAGAGCCTGAAAATAACTCTTATTCCAATGAAATTCGTCATAAAAGTTTAACTCTGAACTTTTATTTTAAAAATCATCGATAAAAGTTTTTCTGGTGACTTTTTCCGCTGACTTTTTTGAAATAAGAGTTATTTTGAAGAAGTGTGGAGAAGCAAGAAGCTGTGGTTAGGTTTGGAATAAGCTACTTGAGAGTGAAAATATTTAGTTTTAAATTAGCTAATAATTAATAAGTAATATTATGTTTTTAAAATACAGAGCACAATACATACATTAATTGTTTTGTAATAACAATATATTAGGTTTTCGGCAAATGTATGTACATATGCACATGTTTATTTCAGAACATTTTGTTAGTACTTAGTCGAATTGTATGTGTCGAATTTGTATGTGTATAGTGTTGCCGACACACTTTTGCACTGAATTATAGCCGAAATCTTTACGTCTAGAAATTACTTATAAAAATGCTTCAAATATTGTACACATAGCAACATTTCCTCTCTGCAATACAACGAAAGTCTGCAATACGAACGAAAAGCTTCTATTATACAAGTTTGGCTCCTTTTGTTTTCGTTTGCGTTTTCATTTGTGTTTTCGTTTTCAAACTATTATATTATAAGGCTGTTATTAATGATTTTTGGACGGTACTATGAGATCTATCAATGGTTTCACCAATTTGCCGATACGATTTTCCTTGGCAACAGAGTTTTATTGCTAGTTCTCTAATTTCAAGAGTTGTTTGTTTTCTTGTAGGTGCCATTACGAACACAACACAAAATATAAAACACTGAGTTTACCCAAATCAGTTATAAAACGTACATACATTAGCTGTGTAAACTTTAAAATGTTTTTTAGCACCTTATTGATTAAAAGAAGTAGAAATTTTTAGCGCAATTTCCAATTGTATGCTCAATTTTGTGACCTGAATTTAGCGGTAGTTTCCACATTTTGAATTGTTGTGGGGGGTTCTTTGTAAAGAAAAAATAATTTATGTTGGTTACTATTTAGTAGGACCCTCATCTGTTAAAATGAATTTTAAAAAAATTTTTCCATTGCCTTATGCGGTCAGTATTCACCTTTTTCCTATTTGAACTAGGGTGCACGCTCAATTTTGTGAGTAACTGTATACAACCTCAACAATAACAACAATTATTGTTTTATTGCAATGTAGCCCTCTACCTGCAACCGACAAAAGGGTACGATGGAGACATTGGTGGGTGTCACATTGGACATCTTGAGGCCGCCTCAGAAAAAGCTGTTTACGTTGCACCCTGTCACACTACAAAAAATTGTACTCGTCCTCAAACTCGTGTACGTGCAAGCGGTTGAGATGTGTTTGTAAGCGCTTTCGTTTCAACGAAAGCACTGTGCGCAGTGATTATTTGACGTGTCAGTAGCATCAGATATGTTGTACTTTACGTACCCTCTGTCTAACATACCGTATATTCCACCTGCATGAGTTCGCATTATTCGAATGTAAAGTAATGTTGTGATGACCTTCAACTATTTTTTACCTGTTCGCCAGCCTCCTTTCTTAAAGGAATTTCCATGTTGCTAAATAAACATGTTTTAAAGGTTGACAGAAAGACAGGTAGAGAAATTGCAACCTTTCTATACATCTTTGTTTTTATTTATAATTCTAAGAAATCTATCCTTTCTTTCCAGAATATTCTTTTGGATCAATTGATCAATATTTTGAGTAATTTTTTTAAATAAGAATGCGGAATATTTTCATATTTAAGAAATAAATTTCTAGAGCTAATAATAATAATAATAATAATTACATAATACAATAAAATTCTAAAAAAAAGTAAGAAAAACATGAAACCAGATTTTCCATTCCATACATTATTTATTTCTACCGGCATGCATGTTTTCTTAAGCGAAGCCCTTGATGTGGCCGCTACGCATAACAAAACAGAAATGAAAAGGCAACAGATAAGAAAAATTTTCTGACCGTGCTTCGAGTTTGTATACATGTGTTAGTGTTTGATGCTCGTGAGACAGCCAAAATTTTAGCGCTAACATTGAGGCGAACGTGGATCGAAAGCTGTTCCACTTTTTGCAATCAACCAATCAGAGCGTGTGAGTCTGGCGCATAGATGCCCAGTCTGACACCCACCATTGGTGAGTTTCACACTGGGCATCTATGCGCCAAAAAGTGGAACAGCTTTCGATCCACGTTCGCCTCAATGTTAGCGCTAAAATTTTGGCTGTCTCACGAGCATCAAACACTAACACATGTATACAAACTCGAAGCACGGTCAGAAAATTTTTCTTATCTGTTGCCTTTTCATTTCTGTTTTGTTATGCGTAGCGGCCACATCAAGGGCCTTTTTCCTATTTGAACTAGGGTGCACGCTCAATTTTGTGAGTAACTGTATACAACCTCAACAATAACAACAATTATTGTTTTATTGCAATGTAGCCCTCTACCTGCAACCGACAAAAGGGTACGATGGAGACATTGGTGGGTGTCACATTGGACATCTTGAGGCCGCCTCAGAAAAAGCTGTTTACGTTGCACCCTGTCACACTACAAAAAATTGTACTCGTCCTCAAACTCGTGTACGTGCAAGCGGTTGAGATGTGTTTGTAAGCGCTTTCGTTTCAACGAAAGCACTGTGCGCAGTGATTATTTGACGTGTCAGTAGCATCAGATATGTTGTACTTTACGTACCCTCTGTCTAACATACCGTATATTCCACCTGCATGAGTTCGCATTATTCGAATGTAAAGTAATGTTGTGATGACCTTCAACTATTTTTTACCTGTTCGCCAGCCTCCTTTCTTAAAGGAATTTCCATGTTGCTAAATAAACATGTTTTAAAGGTTGACAGAAAGACAGGTAGAGAAATTGCAACCTTTCTATACATCTTTGTTTTTATTTATAATTCTAAGAAATCTATCCTTTCTTTCCAGAATATTCTTTTGGATCAATTGATCAATATTTTGAGTAATTTTTTTAAATAAGAATGCGGAATATTTTCATATTTAAGAAATAAATTTCTAGAGCTAATAATAATAATAATAATAATTACATAATACAATAAAATTCTAAAAAAAAGTAAGAAAAACATGAAACCAGATTTTCCATTCCATACATTATTTATTTCTACCGGCATGCATGTTTTCTTAAGCGAAGCCCTTGATGTGGCCGCTACGCATAACAAAACAGAAATGAAAAGGCAACAGATAAGAAAAATTTTCTGACCGTGCTTCGAGTTTGTATACATGTGTTAGTGTTTGATGCTCGTGAGACAGCCAAAATTTTAGCGCTAACATTGAGGCGAACGTGGATCGAAAGCTGTTCCACTTTTTGCAATCAACCAATCAGAGCGTGTGAGTCTGGCGCATAGATGCCCAGTCTGACACCCACCATTGGTGAGTTTCACACTGGGCATCTATGCGCCAAAAAGTGGAACAGCTTTCGATCCACGTTCGCCTCAATGTTAGCGCTAAAATTTTGGCTGTCTCACGAGCATCAAACACTAACACATGTATACAAACTCGAAGCACGGTCAGAAAATTTTTCTTATCTGTTGCCTTTTCATTTCTGTTTTGTTATGCGTAGCGGCCACATCAAGGGCTTCGCTTAAGAAAACATGCATGCCGGTAGAAATAAATAATGTATGGAATGGAAAAACTGGTTTCATGTTTTTCTTACTTTTTTTTAGAATTTTATTGTATTATGTAATTATTATTATTATTATTATTAGCTCTAGAAATTTATTTCTTAAATATGAAAATATTCCGCATTCTTATTTAAAAAAATTACTCAAAATATTGATCAATTGATCCAAAAGAATATTCTGGAAAGAAAGGATAGATTTCTTAGAATTATAAATAAAAACAAAGATGTATAGAAAGGTTGCAATTTCTCTACCTGTCTTTCTGTCAACCTTTAAAACATGTTTATTTAGCAACATGGAAATTCCTTTAAGAAAGGAGGCTGGCGAACAGGTAAAAAATAGTTGAAGGTCATCACAACATTACTTTACATTCGAATAATGCGAACTCATGCAGGTGGAATATACGGTATGTTAGACAGAGGGTACGTAAAGTACAACATATCTGATGCTACTGACACGTCAAATAATCACTGCGCACAGTGCTTTCGTTGAAACGAAAGCGCTTACAAACACATCTCAACCGCTTGCACGTACACGAGTTTGAGGACGAGTACAATTTTTTGTAGTGTGACAGGGTGCAACGTAAACAGCTTTTTCTGAGGCGGCCTCAAGATGTCCAATGTGACACCCACCATTGACAACACATAGCCAGGGTGAACAATTCAAGCTACCAACTTAATTTAATAAAAAGAATATTATTAAATAAAATAAATTGTAATAAATAAAACAAACGTCAAAAATATAATTTTTTTTATTTCATTATTAAAATTTTATTTAATGCATTGTGTTCATAATCATATAAATTTTTACGAGTAACTAACTCAAAAGTAAAGTTCCAATAATTTTCGTATTTCTTTCATCAAAGGCTTATTTTTTTTCATCAAAGGCTTATTACTTTCTTTAAAGAAAGGCTTTAAAGCGTATATTATTACCGAAAATCTAGCCGAGAACGCGTGCGCTAACAAATATTTTTATCGTCCACAAATGAATCCATTAGCGAACAGGACGCGGGCGGAAACAAATTTTATTAGCGAACAAAACCGTGTGCGCGTTCGCTTAAAAAATTTCTGGCGCACGCCTCCTCTGCGCTAAGTGCACGTGAGACAGCTAACGAACAGGACGCGATCGATGGAAAATTTTTAAAGCGAACGCGACCGTGTGCGCTTTTTCTTCTTACTCAATCAATAGAAACATGTTGATAAACAATATTTATGTACTGATACGTAATACCTGATATCTTTTAACACAGATAAAATTTCGTCTCCATTCGTTTTCTTGCAGTACATCAGAAAAACACCTACAAATCGGTATGTGTTCCATTGAAATTAAATGAAAGGAATATAAGCTAGAGGGAAGGAATGCTTTTCGTGTGGCCTATTTATTTATATATAGATGCTAACGAGTGTACAGTCCTTTGGGTCCTACTCGTAATAAGTAAAGTTTTATATTGTTCGTTGAAACCTTCCATCTGATTGGAAGCCTGCATTTGGAAATATTTGAAGCACTCCTTTCTTATTTAAAATTACATATATGTACAAATGAATAAAAAATTTGGTTTCTTCAAATAAAATTTGTTATGTAATTTTTGTGAATGAAATGCAAAAATGTTTACATTTATTCAAATAATACGAGTATTTAAACCAAATAAATCCTTGATAATTTGATCAAAAAGGTTTACATACGATTTTTCTTTTGACTCCTCTTGCTTTTGCCGATTATCCACTCAGGTGGGTTTCATTCGCTTTTTCACCGTGATCGAGTTCCATTGAAGCATCATCATCGTATTGCATTGAGAGGAAACACTCGCCACGTTTTGCTGCGACCCCGTTTCATTACTTTCTTCTTTACCCTCTGGTTTTTTTCTTAGGGGCTTTGGAAGCCATTTGAGCATAATGTAGCTTCTGCTGCTTCGACAGCACTGTCCACTGCCTGGCGTTGTGTTTAACTATCTGGGCTGAGGAAAGACATCCTCTATGATGTAGCACATTGTGTAATGGGCAACACATGATTGCAGCACATTTTACACATGTGTATACTAGTATATTTATAATGCGCTGGGTATGTGATCCTTTTACACACGGCACCTCTATTTTTTGCACTAGCAATTCGTGGCAATTTTCTATGGATATACAGGTGAATATGCGTATACTATGTATGCGTATATGCACTTATACAGGGTGTTTCGCATAAGAGGGGACAGAAGGGTAGGACGTGTAGGTTGGGTCGAGACAAGAAAAAAATCGTATGGGAGGGGGGAACACGACCGTTTGCGCGTTCGCTTAAAAAATTTCTGGCGCACGCCTCCTCTGCGCTAAGTGCACGTGAGACATCTAACGAACAGGACGCGATCGATGGAAAATTTTTAAAGCGAACGCGACCGTGTGCGCTTTTTCTTCTTACTCAATCAATAGAAACATGTTGATAAACAATATTTATGTACTGATACGTAATACTTGATATCTTTTAACACAGATAAAATTTCGTCTCCATTCGTTTTCTTGCAGTACATCAGAAAAACACCTACAAATCGGTATGTGTTCCATTGCAATTAAATGAAAGGAATATACGCTAGAGGGAAGGAATGCTTTTCGTGTGGCCTATATATTTATATATAGATGCTAACGAGTGTACAGTCCTTTGGATCCTACTCGTAATAAGTAAAGTTTTATATTGTTCGTTGAAACCTTCCATCTGATTGGAAGCCTGCATTTGCAAATATTTGAAGCACTCCTTTCTTATTTAAAATTACATATACAAATGAATAAAAAATTTGGTTTCTTGAAATAAAATTTGTTATGTAATTTCTGTAAATGAAATGCAAAAATGTTTACATTTATTCAAATAAATCCTTGATAATTTGATCAAAAAGGTTTACATACGATTTTTCTTTTGACTCCTCTTGCTTTTGCCGATTATCCACTCAGGTGGGTTTCATTCGCTTTTTCACCGTGATCGAGTTTCACAGAAGCATCATCATCGTATTGCATTGAGAGGAAACTCTCGCCACGTTTTGTTGCGACCCCGTTTCATTACTTTTTTCTTTACCCCCTGGTTTTTTTCTTAGGGGCTTTGGAAGCCATCTGAGCATAATGTAGCTTCTGCTGCTTGCTCGATGGGAATTCTAGTTTGTCGGTGTACATGAAATTGATGATGGCATAGAACACTTCGACCTTCGCCTCTTTCAGCATTTGCACCTCCCATTTGTAAGTTTTGCCGACTTGACTATACCTCCTCTCAAAATCATCAAAATACTCCGTGCATACTTGCATGACCTTGCTATGCACATCAATATTGGTGTTTACTTTGAAACGTAAACCAATCGCAATTTTGGCGTGCCATAAACTGCTTGTAATAGTATCCCATCGAAACGGCACTGCATTTATCGGTCTTTAATTGCATCATTGTAACCTGTAATATATTATAATGCAAAGAAGAGTTCTAACTTATGGAGTACATAACTACATTCATTCAAATAATACGAGTATTTAAACCAAATAAATTTAACCGCTGACAATTTGATTAAAAAGGTTTACATACGATCTTTTGACTCCTCTTGCTTTTGCCGATTATCCACTCAGGTGGGTTTCATTCGCCTTTTTACCGTGATCGAGTTCCATAGAAGCATCATCATCGTATTGCATTGAGAGGAAACACTCGCCACGTTTTGCTGCGACCCCGTTTCATTACTTTCTTCTTTACCCTCTGGTTTTTTTCTTAGGGGCTTTGGAAGCCATTTGAGCATAATGTAGCTTCTGCTGCTTCGACAGCACTGTCCACTGCCTGGCGTTGTGTTTAACTATCTGGGCTGAGGAAAGACAGCCTCTATGATGTAGCACATTGTGTAATGGGCAACACATGATTGCAGCACATTTTACACATGTGTATACGAGTATATTTATAATGCGCTGGGTATGTGATCCTTTTACACACGGCACCTCTATTTTTTGCACTAGCAATTCGTGGCAATTTTCTATGGATATACAGGTGAATATGCGTATATGCACTTATACAGGGTGTTTCGCATAAGAGGGGACAGAAGGGTAGGTCACGTGTAGGTTGGGTCGAGACAAGAAAAAAATCGTATGGGAGGGGGGAACACGACCGTTTGCGCGTTCGCTTAAAAAATTTCTGGCGCACGCCTCCTCTGCGCTAAGTGCACGTGAGACATCTAACGAACAGGACGCGATCGATGGAAAATTTTTAAAACGAATGCGACCGTGTGCGCTTTTTCTTCTTAATCAATCAATAGAAACATGTTGATAAACAATATTTATGTACTGATACGTAATACCTGATATCTTTTAACACAGATAAAATTTCGTCTCCATTCGTTTTCTTGCAGTACATCAGAAAAACACCTACAAATCGGTATGTTCCATTGCAATTAAATGAAAGGAATATACGCTAGAGGGAAGGAATGCTTTTCGTGTGGCCTATATATTTATATATAGATGCTAACGAGTGTACAGTCCTTTGGGTCCTACTCGTAATAAGTAAAGTTTTATATTGTTCGTTGAAACCTTCCATCTGATTGGAAGCCTGCATTTGCAAATATTTGAAGCACTCCTTTCTTATTTAAAATTACATATACAAATGAATAAAAAATTTGGTTTCTTGAAATAAAATTTGTTATGTAATTTCTGTAAATGAAATGCAAAAATGTTTACATTTATTCAAATAAATCCTTGATAATTTGATCAAAAAGGTTTACATACGATTTTTCTTTTGACTCCTCTTGCTTTTGCCGATTATCCACTCAGGTGGGTTTCATTCGCTTTTTCACCGTGATCGAGTTTCACAGAAGCATCATCATCGTATTGCATTGAGAGGAAACTCTCGCCACGTTTTGTTGCGACCCCGTTTCATTACTTTTTTCTTTACCCCCTGGTTTTTTTCTTAGGGGCTTTGGAAGCCATCTGAGCATAATGTAGCTTCTGCTGCTTGCTCGATGGGAATTCTAGTTTGTCGGTGTACATGAAATTGATGATGGCATAGAACACTTCGACCTTCGCCTCTTTCAGCATTTGCACCTCCCATTTGTAAGTTTTGCCGACTTGACTATACCTCCTCTCAAAATCATCAAAATACTCCGTGCATACTTGCATGACCTTGCTATGCACATCAATATTGGTGTTTACTTTGAAACGTAAACCAATCGCAATTTTGGCGTGCCATAAACTGCTTGTAATAGTATCCCATCGAAACGGCACTGCATTTATCGGTCTTTAATTGCATCATTGTAACCTGTAATATATTATAATAATGCAAAGAAGAGTTCTAACTTATGGAGTACTATATTGAATACGAATAAATTTATTGAAATATTTGAACAGAAAAGGTAGCGAACACACCGGTGTGAAGGTATAAAACTTTTGAAAGACTTTACGGCAAATAATTATTAAAAGAACAGATTTAATCACCTTTTTTGACGTTTTTGGGTTCGTGTCTTTGGACTTCATTGCAATGAGAGCTATTCAAGAGTTTGACTACAACTGTTTTGTTTCTTTATTGTAATTGATTCTATATCTTTATATACTTATATTATATTTGTATTATATATTATGTAATAATCTATATTATCCATTATATAATTTATATCTATAGTATTAAGTTCTTTATTAATTATAAAATTATTTCTTGTTTGTGTGCCCAATAGTTCTTGTCTCCACTACATCCTCGACGAATCGTGCACGACATAGGCCCATCGTTGAACACGATATGTGAATACATGTTGAATACTATGTTGTCTGCGATGGCAACATACGACAATGTCGTCAATTTTGTGTTCGGCGACAATATCGGCAATGCTGTCTTCGACTACATTTATTAATTTTAATATGAATTAATGAATGAATTAAAAACACATGCATCATCAATTTTGAAAACTTTTTTTTGCTTTTTATCTATTCCTTTGTTGCATCTATTTTTTATTTTTTAAAGTATAAGTTGCAACTCTGCAATAAAATTTTCGTAAGTCCTTTCCTTCGGCTCTCGTTGCCATATACAGTGCATTTATGAAGTTTTCATATTGCTTAAAGGATACTTTATCCTCTACCCATCGTAATTGTAGGACATTATTATTTTGGTAGACAGAAATCTCTTAACCCCCGCTAGGCTTCACGAAAGAATACAAGAATGGCGTAGTTTCTACTTGTCAAATGTCAAAAATAACAGCTTCAAAAGTGACAGCTACCGAAGTAGCGGGCTATTCAAAATTACGCCTCTTATTGGAAAACCCTGTATATGTGAGAGCTATCGGGAAAATTTTTGAAAATATGTTTTATATTTAAAACAAAATTTTTTACAATTCCGTAATTTTTTTAGAGTTCTGGATAGCACCCCCATAGGTGTATAGAAAATTGTACAACACGATATATCTATCAATAATAGTTTAAGATTTATGGCCGATTTTCATATTTCAACTTGTGAAGTTAGCACCCCAAATTTTGGAATTTTTTTTTTTTGCTTAATTCGCCAGAATTATTTCCGAAACTGGTAGAGAACTCCAGAACTATTTGTGGTGCAATCAGTATTCCAAAAAAAGTGAACTTTTTAAAAAATGAGGTGCCAACTTCACAGACATTGCTTTGCAGAATAAAATTTGAAAAATTTCAGATGTGTTTAACTTTAACGTACGTGAAAATTTCACGGTGAAATGAATTCTTAAATATTTTTTAATTTTGATGTTTAAACTTTTTTTTATTAGTTTCATAATATTTCATTTAATCAAATTAATTACTTTACAAGTTTCCGTGGTGTAGTGGTTATCACATCCGCCTAACACGCGGAAGGCCCCCGGTTCGATCCCGGGCGGAAACAAGAATAGTGACCTTTCTTTTATAATTTTTTGTATAAATAACTTATTTCTTAATTATTTTGTGTTATTTTTTAATATTTAATTCATACTTTAGAATAATTTATTTATTTAATATTCATTCTATAACACAAACATGAAGATGAACAACAACATGCGCAACAAGGAGATTATCAACAACAATACTGTACAATAGTCGACAACATTCGAACCAGTGAAAATCACTATAAAACAAACAGAAATTAAACAAAAATGATAAACAATCATAAAGCGTTTTTAGTGACACTCAGCTGCGGATGGCCGAGTAAATGAATGGAAGAGAAATATTAAGGGGATGTCTTCCCTTCCCATTAAGGGGATGTATGTACAAAACATACATAGACCACCCCTCATAGTGGTAGTCAAGGAAATATTAAGCAAACATTTGCACATGTCTAACATCAACAATCACCGATCAACGTAATTATCACCATAAAAAACATTAAATACAACATAATAAACAAAAAGCTTAGAAAACATTAAGAGAAAAAACATAAATAAAAAATTCTCTATGTTTCCGCCCGGGATCGAACCGGGGGCCTTCCGCGTGTAAAGCGGATGTGATAACCACTACACCACGGAAACATATACTAAGTCTAAGTATTTTAAAGTTTTTAATGTCGTTAACATGAAAAGATATCTAGGTCAAACTATTATTTTTTAATATTTTTTTTTTCGATGTTAAGTTGAATTTTTATAAAATGGCCTCTCCCGTCAGAAGAAACGGGGGGAAATTGACCCCCCTCCCATACGACTTTTTTCTTGTCTCGACCCAACCTACATGTCTTCTGTCCCCTCTTATGCAAGACACCCTGTATATACGACTTATAGATAATTATGTATGAATTAAATACTAAGCGCTTAGGCTGTTTGCTAGTAATATGTCTACAAGGAGCTTCTTGAAAAGATCTCTACTTAGAGTAAAGTCAAGCTGGTTGGCCACCATGTTGCTATGAGATAAGCATCTAGAAACGGGCTCGTTCATACCGTATTTGGTTCTATGTTTCGTTATATAAAAATATTGAGCTTTCCTTAAGGGATAAGCCGGTACATTAAATGGAATGAGTTGAAGTAATTCGGGAGAATTTATTCTGCCATCGATTATGTTTTTCACAAATAGGTTATTAGATAAAAGACGTCTATGTGCCTAACTTAAGATTCCTAGTAAGCGACCACGGATGAAATATGGATATGTTTTCCCATGTATATAGGGTAAATCGCGAAAAGCGCTTCTGAACCTTCTCGACACGGTTGACTGAGTTCTCGTATGACGGATCCCAAACGATGCTGGCGTATTCTAGGTAGGGTCTAACGAGGCTTAAATAAACCGTCCTAGAAGTGAAAGGATCTTTAAAGTCCTTTAAATTTCTTTTTACAAAGCTTAATTGAGAGTTCGTCCTTGCTATAAAAAAAATATAAGAAATTTCACTGTCTAAAATGTTTTTGAAAATTTTTATAACCTGCTTATATGTCCGCATTCGAACTAAATATTATATGTGTTTCCGTGGTGTAGTGGTTATCACATCCGCCTAACACGCGGAAGGCCCCCGGTTCGATCCCGGGCGGAAACAGAGTTCGCAAATTTTTTAAATTTATCATTGTTTTTATAAATATGTTATATGTTAATTATTTTAGATATTACACCTATCCCCCGATTTACACGGTACTTGTTTTACACGTTTTCGCTTTTACACTGTTTTCCAAATAAGTTTTTTTTTTGTTTTTATCGCACTCTACTAAATGCTACTGTGATTGAACACGTGCGCTGTGTACACATCTCACGGGGAATCCCGAGCTTATGTGCTGACTTGCTGCACACGCACACTGTGTCTGTATTTCTTCGCATAAAATTAAAGTTTTATCTACGGAAAATTGTATTTGAGTGAAAGTTTGAAGTGAAAGAAAAAAATTATAGGCTTATAATGAAGAAAGATGTTAAAAGAAAAGTTATTGCTTTAGAAACTAAAATCGAAATTTCGGATCGCTTACGAAAGGGAGATAGAGTAGTAGATGTTGCAAAATCATATAGCATGAACGAAGCTAAAATAAGAACTATTAGAACAAATGAAAACACAATTAGAAAGAGTGTTGCAGCTGGCAATACCACGATTATAGCAAAATGATGCATTTTCTGCAAGCTTTTCGATTTACACGGTTTTGACTTGAAAATTTTTAATTTTCGATTTACACGTTTTTCTCAGGAACGTATCTACCGTGTAAATCGGGGGATAGGTGTATTTTTATCCTATCTTTGGGGGATAGGCAAAAGAGGGTTATATTGTTAAATATATAATCTTCCTGAATAAAACTTCAGATGACAACTTGTTTTCCAAAAAAACATTATTACATCAAAACTGGGTGCGTTTCGCCCACTCTTACACTACATATACGGTATAGCAGTGTGAAAACAAATTTATTACCACGTAAATAAAGTTTAAATTTGAACACAATAATAAAACAACTAAGCTAGTTATTTTGTTTTGAAAAAAGTAATGACCACGCCTACTATTTATACAGAGGCGTAGCTAGGTCTCATGGACCCCGGGACGGTTAATCAACTTGCAGCCCCAAAAATGCCTAGAATTCAATAAGTCACTACTTGATTTCCACAACTGCCTCCCCGACATTGTGCCGCCCAGAGTTGACCGCCACCCCTGCCCAACCCTAGCTTCACCACTTTTTTCAAAACTTTTAGGTGTAGGGTATCTAAGATTCGGCTAGGCCGAATATAGCTTTCTTACTGGTTTAATATATTTCGAACTATAGACAAACTAATTGCTGCTCTAACATAAACAACGACAACCACAAGAGCAGAAAATGTTGCATTCAACTCCATGGCTTTTTAGCTCTCTTTTTACAGTTTATAACAGGATTATAGAGATCTATATTGTATCTGAACATGAATAAGAAGCACAAATCCTTAAAATAAGGGGAAGACGGTCTTCCAATGGTATTCAATAATTATTATTATATTTATTATTTTTCAAATTTACTTAAATTTTTATCAAAATTTTTAAATGTATTATTAATTACTTGCTGTAGTTAATTTTAATATTAAAAATGTGGTTTAAATATAAATGAAATAGTAGTCCAAAATGTTCCCAAAATATTTTTTTTTCTTTAAGTTTCTTATCTGAAAATGTTTTTCGCCACACAAAGTATTTTAAGCAACTCTTAAAACTTTCACCCGAGATTCTTTTATAAACTCTGATCAAAAGAAAAAAAGACCTAAAATAATAAATGTCACTCACGCAGAAACAAATCGAAGCTGATGTCAAAATTTAAACCAAGCAACTAAGTAAGAAAAGCCTGCGGAGAATTATTTTATCGCACTTGTTTTGAGCTGCTAAAAATGTTGCAGCTCCCCCATTCTTTTCCTCTTTGTCTCTCTCTCCCTCTCTATATCTCTCTGTTTATCTCTTTCTCTTACACACACGTTACTTAATAATAGCTTATTAATTTCACTCATAAAGTCAACTCTTCTCTGCTGTGTCGTCGCTTGATTGTGAAATCATCGGTTTTTCTTATTATTGTGGTTGTTGGTTTTATTGTAGTTGTTGTTGGTTTTATTGGTGTTGTTGTTGGGCCATCGCGTTTATCCTTTTTAATGCGCTTATCACGCGGTTGGCAGGGTTTTTTGCGCGTTCTCGTTAAACGAGTTTTTTTTCCTGAACATCTATTTTTATCACAAAAGAACAAAAACAGTGAACAACAACAACAGCGAAGAACGGCAGGAAGCAAGCTAAAAACCGTTTTTCGACGAAGTCACTTTTTGTATGCAGCTCTTGCAATCGGCTGGGAGCGAAAAACAAAACACCGATACTAAAAAGCTCCCAAAAATGAAAGAAAGCCAACCCTGATATTGTAAAAAAACTGTTGTAATTTATTGTAAAAAAATCTAGATCAATTTGAATTTTTGGAATTTATTTTTTGTTCCTCTTATTATAATTAAAACACTTGAAATTTTGTTGTTAATTTTTTTGCAAAATATTTGATTTAGTTTTCAAATTTGAATGTTTTCCCTTAAGAGTCATAAAGGGCAGCGGTGGCTCTGTTTGACTTTTATGGGCCTCAGCAGGGAGCTTCACCACTGGATGCTGTGATGTTGCCACCCTCCACTTTAAACGAGATTGGTAGCACCCACCCTTCGCTTTAAACATTCCTCGTTGAGAAGGTTGAACATCGATTGTTATCATTGTTGCTCAACTCGATGGTTTTCATACTCGGACACATATTTATACACATACAAACACTAAAGCACTATACTAAATCGCAGGGGTGAGGGTGAATTTTATGTTGCTCAAGCAACGATTATTATTAAGAGTGTCATCGTCATGTGTTGCTGAGAAATGCGACAAATTTGCGGACTCGAAATAATTCGAGTGCACTTAACCAAGAACAGCTTTAAAATAAGAACGAAAGAGAGGGAAGCGAAGCTTATAAACAAACACTTTATCACATTCTTTGCAAAGAAGAAGTTTTGTGCAGAAGTTCAACCGAATTTATTTGGAAAAAAAGAAGTTAGAAAGAAAAAAATACTGTGCGAAAAAAACTAATACTAAATAAACTAGTGGGGAGTGATAAATATGTCCGTTACTTTGAAAAAAGTAGTCACATTATTGTTACTTGAAAGAACAGCGCTGTGACGCTTTTTGTACCTACTCTTTACATTCATTTTAAGGAAATTAATCAATTTAAAATTAATTTCACTTCTACAAAACATCTGCCTGAAAGTATGCAAATAAAACTTTTTCGCATGCTTGTTATATAACGAAACATTAACGTCATTACTAAACTATAGCAAAGATTCGAACCAAATGTTTAACGAAGCTGCCAAAATATAAATCTGTGACACTCATCTTTACGACATTACTACAGTGATGTAGAAAAAAGTTGTTGTCGTTAAGCCGGGCCCCTTTAATTTGTTTCGCCGGGCCCCCTTAAACGTTGACGGTAGTTCACAACATAGAATTTTGCAAAACTTGTGCGGTAAAAAAACGGTACGGTAAATTTACGGTACGGTAACGGTACGCGGTAGGAAGTTAATTTTTTTTTTTTTAATTAATATACGAAATTCCATTAAGTGTAATTTTTTGCTGCGTTCGAAACGAAATTGAACAAAAACTAAATTGAAATATTAAGAAAGATTATTAAGATTTAAGGTTAATAAATAAAGATTTTAAAGATTTTAAGATTGTATTATGTTTATATGAAACGTTTATTCAAATGTATTGTATTTTTGTTGAATATATTTGTGAATATTTTTGAAATGAGTGCAAATGAGGCAAAAAATTCAACCGATACCCAAAAAGAATTTATTCATCAATAATGTGTGTAAAAAGTGTGATTGTAAAATAACGAAAAATAAAAAATAACGAAAAATAATACTTCGAAAAATAATAAACTTCTTATCGTAAAAATTTACAGTTTTATTTTTTCTTTATTTAAACAATTAAAATGACCTTTTACTGCCCAGGAATGCGTGAAATTCGAGTAAAAGTTTCATAAAAAAAAGTTCATATTAAAAGCTTAAGAAGAGAGAAACCCAAGCCAGAGAACAGCCGAGAAATATATACATTTATCATTATCATACAATAATTAAATATATTTTCATTTACCATAGGATCAACATTACACACTCAAAACCGAAAATACATAGGTGTGCTCCGCCCATTTTTCCATATGGCATACAAATGACTAATGACATGAATGGTGATAATCATCTTCGGAAATCAGCACTCATTCTGGTTTTAACTTTACTACAAACTAATTGTACAATATACAAAAAAATAACTGTTGCATCGGCCGGGAATCGAACCCGGGCCGCCCGCGTGGCAGGCGAGCATTCTACCACTGAACCACCGATGCTTATGATAGTCATGGTATATTATTGTAAACAAATAACGATATAAGCTTATTAGTTCAAATAACTTGTTTTAACTATAAATAATTATTTAAACTACTCCGAAATGAAATCGAGATTAACCATAAATGAGACTTCGAGTTTACGTATCTATTAAATCAATATTCAATAAGTTTTAATTAAATTCTAATCAGGTTTTCTTTTTTTTGATGACTATTATGAAAATTATTTTATATAATATACATTTTATAGAAAAAATAACTATTGTATATGAAACAAAATAACAATCGCCCGAGCAGGGACTTGAACCCTGGACCCTTGGATTAAAAGTCCAATGCTCTACCGACTGAGCTACCCGGGCCTTCCTTCTCCCTTCTCAAAAGTAATTTTTTACCATAGAACCCATTCCATATTCAAAAATAGAGGAAAACTATTAAAGGTGTGGTTACGGCTGGCTGTAGCTGATATGGTACCCTAAACTTCCGGTAGATACTTAAGTAAGAGTGGGCGTTTGGCCACGCCCGTACCCGTACTTAAAGTACGAAATATTAAGTTATGGTGATTAATTTTTATTTAATGACTGTGTAAAGACTGCATAAGCGGGCGGAGCACGCCCACTTTTGGAACAACAACAATTTGTGGGATTATAAAATTCTATGTACATTATTCAGAAAGTTTACATATGTAGTTATCAATACAACCCATGTAAAACCCATACTCGGCTTATGTAAACTAAAAGTGGGCGGATCACGTCCACATTCGGCACATTAACGGTTAAAGCCACTCTATTCAGGAATGCAACTTCATTGTCATAACCCACAACTGATGCAAATATGCTCTTTTCGATAGGCTAAAAAATATGTACCTTCATACTTAGTATAAGAAGTATGTATGTATCTGTCGTTATCGCCTGGTTTCGCTCATTTTCAATATCAAATATTGGGAAATAACAAAGAATATTTCTGCCAAGTTTCATAAAAATACTTCGCGAAGATTTCAGAAGGCAGATGGACGGCAAATATGGCTATTTCAATATTTTCAATTCAAAGAATATAGATACATATATGTACATATAGCTAGTTGTCTATACCTATCATGGTCTGCTTCTATGCGTTACACACGGATTGCCAAAGATAATACAGTGTGTTTCGCATAAGAGGAGGCAAAAGACTAGACAAGAAAGACAGAAAAGAGACAAGAAAAAAATCGGTTGGGAGGGGGGGGAGGGTCAATTTCCCACTGTTTAGATGGGTGGGGACATTTTATAAAAATCCGACTTAACATCGCAAAAAATATTATTAAGAAATAATGGTTAGATCTAGATAGCTTTGCCCCCTCTTATGCCATACACCCTGTATATAAAGTTAATCACTTTATTTAATTAAAACTTCTTCCTTAAAATTTATTTCAATTATCATTAGTTTATTTACAAGAAAACTGTTATCCGGAGTCAAGCATCGGTGGTTCAGTGGTAGAATGCTCGCCTGCCACGCGGGCGGCCCGGGTTCGATTCCCGGCCGATGCAAATCTTTTGTGTGCACAATATTTTATTATTATAATAAATAAACGTAATAAAAATATTAACATAAATGAAGGTATTATTAATTAAAAATATAAATAATTGATATCTATATACATATAAGAGGATGTTACAGATCATGTGAAAAATAAAATATTTGTGGGTGTGAAGAAAAAATAACGTCGCCCGAACAGGGACTTGAACCCTGGACCCTTGGATTAAAAGTCCAATGCTCTACCGACTGAGCTATCCGGGCCTTGTGAAATGTGTCTCAATTTATGTTTAAAAATGCACCGGAAAATAATAATATTTACATAATCTATGAGAAAAGAATTATCCAAACATTTTGAATAATTAAAATGAAATTTTCCATTCATTTTCGTAAAAATTTTTCCACAAGTAAATCATGAACTGTTACGAAATTAAAACTTCTATGGATTTGGATTGTTTCAGTCAGAAACGATTTGTTACTGAAATTGTTACAAATTTATAATGAAACCTTTAGCACCATCCTCATTAAGAAAGATTTATTAAATCTTTTAAAAGAACACTTCAAGCAGTTCGTCAAAATTCCTGAAAACTTAAAATCTTTTTTACCTTTTGAAATTTTTTTAAGCTGCAGTAACGTAATGTAAAGCATCAAAAATAATTATTGCATGAGTCTTTATTAACTAAATTTTGCTTGCTTTCATATAATTCACATAGATGCAGTATGATGCACATTAATAATAATGATACGAGTAATAAAAAATTCACAATATTTTCTTAAAGTTTTCTAAATATTCGTGACTGAGTGATTCTTATTATGAAAACGAAAATACGATATTCTTTGCGTGTCAATAAAACCATAAAAGTTGTAGTTTATTTGAATAACATGGAACACGAAAGTTATTGAAAATGGAATGTCTTAAAAAGTAAATATTTTAAAAGTCATACGTTTAAATTTAAATGCTATGAAAAATTTATAAAACAAAACTATCAAGAGACCAAAATATATCAAAATCGTAACGCTTAAAGATGAAAAATTATATAAACTAAAAGTTATAAAACATATATTAAATAACAAACTAGGAGTATGAATAAATGTTAAGTTGAAGATATAAAAATCAAATCATAAAAAACATTAAATAAAACATCAAAGAAAATAATTTCAAAAGTTAGAAAATTTTTAAAACAATTGAAAAATTTTACAAAAATCATAAATATTAAAAAAAATACTTATCAAAACATCTTCATTTTAAATACTAACAGCTACAATACAGTTGCTTAATTTTAGTTTTAGAGTAAGTACGAGTTTAAATAAAAACAAATTTCAATTCTAGTTCAAGGAGTCAATTAAAAATAGTTTTGTTTATGGATTGCATCGGCAGACGCAACAGGAGGGGAACAGAAACCAATCCATGAAGATTCCTTTGCAGTCGTTGTCCGGATCGTAGGCCAGAAGACGGTGCCATTTGTACTTCTGCTCGCAGCCGCAGTCTCCTTTACAGCGAGGCGTCAGCGTTTTACTGAGGGTTAAGAAGAAGAAAACGCATAAATTAAATAAGTTTAATTAAGAAAATTGGAGGAATATAATAAAAAATACCAATTCGCAAACAAACTCCAAAACTATTAGAATTTAACAAAGAAATAAAGAAGAAGAAGACCTTGGGGTCTGAACTCACGAGCAGATTTCCTGATGAATGGCCTGTTCGAAGTGCTGCGTATTCACAATAGCCCGGATCTTTCCCGCCGAATTCGAGGCCCAATACGGGGTTACAATCTCAACCTTCGACTCGCAGGCATCAAGTCTGACCAAAGAATTAAAATAAAAGCATTCAAACAATTTACAGTTTATTAAAAGTACAAAATACTTATTTGAACGTGGAACTCACCTTCCCGTCGAAGCACCCGCATTTCCAGGACTACTTCCGGGTCCACCGGCTGTAGCAGGCCGTCCAAAACTGGACGCTTTGCCGCTTCCACCGCCACGTCTTGACGCACCTGCTTGACGTTTGTCGCGTAATTTGCCAAAATAACTTTCACCTTCTTCGACACGATGATTATCGTCGTCGGGCGATACGACCGCAGACGGGAAGACCCCGGGTGGTATAAAAATATCTGGCTCATCGATAAAACGTCGGCGTCGTTGCTGGTTTTGCGGCCCCGTCCCAGTTCCATCAACATCCATATTCATCTCAAAGTCACCGTACATGCGACGCATCAACGCTTTGTTGTCGTCAATGAAGCGTTCGATTTTATCGCTGAAGAAAAAAAGCCAATTAATAATCAATTAATTATGTTAATATTAATTGGTAGTGAATATTGGCACAACAAAGTTAATCAAAGTTAAATAAAAATAAATTCATTTCATAATAAATTTAAACTAAAAAAAAAATTTTAAATGTTTAAATTTTTTTTTGAGTATTTTATTGAATTCAATATTTAATTATAATTTTTTGAACTTTTTTATAAATTTTATTTATAATATGTTTATTTTCTATATTAAATATGTTGACGTATTCAAATGAATTAATTTCTTTTTTAACTATTTCGATATTTAATCTTTTTTATATACCTTTTTATTTAATTTTTTTGTATTTTTCGTATTTTAATGTTTTATGTAAAATAAGATTTGTAATTTACAATACATTAAATTAGTAGTTAGAAAAAAAGTTACTTACATCGGGTAACTATTACCGGCTGTAGGGCAGAAAAGCTGATGGTAACGTTTTATACAGGGTACACCTTTAATAATATCACCGCGTACATCGAGACCCAAAGCGACAGAAAGAGCGGTCCACCAAATCTTTAATTAAAAATAAATTGTACAAAAAATTAAGGAATTTAAATAATTAAGAAAAGATTTACAACAACAAGAAATATTCATTAGTATTATTTTACATGATAATAATATAATAATAATAACTTACAAAAAATTATATTTAATATAATAATAATAAAAAAAAATAAAAGAAAACAATACCAGACCAAAACAAGAACCAGGAAACAAGAAGAAATTACAAGGAAGCAAGAAGCAAGAGCAAAATCCAAGAACCAACAACCAAGAACCAATAACCAGGAACCAGGAATCAGGAAATTAGAAGAAGTCTGATTGTCTTTGCGTGATTGTCTTTAAGTGTAAGAAGTCAAGTCTTTGCGTGTAAAAGAAACTGTTTTTATTAATCATATGAAAGAAAGATACACTTCCATTCATAAACTCTTTATTTTAAAATATTCAAATGAACTCGATACAGACGTAGAGTTTTGGAACGTTTTAATTTTATTTATATTTGGATGTATGTATATACTCAATGTATGTATGTATAGTGCATGAGAATCTTATAAATGAAGTATTGTACAGAAATATATTGCATTTGCGAGTAATAAAGTTCAATCGCAGTCTATTTAAATGTTTCTTTATCACGCGATTGCATGTGCGATTGAATTTGCATTTTGTTCCAACCACGTATTCGATGAGATGAATATTTAACTCAATTCGTTATCTTCTATACTAAATGTGTATAGAGATACACTGTCTACGATATTCATTGTAGATGAATTTATGTGCTCAGGAATTTCCAGTGGAGAAAAAAGAACACATACGCTAAATAAAAGCTGTGTTTGCTTTTTTATACTTCTTTTCTTCTTCTCATTTAAAATGTGTGAATTGCATATGCAAATATTTGTTGTTTTAATTTGTTTTTGTTTTACTATGCTTTTTGTCTATAAATTAAGTTTTATCTGAATTTAATACAAGTTTTAAGTGAGTGAGTTAAGTCAAGAGTAGAGAGTGCAAGAGAACGAATAAAACTGAGGCAAATGTTTTTCAATCTATTTAGAATGTATTTAGAAATTAACTGTAAATATGAACCCTTTAAATATTTAATTAGAATTTGATATAAAAAATTGAAAATTATATGTATTTACCACTTTTAACGCTGTATTTTTACTGTTACTTAAATGATACTTAAAGTAAGAGGAAATATTAAAAGCTTTATCCAAACTAAACCAATTAATGCATTTACATATATTTTTTGTGACAGTGGTGACTTCAAAAATAATTGCAATTTATCTTATCATCATCATCAGAAATAATAATCATAAAAATAAAAACAAAAACTAATTTTCTGCAAATAAACAAAAAACCACAAAAAAAGTGTCACTTATTAAATACTACGAAGAGAAGATTAGTAAAAAAAACAGCACAGGTGTTGAACTCATAAAGAGGTACCAACATTAAAAACGAAAATAACAAAAAAAAAACAAATAAAATGAATGCAAAAATCGTGATCGTCGTTTTTAGTACATTGAAAATGATGTTGCTCATAAAAAAACTTTCAAAAATAGTGCAACGACTGCACTTTAAAATAATAATAATAATAATAACACATAAAAATAAAAACAGAAGACGTAACGTAATAAGAACAACGGCATACGAGCAAACTACGTTAAGTAATAAATTACTGATGATGCGAGATAAAAGAAACCAAAAATCAGGAAAGCTTATCAATTTAAGGATTGACCCATTCGTCAGTTGTAATAGGATCAAATAACGATAAAAGAAAGGATCTGCACTGAATTGAAGCTCCACCAAACTAAAACGTAACTAAATAATATCTAAACCAAAACAAATCTGAAATAATACCAATTTAAACCTCAGCTAAAGCTAAACTTCAAACCTCTGCTAAACTAATCTTCAAATTTTAAAACTAAAACAGCATTTAACTTAAAATTAAGTAAAACTAGTCATCAGTGTTTAAACCTAATGTTTAAATCTAAGCTTACTCACAAACTAATCTTCTGAGTATCAATCTAAACCAACCTAAAAGTGATGATTAAATCTCAACACTAAACTGAAGCTAACCTTCAAAGTTTAAACTAAAACTAATCTTCAGTAAACGAATAAAACCAATCTAAATTAAGACTAATCTTCAGTTAATAATATTTGGTTTTTTAAATACCAACTATTTTTTTATTATTATTCATTTTGTATTTTTAAAGGTAATTTTGTATTCTTAAAGGTAAAAGGTTAAGTTTAAGGTTTTAATGGATAAGTGAGTGAAATTCTTAAATTAATAATAGAAATAATATAAGTTCTATTTATTAATGGCAAAGTTCGAAATTTTATTTTAATGAAATCTATTAGATTAAAATTCACAAACTTTAAAAAGCCTGTATTAAGGTCTAAATTTAGCACATTCGACCTCAATTTTTGTAGTGATAAGAGAGTAGTTCATGATTATTCTTTTGCTTCTTTTTCTTCCTTTTCTTGTTGTTGTTTCTTACTACGAGCACCAGAAAGAGACTGGCTAACTCAATAATATTAAACTTCATCTTAATCTAGTCTCAATAACAATTCATAAAAGTTGAGGGAAAAACTAGTTTAAAACTTTTGGAGTTTTGAAAACTGTATTTCTCCACACAGATGTCAGTAGCATCGGTGGTTCAGTGGTAGAATGCTCGCCTGCCACGCGGGCGGCCCGGGTTCGATTCCCGGCCGATGCAATTCACTTTTATTTTATTTTTTAATTCTTTTTTCTTTGATATTCTAACTATTAAATTTAATTAAATGAGTTTTAAAAATTTAATGAAGTAATTTGGTGATTAATAAATTGTTGTTAATATGATTAAACACTTAATTAGTTTTACAACAACATAAACAACGGCTTGATATAACAATAATAACAATGGAAACATTGTAATATCAACAACAAGAAACAAATTTGTTGTAAATTTAAAGCTTGTCTTTAATGATTAAAATGATAATGATTAAAAAAGATTCAAGCCAATTGATGAAAAGTAAGATTAAAAAGATAAAATTTAAGAGAGAGATTTAAGAAGATATGACAAGAAGAAAAATGAGCAACATTCATTCATGATTTCGCGATGAGTTCGCAGATATTTTGAAAAATGGTATTTTTGTAGACAATTTTAATATAATGAATTAATGAATACCACAACACAATTGTTCTGGATGAATTTACTTTTATTTACGAGATTTTTACTCGTCACTTTTGTTCTGTTTTCTATACTGACTATAATAAAGACAGGTTTTTACTCTTTGTTTGTGCTTTTTCGTTTCTTTGTTGAAGTGACGTTCAGATGAGATTTTGACCTTGACACCATTTCGGAAGCTGAAGATGTCTCGATGAATATACTATCAATTAACAGCTGCTGATATACAACATGCTTTAAACTCTGCCTACAAAAAGAAAAAGTAACTTAATCTTGAATAAGAGATCTTAACAAAAGGGAAGAAAATATTTATTAAAGAGAAATTTTTTATTTTTTGTGGGGAATTTTTAACTCAATTCAAGATGAGTTCAAACAACTTGAAAATATAAGTTTCTTTAAGATAATTTTTTGTGTGGTTTACTTTTATTTAAGGGACTTTACTCTAGGTTAAAATTATTTATTTTTAAAGCATTTCACATTAAAACTCATTAACTTAAAAAACCTGAAAAGAAGATTTCTCAAATCTACTCTACGCTTTATTCTTTATACCGGATCAAAAGAGTATAAAAAAACAGAAGAAGATTGAAAAAAAGCAAGCTAAAATTCAACGCACGCGTGGCTCATGATGGCCACTGAAGTCATTTAATTTCATTTATTTATTTTTACTTCCATCAGCAAATCAGTGAACCGAATAAAAAAAAGAAAAATAAATAAATCCCAAAAAAGAGCGAAAACAGCAAGGATAAAAAATGTTTTGAAAAAGAGTTCCAAATGTTTTCAAGAGTTCCAAACGATAAAACAATAACAATAAAAGTTACTCCGCCGTTAAAAGAAGCTTAAAGAAATGTGTGCAACAACGAATTCCAAAAGAATCTACAATAGAAACCAAGCTAAAAAACAATGTTAAAAGCTTAAAAAAATTTCCAATTTCGAAAAAAAGAACGACAATAATAAAAAGTAAAGAAAGATTTGAGAAACATGAGACGGGACCAAAAACTAGACACACCGAAAACATTTTATAATCTATAATAAAAAAAATCAACAATAAAAAATTGATTAGCAACAAAAAACTTATCAAAATCAAATCACGTCTGAATTATCCTCGTCGCAGTCAACGATTAATTTCGAAATTTTACTTAATTTTTTGCTTTGCTTCTAGACACTTTTTGAATAAGCCAAAAAAGCTTAGCCATTTTTTATTAAAATTTTAGGCTTTCGATTTTGTGTAGAAAAAGCCGAAAAAAAAACTTCAAAACTGACCACAATACTTGTGATCATTGCGAACTCAATAAAGTCGTTTAGTTGCGGAAATAATATTCATCATTTGTATAATTTTTAAAATTTAATGCATTTTTTATGAATGAAGGTTGGGCAACACGAATCGCAATAATAAATACAAAAACAAAGCTAATGATGTAGTTATTAATATCACAGCATGATGTCGTTTAATAGAAGTTAGAGTAGAATTAGAAGCTAGGGAAATGGGCTAAAGTAAAGTAATTAACAAAATAACAAATATTTCATTGCGAATTCAATTAAAGATAAGATAGGGAGAGAAAGGGAAACAAATTCTGTTTTTGTTGGACTTTACTCTAAGAACTTCTTGAGTCTTTAAATTACTCATTGCATTTAAGTAGCAATTCAGAAAATACGATATCTTTAAATCAAAAACTTCTCTCATTCTTATTGATTATTAATTATTAATTATTATTATTAATTGATTATTATCAATTGATTATTATTATTAATTATTTATTGATTATTGATTATTAATTGTTTAATTGATAGTTGTTTCTATTAAGTTTAATAAACTTCTTAACACGATTAAATTCAACTGTTAAAGTGGACTTAAAAGACATGCCGTTATATTAATTCCTATTTACTGTAATTAGTAATCATGATTTGATTAGCAAGCCACTCCAAAGAATTTTTCATTATACACATCGCGATTATTAATTGCTTAGACTGCATATTAAAATATACTCGTAAAACAACCGCATGAATACTCGCATTTATTTTCTAAACAGATTATTAATTACAAGGAATTATAATTATGTATGTACATAGATACAAGATCTTTGTAGAATTAGTTAAAGGTTTGTAGTCAGTATTCAATTCAAATACACATGAAGGGATTAACATATAAACAGTTAACATACAGATGAGTGGATGAACAAATGAACAAATAATAATCTGAACACTTGAATGAATGAAAAGATGAATAGACGAACAGGTGGATAGAGTAGCAGATGATGGCATTAACAGATGAACATGATAATAGATGAAGCAATGAATAGATGAGCAAATGATTCCCTGAACACATGAACAGTACTGGAAAAGATGAACGGATGCACAGATAAAGATATGATTATCGTGATCGAATGAACAGATGAATGGAAAAACAAATGCATAGACGATCAGATGAATATATGCCCAGATGATAAGAATAGCGAATGCAATAAAAAGTAAAAATTAATTATTTAACAAAACAACAAAATATCCCATATCTAGATGAATAGTGATGAAGCGAATGAATGAAGAAATCACGGAGAGCGACATAAAAACTATAAAATATAAGCAAAATGATTGGTATTTTTTTAACAAATTAACTCAAAGAAATTTGATTGTATGCTTTAAGCTGCTCAAAGTTAAGCTCCTTAAATAAAACTTTAAGCTTCTTACATATAATTAACCGAAACGCTTACAATTATTCACAATATTAGCTAGAAAATTGAGGTTTTGCATATTATCAATTGTTATTTTTTTGTATTTGAATCAACTACTATATTTTCAACAACACGTGAAGGAGTTTCTTCTTGCTTACTTAAGTTTTATTACTTTTAACCTAAATAATATTAAACTTTAATAATAAATAAGGTGAAAGTACTTAAATGAGTATGAGTGCAGTTCAAGCAAAGAAATTAAAATCTCACCGGTATCTGGACGAAGCTGCCGTTGTTAATGGTGGGGTAGGAGAAGAGTGGTACCACCGGGACAGTGCCATTTTTCAAAAATATTGGTCCTTGAATTGGAGTAACAGGCATTGATGATGATTTTTTACTACCATCTGTAAGAAGAACGAAAATTAATTCGATTTGAGTTTATAAAAAAACCAACTAAATTATCAACAGCAAAAGCACACAAAATTAGAAAAATAAAAATTAATATAAATTAAATAATCATTAAATATTTATTAGAAATATTTTATTTAATACAAAAAGAATAAAAATTATTAGTATTTTGTAATCAGTGTAATTATAATAAAGAAACAATCATTAAATATTCAATAGAAAGAGTGTGTTTAATACAAAAGAACATTCAGCAAGTTCATCGCTTGAGTCTTTTGTTACATTTTTATCGTAGTTGTTAGAACGGTATTTATTTTAAATTTAAAAAACTTGCGTTAATTTTATAAGTCACAAAAACGAACAAAGAATATAGCTAAAATAAGTTTTTCAAATTTAAAAAATGTTTCAAATGTTTCTTTAAATTAAAAAGAAAAGAAATAAAAAAGCATACATTGTTCACTCCCAAATTTATTTGTTGATTGATTAACTTAATGTAAGTTATTTTCACGTTTTTATTATCATACTCGCATTTAAATGATGTTTTATATAAACATCCACTTGCAGTATTTTTTGCATTATTTTGCATGCATTTCATCATCGCTCTATCTCAGAGGAAAGTGAAAGTTACCTTAAATGCAACATAAACAATTATAAATACAAAATATACAAAAAGTGACTCTTCTTGTCTTTTAAGTTATTTCTTGGGAACCTGAAAATTGAATTAAAGCGAACCAAAAAACAAAAATAAAAAAGAAAACCTGCTCACAGACGAGCCTTATTTCGAATTCTGCGCTGATGGTGTTGCTCTTAGTTTAGTTGTTTTAATGGTACTTGAATTATAGGGTCCAATTTAAGCGGCAGACCGGATTTACAAAAATATATAAGTAAATAATAAGTATTTTTCTCTCTTTCTTCCTTCTTTCTCTTTCTCTCTCTCCTCTTTTATCAACTACATCGTAGCACGGTGTAGAGTTTTGCTGCTTTTTCTGTCTCGATTGACCCAAAATTGCAGCGATTAACATGCAAAGCTCTTGATGCAGCCTAATTTTGTATTTCGGAGATGCAGTTTTTGGCATAAATTGCAGCAGTGTTTTGCAGTTCTTCGTATTGTGGTTGGTTTTTATTTCTTGATTGTTTTTCATTTTGCTTCTGTTTGTGTTTGTATTTGTTTTTGTGCTTTGATCTTGGTGTTGTTCGGGAAACCCATCAACGAAAACGTGCAGCCATGAGTAGGCCTCGAAATTATTTGTCACTCAAACAACCTCATCTAAACGTTGCCCTCACCGAGTCCATGATAATTTTTATTCTGCACGAGTTGCAAGCTGTTGCAATTGACGGCAAAAGATATGCATATCATAGCATTGCATCAGCTTCAATGAATGCTTTTCTGATTGAGGTGACAGTGAAGTGTATAAAATGATAAAATAAACGACCATATTTCTGACACTTTAAGCAAAGTGTTTTGTACCTGTGACGGGAATTTATAATAAAAAAAAATTGTCATCAGCGGGAGTAGTTCAGCTTGAAATAAGTTATTTTATTTTATCATCAGTTAAAAGTAAAGCTATAGGTAAGGAGGAGAGTCGCAGGACGTTCATTGTCTGCTACAGGAAAACTTGTGGGGTTGCTACAAGGAAGATCTGACGCTATATAACAAGGCCATTGGAGGCGGAGCGCCATGGAGGAGTTCCGGAAGAGCACTTATTGGTTGCAGAGAGCGGAGTGGTAGAAGATGCTACAGTGTGTCCTGGCTCAATTGAACCCTCGACCTAAGATTGAATTCATACAAATTCTATGAGGCGTCAAAAGATTTTCTCCTTTTTTCCATGGCTAGAGGGTCCCCTTTCGGTGGAGAGTGATCAGGAATAACATGGCATGAAGCTGCAATTGATTTTAGACTAAATACTATAGCTATCATATAATACTCTGTTCTTAAACAACTAGAACTCATATTGGACCTCTTATAGTCGAAAGTGGAAAGAGTAAATGTAGAGCTAACTTTGTAAATTCAAGTACAAACATGATAGTTTGCAGCTACTGCTTTATTTGCACTATCTTGTTTTCTTAATTCACACGCAAATACGAAATCAAGAGCTAGATACATATTTATGTTATAACATAACTAATCGCAGCTGCCAATTTAACAACAACAACAAACAAATACAGAAGTGAAACAAGCAAATAAATAAATAAAGTAAAATCAAACTGGAACGAGTTCATAAACAAATTGTAAATAAATAAATTTAAAGACTTTTCCAATAATTTGCAAGCCGCGAGATTTGTTGACTCAACAAAGTTTTCTGCTGACCTGCGGTGGAATTATTAAGTCTCGCTGTTGGCTTAGCCACTGACTTAAAGCTAGCAACTAATCGACTGAAGTACAGAGATGCTAAATCGTGAATAAATGCAATGTTATACAAGCGGTTTGGCGATCTGTCAGTCTGCCTGACGGTCTCATGGTCTTTACTACTCTCTGATGGTGTCTCTATCTACGTGACTCTACAATTGTCTGTTTCTCTGTCTCTTTGTCTGTACTTGTATCTCTGTCTCTTTGCAAATTCTTCTGTCTCTGTCGCTGTTAATATTTCTGGCTGGGAGTCTGTCTGCGGTTGGATCGTAGCGTGATCTTAGCACGTTTCTTATTGATTCACTTCAAGGTAATCCAGACCTTTCATTTTCCCATTTAAAGCGATACGATTTTTTATATCTTCTATGTTTCCAAAGTTATAAAATCATAGCATAGCATTTAGTTAGTTAATTGTTGGTGTTTTAGTGCTTTTGTTGTTGGTTGTGTAGTGATCTTTTACTGTTTATAATACTTGTTGGATGCTGCAGTAGTATTTATGTTTTATTGTCACCGTTGTTGCTGTTGTTGTTATTTTTCTGCTTTATTACTGCTCTGTCGTGTGCTCTCCGTGTTGATCTTTGGCACTTTGAACGCAAATTAAAATTTTAATTCTTCACTCGACAGAAGCGCGAGCTGGCGCACTTTCGTTCAGGTATGCAAATCGCTTTTTTTCGCGATTTTTTTTTATTTATTAATTGTTTATTTCTTGTGTTCACTCAGTTTGATTTATGTCTGCATTTCTTGTTTTTAATCATTTGTTGTTACCAATACATTAATTATTTAAACATCACTTAAGGAAGGAAGAAGAGTGCACAAATTATAGAAAATGAAAAATAAACTGGGAACCTCAGATTTATAATAAACTAGTTCTTTAAAATTGAGGTTACTTTATTTATTAATAAAAAAAGTATCAATTAGAAGAAAATTTCCTGAAAACTGTCAAAAATACTAGAAGTTTGGCTCAAGAAAAGATTTCAAAACTACTTTGCTAGGCTCTACTTCGAGACTTAGAAAAGCTGTCCAAGACTCACTACAGCTCATTAAGAAATGTTTCTAAAATTCACTTTATTTCTGTGTTATTTAAATTAACTTTAGCTGGCTTTAGCATGCTTATTTCAAAGGCTTCATTAGATTCATTTAACGATGGTTGTAAAGAGTTGTTTCAAAAGAAAACAATACTGAATAAAAGTATTGCTGTTATATTTGTCAAGGTTTTGTTCCTTCATCATTTCTGTCATTTCTGTAGGTTTTTCGTTACTATTCTTCAGTAATCATTTATCGACAAAACAATGAACCAAATCTCACAGATTTTAAAATATTCTTTTAGTCTTCATTGAAGGATTATTGAAGACTATATTAAACACTTGCTAAGGTGTGAATTGTGTATCATTTCGAGAGTTTATCGACCAGTCTATCAGACAGTTTGTATGCTTAAGAGTAGGTTTTCGTGTCTGCTTTTTTATGCAATGTTTGTTTTTATTATTTCAGTATTTGTATAGTTTTCTCGCTCTCACTTTATCCATCTTTCAGTTCTTCTGTCAGTTTATCTGTCTTTCCACATGTCTTTATTATACTCCGTGTCTGAGTGTATCCCTCCCTCTGTCCGCCCTCCTGTATTAATTAATCACGATTGCAATTTAATTTACGCACAACGCCTCCTGGCGGATTCGACAGACTCCGACGTTGGTAGCTGCATTATTTATAAGAATTTGTCGTATTTTTTTTATTGTATTTGAATTTATAATAGCGAAATTGTTGTCACCCTTCGAGCATAGAAGTAATATTGCAAAAAACGATATGCAGCAGGTTTGATTCTTAAGTCTTTTGTGTCTATTATTCTAAATGAATTCTAACGTCTATAAAAAGTATTGGAAGACTTCTAAGCGTTCAATTATTATATCTTTCTTCCTCTTTTGTTCTCTCACTTTATCGTTTCTAAAAGAATCACTTAATTTATATTGAATTTTTTCTCTTTACCCGTCATCACTAAAGACTTCGATCACTCTTGATAAACGACGTCGCCAGACTGAAAACTGAAAATCTGTTTAAAAAATGCTTAATGAGTTTAGTCTAGAAATTAAATTTACTGAACTCAATATGCAAAATAAAAACCGCTTCGCGTAGAGTAGATTGTACAAAAAAAAAGGAAATAAAAAAGGAACGCGAATAGAAGCCGACAGAATTAGCAAATAACATAACAATCAAAAGAGTTGGCGGTCGCGTTCTGTAAAAAACTGCAACGTTTAATTTGCGTGGCAGATCTTCTAAAATAATGAACACAAAATGACAAGAAGTGTCAGAGAAATAAAAACACAAAAAATAACAACAACGCAACCGCGATGATGGAAACTATGGAGCCAGAAAAAGATGGAGGACTAGAATATTGCACAACAGCAAGAGAAACAATAGAAGATAACAAAAGAAAACAAAGAACAAAGATCGAAAACACCAAAAATAAAACAAAAAAAAATATCCAGGAGATTTTAAAATAAAATTAAATTAGATTTTAAAAGAGTTTTTATGACATCATATGTTTTAATCTGCATAAACTAAAGAAAGGAAATTAAAATAAATAAAATAAAAATTAACTGAATTGTGGAACAACGAAAACAACAAAAACGGCGACGACAATTAAGTGTTGAGTTAATTCATAAGGCAAAAATAAACTTCTTACTAATTACACGACGTCAGGTGCTAAAAACTTTTAGCGATTTTTGATTAGAATAAAAATCTGTGGTTAAATCAACAGCTAATCAATTAAGCGTCACGTTTTTGGCTACCATAATAACAAAAAGTAACAAAAAACAGTAACAATAACAAAAAGAAAGAGAAAAAAAGACAAAAACTCTTCCTAACTCCCTCCTTAAATTAATTAAAAATTCTACAGCGTGGTGCATTGAATAAAAATATGACTGAATTAAAAATTTATTAAAAAAAAACCCAAACATATCGCTCCTTGAAGTGTAGCGCCACACAGCGTAAAATGAATGCTCCGTGAGTGGTACAAACGGAGGTTTCAACGCAACTCATTGTTTTTGTTGTTGTTTTATATTAGATTTCAATTGATTCTTTGAAGAATTCGCTTTGGAGTGAATCGTTAAATAAATCGAATCTATAAAATAACTTGCAAAATACATTCGTGAAACTCGATTAAGTAAAAAAGTCATTTGTAGAAATGTTTAACAATTTCATTGATTTTTTTATAATTAATGGTGCAGTTTTTCCGATAACTTTTCAGATATTGAGAACAATAATGAAATATTTGATATAACGTGTTTTGATGTTTTGTTAAACTTTCTAAACTTTTTAAAAGTTTGTTAAATTTTGAAATTTGATTGATTTTTACGTATTTTTTGTTTGAAATAATTTATTTTTATTTATATGTATTTATTTATTTGGTTTCATTTTAGAAAAAAAGGTTTGTTTTGTAGAGAGTTCGTTTCCTAAGTCTTTTGTAGTATTTTATTTTAGTTTCTGTTTTATTAGGCATTTTTACAAATATTTCATTAATTTTTTTTTTAATCTCAAAACAGGTTCAAGAAAACCAATAACAATAATTTAAATTCATTAAATGCTGGGTTCTGGGTGGCCAGAATCATTCAAGTGACTCAGTGCGCCGCCCTTTCCTCCACACCTTAAAGGGTGCTGTTGATGATGATTAATTATGAGTCAAACCTAAAAAAAGGTGTTTGTTTTCATTGTTAAATCTATTTTTATATTTAGCTGTAGTTTAGATCGTGACTAAAGTTTTTACCTCAGAATGTATTCGGTTGTGTTTAAATTTAAACTGCATACAATATATTTTCTTTATAAATGATGTTTGGATGCATTTCTACTTCTTCTTCTTCTCTTTCAATATTTACTTTATATAAAAAACTAATTACTTAACAGTTCATTCTGATTAAAAACATTTTTGGTGTCTATTTTATTGCTCTTAAATTTCCGTAATTTTTCACATTCTCTTGCATCTTTCGTATTCACATCAATTTGCTGCTTTGTCATCTTTTAAAATACGTACTTTGAATATTTTTTTGGTTGAATTTTTAACAAACACCATTTCAATTGATGGTTAACAAGCTGTTAACATTTATGGGAACCAAATAAGCAACACCTACTGCAAAAAATCAAACAATTTGTACCTGTGAGCACTCATTTGACACAGCCTTAAGTTGTGCAAGTGCTGTTGTTGTTGGGATTTCATTTCCTTTGTGGTTTTATTTTAAAACAATTATTTTGCTTGCTCATGCAAGTGCTTTACTTTTGAAGTGGTTATTTTGAACTGTTTGGATATATTTACTAGAGCTTTTAGGGAATTTATAAGAGCGTTCAAATTGAAGAAAATTGAAGACGTTCAAATAATCGTCTTTTTTTATTTTTTTGCTTTGTTAGCATATTAAACAAAAATACTTGTTTAATATGCTAACAAAGTAGTTAACAATAAATCATAACTCAGTTCAGTTTCCGCTCTGCATTAAATGCAACCTCATAAATCGAAATCAAGCGGAGGCGACAGCTTCGTCATATAGCAAAATGCGGTGGGGGCGGGAAAGAAGCATCAAATAGAATAACAAACACAAAAACACACAAATTCAAATACAAATTCGAAAATCATTTAAAACATAGAAACCCATAAAAGTTTAACGCACTAAAAACGTGTTTGTTTATTTTTCTATTTGATTTAATTTTTTTTCCTTGTTTTTACGAACTAATAAGTGATTATTTCGTTTTATTTTTAGTTTTGTTTTTATGTGGTCTTTGTCTTTATTTTTAACACTCTTTTAACACATGCTAATTTGTTGGTCATGCAGTTTAAGCTCACTCCTATCGCGCTCTTCATGATCCATGATGGCCTAATTTAATTTGAACCTTTATTGACCTTTATTAGTGACTCCAGCAATGACCTTGATCGTCTCTCAATGTTTGAGGAGAAAAGAAGAAGTCTTTTCAATGAAGTTTAAAGTTGAATATATTCGAACACAGAAGACTTAAGAAACGAACTCGCTTCTCCAGTTACTCTACAACTGATTTCATTTCTCGTTCCCATACTCACGTTTGTTTGGTGGCAACCTCGGATCATGCTCGTTATAATAGTCTGCCCCCTCCTCCTCTTCTTCTTCGCCCTCTTCAACATCATAATCGAGCACCGCATGAACTTGCGTACGTGAACCGTGACCTGCCTGAACACGAGTAAAGCCCGGTGGACGCTCAGGAAGGGGAGCATTTTTATTGACTGGAGCATCAGGAGCAACAGCAGCATCAGCAGCACCGGCGGCAGCTGCGGTGGCTCCATAAACTGGTGCTGGTGACTCTACTTTGTTGAGGTTCGATTGATTTGATGATGGTTGTGGTGGTTGTTGCGGCGGCGTTGCTGCTGCTGGTGGTAGAGGTGATTTTTGCTGGTGGCTGGCAGTCTGGTGAGTGTTGAACGAGGTGGTTGTTTTTGTAGCGCTGAAGCTATTGAAGAACTGCTGTTGTTGTGTTTGTTGCTGTTGTGTTTGTTGCTGTTGTGTTTGCTGCTGCTGCTGCTGTTGTGCTTGTTGTTCACCAGGAATTCGACTATAAGAACCTTCGCCATACGTCCTGGAGGAAGTCGTGGTCACTGTATTCGCACCGCCAGCAGCAGCTGCTTGTGTATTATAAATCAGTTGGTTGTTGTTATTATTGTTGTTGCTAAAGTGGTGTTGTGTATTAATAAAACTGATTTGCTGTGGTGGCTCTGGTTGTTGTGGTTGCTGCTGCTGTAGATGATGATGATTGTAAGCTCCCGTTTGTGCTGGCGGCGGCAAATAAGTGTTGCCTACTTTACGACGATTGTTGTTGTATTGAAATTGCTGCTGTTGCTGTAGTTGGTGTTGTTGATGCACCTGCGGCGGCGCATATGGATTATTTTTGTAAAATTCAGCTCCTGGCGGCGGTGGGACTTCATCATCCGATTGCTGCTGATGAGCGGCGGGAGAGTAGAGCAAATTGTTAGTATTTGTGGCTAACTGATGCACTGAATGCAGCGGCGATGTGGTGACGCCCCAGGCTGTATGTGTTGGTGGAGCCAATATACCGAATGGCAACGAAAAATTCGTGAGGGACATTTTTGAAGACTTTTTTAATTTATTGTTAATTATTTTAAATATTATTTCAAACAATTACTATTTTTTTTTAATTATTTATTATTTGTTTAAAAATATATCTTATTTTCTATTTTTTCTTAGTTTTTTCCTCTTTGAAACACTTCAAAAAATATTTGAAAATCTTGCAACACAAAGACTTAAGAAAGGAACTCGATTTTTTTATTTCGCTTCTGTTTTTTTAACTGTTTGTTTTATAAAAATTTTTTTGAGTAATTTTTTAAAAATTCTCTTTTTTATAGAACTATATAAAGAATAACTTCCGCGCTTTGAGCTTCTCTTCGAAGCTTCATTCTTCTGCTGAATTTTTACTTCAAAATTATAATATTCAAAGCAAGAAATTTTATTATATTTCAGTCACACTTCGGTACATTTTAAGCTTTCTCTAAATCAATTACACTATTTACTATGTAGGTATTTAATTTAAATTCAATTGTGAAATGAAAAATGAAGTGTGATTGTTTTCGAAAGAATTTCGAATCAACTCCTTAACACAACTAATGTGACACACAGCTATGTTAGGACTCGGAGCCGAAAACTGAGCTCAACTGTTCACCACGAACTCTCGTGCAAGACTGATCTGTTCAGCGATCGAGTTGTTTTAAAACTTTTAAAGTGTGAAGTGAAGAAAACAAAGTTTATTGATATATTAAGATAATAAAACCAATAAAAAATGCAAGAAAACAACCGAAACTTTTACAAATACACCGTACAAGTTGTCAACAATAGCAACAACAACAAACACCACATCAACCATTTAATGAATAGCAAAAGTGTTAGTTTTTTGCCAAGATTCTTTTGTGTTCAGTGTATCTTTCAGTGTCTCTCTCGCATTCTCGTATTTTTCAAGCATCTACTTTATTTTTATCGTTTCTTTTCTCTTCTTTATTATTATATTATATATTCCCTCTTTTGCTCTCTTTGAAAGACTGTGAGTTCTGTGTCAGCTCAACTCTGAATGATTTCAGCTCTTAATATTGAGAATTTGTGCTCTTAATATTACCTAAAATAATACCGAGAAAGAGAAGGATTTAATATTAAACCTTGCATTTTTAAATTTAAAGAGATCTCATTGATTTAATGTTGAAAAAATGTTCTTAATTAAATTTTAGAAACCAATGTTTAATCTTGAACTGAATAGTTTTTAGAAAATTCAGTTTTAATCTCTTTGGTTTTTAAACTTTTTATTTAAATTTCTGACACTAAATAAAACTAAAGCAAATAAAATTATATTATAAACATTTTGATATTATGTCTTAGCTGTAAATTGATTGATTATTTTAGCCAAATGCATTTTTATAAAATCATAATCTTGGAGATTCCATTCACTCTCTCAACACAACGTAATAAATTCTCGTCCAATTTGCGTTTCCTGCAAAGAACAGCGATGTTCAGTTTGGTGTGAATTTTAGTCAGCCTCGCATTTCCGTTGTTCTTATTATTTTAATTATTATTATTATTATTATTACGACTTTTGCTGTTTTATTGTTGTTGTTGTTGTCACAAGATGCTGTTGACTCTTTCAGATGACTGAACTCACTCTCTCAGCGAATGATTAATCGTGCAGCTTCTGCTGTTGTTGATTAGATTACATATCATTGTTGTTATTTGATGCTCTTGTTGTTTATGAATTAAGTTGTTGAATGATTGTGATTATTAAAAATTATTTCTGATGACAAAGCTTTAGCATTTGACATCTTTTCAGAGTTAATTTAAGCGGACACAATTAAAACACAACTTTTATTTGTGGTTTTTACAAATGATTCAAAGTAGAGCAGTAGTGGTTATATGTACCTTCTGGCGCAAGGTAGCGACTGCGCTGCGTGTGGTGCGTGTGGTGCGCTATGTATGGTAGCGACTGCGCTGCGTGTGGTGCGACTGCGCTGCCGTGTGGTGCTATGGATATGTGAGAGTGAGCGAGAGGGTGATAGTTTGATGGAAAGGGGAGGGAGGATGGGGAGGGGGAGGGAGGTAGGAAGGGGTGGATGGAAGGAAGGGGATGAAGAAAGGGGCGGGAGGAAGGGGAGGGTGGAAGGAGGGGGAGGGAGATAGGAAGGGGAGGGAGGTAGGAAGGGGAGGGAGGAAGGAGGAAGGGGAGGGACAGACGGACAGACAGACATACAGACGGACATACATACATATAGACAGACATACATACATACAGACGGACATATAGACGCCGTGCTGACTGTTGCGATTGTGGTGTGTTCCTCTGCCTTGATCTCTGCCCGCTTGTGTATCGTTTGTGGTACTTGAGTGTCGTTGTTTTTGTTTGCGTTTGGGGTGTACTCTTTGTTGTTGGAACTTTTATTTCTTTTTTATTGCTCTGATTTAATTGCTGTTCGTCATTTTTGCTATGTGGTTGTTGTAGATTTAGTAAATGAGGCATTTAAGTGTTCGATTACCCCGCGGCCACACACAGTGTATGTACAATTATTTCAATCTCGGAATTGGAGTTGACAATTTCGGTACTTTCCGTTTACAAATATTTCTCAGAATAAAAAGTCGTAAATTAGAATCGTAATGTAAACAAATGCAATTGGTCATTTAGAACATGTATGAACATGAACGAATTTCTTTATTAATCATAAGAATCATAATGTAAACAAACGCAACTGGTTTACGACTAAAATTATTTCAACCAAATGTTTTTTCTCTCTTCAACCAAATTTTCTGGTTTATGCTTGCATGTTTTATATTCTACATTAAAAAGAATCTATTTTTAAGGCATAAATTATATTTTATTTTTATAACATTTTATTATACAAAGTTTTCACATTTGATAATACATTGCTTGTGTTAAGGGAAAGTCAACCAGAACCTCCAAGCGAAAGTCGTCAGTATCTTCCTTCATTATTTTACACAAATAGTAAGCTCCGTTTGAGAATTCTTCTATTGTCTCATCGCTGATGTTGTTAAATCTTTGTGGCAGAAAAATTACATTCTCTTCCAACTCCATCAAAACTCGGGCTCCATACTTAGTTTTCGTTTTCCGGACATTTTTAATTGAATACGATTTGTTTGGCTCCATATCCTTAACTGCTAATATGGTTTTTTGGACACTGTTGTTCCGATTGAAGTCGTCCATAGCTGCGACGGAAAAAGTTGATGATCCTTGACGTTTTGTATTCATTTTCGAATTTGTTGTTTCTTAATTTCTTGATAGGTAGTAAAACTAATTGAAGAGCTATTAACTGCACCGATCGAAAGATGAACTAAAACTGAATATATGCAATCAAAGAAAATAGTATTTATGACAAGAAATTTAAATTTTTAGTTTAGTTTGTAGTTAGAATTTACAGAGCACAGAGAGAGAGAGAGGGAGAAAGAGAGAAAGCCAACAACAACAACAAAATGGATAAGAAGAAAGATATCACAATGAAAGAATCTTGGACAAAGAAGATGCAGAGGTGAAAAATCCATTTAAATCAGACAAGGAGTGGAATACCTCTTCATCATAATCATCATCATCGGCATCAAAATCAAATATACCTTATAATAAATACAAATGTATTATATACTAAACACATAAATATCTATTATATACTAAACACATAAATAAAACACAATTGGATTTCATTTTAATAAACTTTATTCGTTATTTCTCCTAAAAAAAGTTAAATTGTAAAGAAATTTTAGACATAAATGACCGCAGTTAAATAAATTATAATCTTGATGTTGAGTGTAGTTGTAACGTATTCCATCACCCAAGTATTGGATTACTTCATACGGTGGTTGCAAGTTTCCAAAACTATCAAAATATTCCTTTTGATTCTTGTTTTTATAATATGCTACCCAATGAGTACCAGGTCCATCCGATCTATCAAGATTAACGATCCCACATTCTTGTCGATGAGGATGCTTTGGTAAGGTGTTTAGCATAAAAATACCTCTAAAGTGTGGTAGATTCGTTGTATATTTCATTAAGTCGATATTTGTGAGGGCTCTGTTGGGTAGCTTCTTCAAAAGTTTTTTGGTTGAGGGCTATAATATAATCCCAATCCTTTTTTGTAGGGTTTAAGATACAAGCCTTTACCAATAGCAATTGCTTCCATAGTTTGATTATGTCGATTTGCTTCTTTCAATTGTTTTCTTGCAGAGTTGGCTTCATTAATTGCTTTCGCGATTGCAGCACCACCAGATGCTAAACCACCAACGGCTCCAAGAGCTGTTAAAATGGGTACTAGTGGTAGAAAACCTCCTACTTTGGGAATAGGTATAACACGTGGAATATCTATCAGGGATTTTTTACGTCCAAAAGACTTTTTGATTACACCTTGTGCCATTTTAATAGCATTGGTGATATCTTCTGGTTTTCGTTGTTTGATAATTTTCAATGCATTTTTAACAATTTTTGTAAAAATTTTCTTTACACAGCATCTTTTCACCTTTTTCTTTAGTTTCTTAAGGTTCTTATTTAGCTTGTTTCCCATACCGAATTTGACTTTAGCTTTCATTGTTTTGGCTACTAACCATGCGTTTATTCGCTCACTATATTTACTATCGTTTGATTTTGCTCTTTGCCACGCCTTTTCAGCTAATATTTTATCTGCTTCGTGACGCTCATCCAAGTTCTGTGTATTACTATAAGCAATGTCGTGCTCTCTACATGCAGCGTCCAGTGGATTGATTCCGTTATCACCTCTTTCTAAGCGTTTTTTTAGTTTAGTTCCTGGACCACAAAATTGATAGCCTGGTAAATGAAGTTCAACTGGTAGAGAATTTATAGCTTTATTTAAAAGACCTCTTCCAATTACTGGTTTATCAAGACTGAAATTATTTTGGTAAACGATAGCCATTTATACATCTTTCCAATTGAACTGTTTCGATATAAATGAATATAAAGGTGTGATAATTTCGTATTTATATCATAAGCTAAAATGCGGTTCGTCAAGCAAGACAAAAATATTACTGTGAAAAATATGGATCTTGTTACTAATAATGCGACGAAACTCAGACACAGTTCCCTTCTGCCGAATTCAATAAGATGTCTTATTGTTGGTCCCTCGAATTGCGGAAAGACTAATGTCATGTTGAGTTTAATAGAAAGTCCAAATGGATTAAAGTTTGCCAACATATATTTGTACTCAAAATCATTATATCAACCTAAATATGAATATCTAAAACGGTTAATAAAACCAATTCAAAATATGGGATTCTTTACGTTTTCCGAGAACGAAGAAGTGCTCAAGCCGAATGAAGCAAAAACCAACTCAATAATGATATTCGATGACGTAGCTTGTGAGAAGCAAAACAACATTCGAGAATACTTTTGTATGGGCAGACACAAATCTATTGATTGCTTTTACTTATGCCAAACATATACACGAATCCCTAAACATTTGGTGCGCGATAATGCCAACATGATTATTATGTTTAAGCAAGATGAGATGAACATGAAGCACATATACAATGATCATGTCGGAACAGATATGGCTTATAAAAAATTTATTAATATATGCGGAGAATGTTGGAAAGATAAATATGGATTTCTTGTAATAAGCAAAGACGATCCAATTGATGGTGGACGTTACAGAAAGGGATTTGATACATACATTCACCTATAATATGGTTGGTTACCATTATATTCATATTAGTATGCTACTTAGCTTTCAACTGATAACATTAATATAACTAAACTGTTCAGAGCTGTTCAAAAGGTGTTCAAGAGGTGTTCAGAGCTGTTCAAAAGGTGTTCAGAGCTGTTCAAGAGCTGTTCAAAAGGTGTTCAGAGCTGTTCAAAAGGTGTTTAGAGCTGTTCAAAAGGTGTTCAAGAGGTGTTCAGAGCTGTTCAAAAGGTGTTCAGAGCTGTTCAAGAGCTGTTCAAAAGCTGTTCAAAAGCTGATCTGATATATTGTATGTTGTTGCTAAAATGGATGACAAAATATTAAAAGACTTGATCAAAACTAGACGCATATTAAAACAGAAATTTAAGAATATAAAATTGGGAAAAGCAGATTTAGAGAATGAATTAGAAAAGACATTTAGCCACATCACAAAACCTCTAAAAGAAATAGTCAAGCACTCCAATACAAATTATAATAAGGACAAGCATAACATTAAATACAATAAGGTACCGCTAAAAGTAAAAACAAGTACTCCAGCTAAAGCACGAAAAGTCGATTTCTCAAACGAAACTCTTATCAATAGTAATGACGATGAAGACGACGACTTTTTCTCTCAAATAGAAGATGCAGAAGATATAATGAATAAATCACCTAAAACAAAATTATTCTCTGAACTCGATACTACAAGCGACGATCCAAAATCTACTGAATCAATGGTCTATTCCGACTTAGAACAACAGAATCAGTTGGATACCACATATGGCCCATACAAGGGATCTGATGGCAAATGGCGAATCGGTAATAGCCCTTTCTCATTACGCGATGATAAAATAATAATATCCGATAATAGTTGGAACTTTACACCTGGATTGCAACAATTATTATTCAACAAAGAACCATCAAATTATGACGATAAAGATCTACAAGCTTACAAAAGTATTTTAGTAAATACTAGTGCTCACAAACTTAATTTTAACAGCACTGGACGAGCAAAGGGGAGTAGAGCTCTCAAATATACCGACATCATAAAGCCATTATTCAGTGAGATAACTCCATCGACTACCTCACAAAATCAAACTAAGGGGAGCGGTTTAATGAGTGTTAACAAGCAAAAGCCAAACTATATATATTGGGATGATCCAAATGAGTTGGTAGATAGGTTAAGGCTATTAGTATCATCACAATCTGCAGGACACACCAATCACAACAACGAAATAGTTTCAATACTCGAAGAACTTAGGGAAGCTAATATAATTGCGTAATTATCATATAAATAACCACAATTTCCATAAATACATATAATTGTAAAATGAGCGTCGACAAGTTCGGTCATTATTCCATAGAGAAGTCATTAAACAATAAATTAAAAAGAAATTTTACAAGAGCCTTGGGATTCAATTTGGACAATGATAAAAACTTGGATCTCCATTGGAAACGCTTAAGGAATATTAATGCTCCTGTCGAAGACAATGATGCAGTAACAAAATCATTTGTTGAAGATAGTATAAATCGAATCAAAGTGGAATTTCAAAGAGAAAACAATTTACTAAAGCAAAATATTTACAAAGAAATCAAACAGACTCACATGCAAATTCAAGCAGAGAACTCATTGGTAAAGGAAAAAATAGATAAAGACATTGAAAAAGTTAACAAAAATCATCAATTACTTGTTGCTGATAGTATTAAACAGATAAAGGTTGAATTTAAAGAAGAAAACGATATACTAAGGGAAAAAATACACAACGACATTAAGCAAGTCATACAAAATCTTCGGTCACTTGTTGAAAATAGTACTACTCCGATAAGGGATTATTTTAAAAACGAAATCCATATACTAAGTGATAGAATACTTAGAGTCGTTGAAATAATATATGTAAAACTTCGAAACAAGAACCAACACGTTGACAGTAATAACAAGAATTATGTAGATGATATAAGCGAAGGGCTTGAGCGGTTTACAAGTATCGCAAATGAAGAACTAAATAAAGGAACTTCAATAGCTGAAATAGAAAAGAAAGTTGGCGATTTAATCTTAAATTTAGCAGAAAATGAAGAGAGGTTTAGTAGAGGAGCTACACAGGCAAGCTCGTAAGAACTTTAAGCGAAGGCGAGTAATAACCAAGGGAATAGATGACCTCTGGCAAGCAGATTTAGTGGAAATGGGTAGTTATTTTACATATAATGATGGATACCGCTTTCTTCTAACTGTAATAGACACATTCTCGAAATATGGTTGGATTGTACCCTTAAAATCCAAAAACGCTATTGATGTTACTAAAGCCATGAAATCCATACTCGATTTAAGACGAAAACCAAGCAATTTACAAACCGATGACGGCAAAGAATTCTTCAATGGAAAATTTCAAAATTTAATGAAAGAATATAACATCAACCATTATTCTTCGTACAGTGTTTTGAAGGCGTCAATTGTTGAACGTTTTAATAGAACGTTAAAGCAAATGATGTGGAAGGAATTTAGCTATCATGGATCATATCGATGGATTGACAAGTACAAAAGTTTGATTAACGAATACAATCATAAAAAGCATCGAACCATTAATATGGCTCCATCTGAAGTGAATCGAGCCAATGAAAAGTTATTATTAAATACTGCCTACAACAACTTGAAAATATTTACAAAGCCAAAGTTTCGGGAAGGAGATTATGTGCGTATAAGTAAATATAAACACATTTTTGAGAAAGGCTATACACCGAACTGGACAACAGAAATATTCAAAATTAAAAATATAAGAATTACAAACCCAACAACGTATATTCTTTAAGACTACCAGGGGAATCCAATTAGAGGAGGATTCTACGAAAGTGAACTACTGAAAACAAAGTATCCCAGCATATATCTGGTGGAAAAAGTTCTTAAAACTAAAGGAAGGGAAATTTTTGTCAAGTGGCTAGGATTTAGCAATGATCATAATTCTTGGATCGATAAAAATGAAATTTTATAAAATTGTAATAAATATATTTTTTAAATATGTATATTGTTCATATAGTAATAACATTATTATTATTATTAAAAAAAATTCTAAATAAAAAAGATTGCATCTGACTTTTCATTTCATTACTCAACCAACTTTCAAGATGTCAATAACTCTTACTTTAAGTGGAAATAAATCCATTTTATCGGCTAATTATTTTCCACCCATAGATTTAGAGGGAAAGTATGTGTGTGGTCTCGTAGACTTTCATAGTTATCACACTATACCGAATGTTGATTACGAAAATAATTTATTTCACATTGGCGATCGTATCATTGAGATTCCTGTCGGTTCATACGAACTTGACGACATTGCTGAATTTATTCAAAATAAATATTTGACTATAGATCCACATGAGAACCTGGAAATATCCGCCAACCCCAATACACTGCAAGCAGTCGTAGGATCCAGTAAAAATAACATTTTCTTTAATAAGGAACGCACCATTGGTTCACTATTGGGTTTTAGTAAAAAAGTATTGGAAGCCGGAAAACTACATACATCCGACTTACCCGTGTATATAACGAAAATAAACGCAATACACATTGAGTGCGACATAATTAGCGGTGCCTACATTAACAACATACCAGCTCATACAATTCATATGTTTGCATTAAATGTTAGTCCTGGCTATAAAATAGACGAGATCCCTAAAAATGTAATCTATTTGCCAGTAAACACCAGACAGATAAGTTCAATTACTGTGAAAATCGTTGACCAAAACGGTAATCTAATTAATTTTTGCGGAGAAACAATAACACTCAGACTGCACCTAAAACCGCAGGAGCAATGATTGTGTATAATAAAAGCGCATACCCAGGTGCAACTACATTCACTTCTTCTTTACCATTTGAACTGACAAGGTCGTCCAAGTCGCAAACACATCAAAACGCTCTACAACGTAAAAAGCTGTCATTTGAAAATAAAGAGTTTCTAAAATCTTTGGGCTTAAAACTAAAGACAAACTGAAATTAAAATGAGTCAAATACTTGATGTTTTACAAACGCCGCTCTACGATGACAGTATTATTAAAAAGGAATACCATAGCTATTCACCATATTTACAATCATATAACAGCAATGACGAGATACGGATAGCCGTTCAAAATCAAGATCTTTACCTTCTACCCAGTGAGAGTTTAATTTACATTGAAGGTACAGTTACTCTAGAAAATGGAAGCGCAACAGCCAATGTAAAATTAAAAAACAATTGTGTTGCATTCATGTTTGATGAAATTCGCTATGAAGTTAATGGATTAGAGATCGATCGTACGCGTCACTTGGGTGTAACTACAACAGTAAAAAATTATGTCTCATTAAATTCGATTCAAAGTAACATGCTCAAAAATGCTGGATGGTTTTCAAAGAATGAACTTGAAATAAAGAACGGATATTTTAATTTCTGTATACCATTGAAAATGCTATTGGGATTTGCTGAAGACTTTAACAAAATTATTTTAAATTCTAAACATGAACTTATACTACTGAGATCGAAATCCGATGAAAATGCTGTTTATTCAACTGTTGCCACCGAAAATATAAAATTAACTATAACTAATATCACATGGAAAATTCCCCATGTACAGTTGGCTGATTTTGCAAAACTACAACTCTTTCAAACGATTCAAAGTGCAAAACCTTTATTAATAGCATTCCGTAGTTGGGATTGTCATTTTAATCCGGTACTCACTCAAGGAAACAATCATCTGTGGAATGTAAAATTATCACCACAGAATGAAAGACCACGCTTCATACTTATTGCCTTTCGACGAGATCAAAAATTTCAACATTGTCATCTAACCGATGTAAAAGTGCACTTAAATTCTGATACATATCCCTATGATGATCTCAATCTGAATTTTGACCGTGATCGTTATGCTCTGCTTTATGATATGTATTTGAAATTTCAACAAAATTACTTTGCACGCGATTCCCAACCTCTGTTGCTGCCTGAAGACTTTAAAGATACAGCTCCGATAATAGTGGTGGATGTAACTCATCAAAACGAAGCGATAAAAACTGGACCAATTGATATTCGAATTGAATTTAAAACATCAAAGAATATTCCAGCCAATACATCAGCTTATTGTATACTTATACACGATAAGTTGATTGAATACACTCCAGTGACTGGCGAAATTAAAAAAGTTGTCTAAGTGCAATGGAGCAACAAAAATTTGTAACCTTGGATGTGCAAGGCTTCAAAGGAAATTTTAATGAGTTTATAGTTAAAGAGTTGGCAGTAACCTTCAGCTCTAGTGAATATCAAAACTTTATCATCAAACCACCATTTGAATTTAGAGACTTATCTTTAAAATATAAAAAGCAGGCGAATTGGCTGTATCACAATCACCATGGATTTCGTTGGAACGATGGATCTATCTCTTTTAATAGCGTTGAGAATTTCTTGAAATTAAATATTAAACATAAACTTGTATATGTGAAAGGAGTTGAAAAATCTAAATGGATTGAAGAAATTTTGGGGAAACCTGTATTGAATGTAGAAGAATTTGGCTGCGAGAATCTGGAAACTCTAAGAGATACATACTTACTACAAAGAATATGCCATTCCCATAATGGACACTGCGCGCTAGAAAATGCAATCCTACTCCGAAATTTCATTGATAATAAATAAAAGATTATAATGCAATGCAAAAGATTTAAATGTTAATATATAATTTTATTGATTTAAAATAAATGTTTTTCTTAAATCTATTTACAAATTTTTTCTTATTTATTTTTATAATAGTTATAATTAATATTCTATATATCTATATCCATAAATATATCTTCATCTATATCTAACTCTGATTCTAAACCGATTTTATAATGCCCCCACGCATATGTGTTTATACTATCATTTCTAATAAAACGCTTATCATCTAAAGGGCTTAAAGCTATCTTATGTACTAGTTGTGTATATATTTCATGTATCTTAGATCTAAATATATACATGTCTCCATATATAATTTTCTTATGAACTAAACAATTTTTATAATCACTTAAACTTAAATTACTTACTACTGATTGTTTGACACCTTTTGCTTTCTTAATCTCTACGTTATTTTCTACACTTATTGAATACATTTTTGACCTGAGCCCAATAAACTCTAGCATAATTTCCCCCTTATTTTCATCCTTCATCATGCCAAGGACTTTGGCATTTCTAAGGGGGAAACCATACACATTATCCACGGGATACTCTGATGTATCGAACTTTGAATCGATATCATCTCGAATATCCCTATAGAAATCTTCACACTGAACAGAATATATAAAAGAATCAGTGTCCATATAATTTAATTTGAGATTTGTTGCGAATTTAGGTTTCATGTAACTATAATGGAAGTCATACATTTTCCATTTCGACAATTCCAAAACAACAAATCCCAAATATATGGGTTTATTGTAGACAGAGCGAGCTCTAGACATTTGTATAGCAACCATATCTTCTGTAAACTGTGTACAGCTGTGGAAGTTTGGTTTGGCAATTAGTGCTCGGGCTCCTAACCGCCTTCCCCTACTTTCCCAATCGGTTACTATTTTGACATCTTTACGCTTGTCTACATTTTCCATAGTCTTTCCATACACCGCGTTGTTTAGCAGTTTGAAAAAATTCTTTTCAAAAGTATTCTTTGCTAAACTGCGATGATGGGTATTTAGATTGATATATTCACTTAACCAACAAGACTGCTTAAATTTCAATATTTTATATACTTTCTTCAACAACATACCATTTTCTATACATTGCTGAAGATTTCTATAATGAATAACATAGTGAGTTTTGTTGGTTAAGTCAGTAATCAACTTTTTACACTTTGAATTACCCACAGTTTTATTCTCAGCACAAAATGGTAAATCATTATGCGCATCATGTAAATTCTGTGGGTAATCCAAATCTACTTCAAGTATGTATCCGATGGGAGAATCGAATGGAATTTTAAAAACGTTGAATTGGTCAATATTTTCCATCCATTCGAATCCCCCATAAGGTAAATATTGCGACATTGCCCATCCATACAGATTATTAGCATCCAAATATGTTAAATATGTTGATGGTTTACTTTTATCGTACCCCATCATATACTTATTATTTGCCTTGGAATGCCTTGTACTACATTGGACAATGCCGCCTCGAATACTTTTTTGCACAAAAAGCTGCATGTCAATATCAGTGAAGAGTTCCAGGTTTATCTTTGTTGTTTTCAACATTGCATCCCACGATAAACCTGGAGCTGTGTAATATTGACACGGATCTAGCTCATAGATATTTTTGCAAACCTTTCTAAAGTTTTCAAAAACATCAGCTAAAATCAATACATCAGTCTTCAAATACAGCAGCATGTAATCTTTTAGTGTTTGGCAGTTGAAGACATTCCAAACCTTTAAAGCGTGTTGATAGTCTTCAACCGAACAATTTTTGTTAGTTAAACAACTAAAAAATTTATCATGGCTGGGAAGACTGGTTTCTCCTAAACGACTAATTGAATTGAGGTATTCATATGGGAATACCCCCTTTCGTCTTAGTAGCTGAAACTCATCATCGTTTGGATACATTTCGCGCACTATTTTGAAATCACTTGATGACAAATTTTGCGCTAATGCATCCAAACTCGATGCCATGAAACGAAAAGAATCCAAGAATCTGATTTCGATTGTTTTCTTTTCACTTACTTCTATACGTTTAGAAAGGGATACATACAATTCCTTATTTAAGGGGATAACATTAATATCACCCTCAAATAAATTCAATTCTTTAATGAAGAGGTGACAGTCATAACCAGAAAAATTATGGAAAAATACAGGCACAAACTTTGCAATTTGAAATTTTAAATTGCATTCGTTATGTGCCGGCCCCCTGTACTTTCCAGTTAAATGGCAATGATCTGCCACTCTATCAGCCCCCAATTCTTGTTCGCAAATATGACAAGAATTGGAGTCTTTTTGGAGTTTTACCTCTTCATTAGACAAAAAATTTATTGGTTTAATTACACTTAAATAATTATTATAAATATATCTTATATCACTAACTAAATATTCTACAAATTTTTTCGGGGCATCTTCCCCTGAATAAATTTTAAATTTATTTAAGCTACTATTATAATTACAACTAATATAATAACTAAAACCTATAGGTATATGCTTACTTATATTTCTAGTATTATTCGCTAAGTCTAAATCTACGCTACTTAGTACACATTCGAAGTCTGCATAGACAACGAATGGTACATATAATTTATGGTTATAATTTTTAAAACTAATTACCGCCTTGTCCATCGACGGCATTTCTGTCACCCTCCTTCCGCACACAAGTTTATGTTGTTGTAGAGTACTCTCATTGTGAGAGTACTGCAGGCAGCTGTTGCATAGAAATATTTTTCTGCGATGTGAAGTTTCTTGATGTTTTATTAATCTGGAAATTAAAAGAAAAAATCTTTATAAATATTATACTTAATATAAAAGTTTAATATAAAAACAAAAATTTAAATTGTGATATAATTACCTTGAAATATTTTTAATCCATACATAATGGAACCGCTCTCCTTCCTGCAGCAGCAACAGGTTAATATGCTGCACCTTCTCCTGCTTTGTGCAATGATACGGTCCCTCGATGTTTTTGGAAGCTTCATCAAATCCAAACACGTTGATGCTTATGTTAGGATTCTGCTTCTCAAAATGTTCGATGCTGCTTATGGGGAAGGGGAACTTCAATCCCTTAAAATGCACTTTAGCTCCATTGTGTAGCACAATTTCCTCTGCTTCGATGCTGTTGATCCCATAATTTTGCGGTCTTTGGGGATCTTTTTGCACGTCAGAAAGCGCTGATATTATTGCCCATTTGAAGCAGTACGGATCGTCATTTTGTATATTGACGCAGGCGTGCTTCTTCTGCAGGGATTCTGGGAGCGGGATGTATGAGGATCCCTTCAACGGTCTATATTTGTTGATGTTCACCTCCAGGTGACATATTCTAAGTAGGGCCCATCCACTGTCCCTTTCCTGGAACTCACCCATTTTAGAGCTGATCTGTTGGCACATGTCATTGTATATGTCGCTTATCTCTTCATATTTTTGAATTAAGCTCATTTTGGTTTGAAATGATTTTATTTCAACTACCATTTCATCATCATCCAACACTTTGAAATATTCCGCATACAATTCCATGTTGAATTTATATGATGTATGCTTCTCTAGCATTTTCAATAGCTCTTTGGCTACTATATTTTGAGCCTTCTCAAAAAACTTTTCCGGAATGACAAGACCCTCATCCTCATTTTGGAATATCAGGGTTTGAATTCTATTCCGGAAAGATGATGTTATGCATTTGAGAGCACCGTCAATTGTCATCCAACAATTTCTCTTATGCTTCAATGTTTTGATGTGATGGTTCCAGTCTCTTCGAGAAACATCTTCATTGCAATTTGGACAACGAACGTTCTCGTTAGGTTTAACTGGTAGCCATTGTACTGCTCTTGATGTTGATGATGATGGTGCTGCTAGTGATGATGATGATGCTGCGGCTAGTGATGATGATGATGATGGTGCTGCTACAGATGTTGATGATGGTGGTGCTGCAACAGATGTTGATGACGTTGTTGATGATGATGATGTTGGTTTTGCTACTGATGATGTTGATGCTGCGGCTAGTGATGATGTTGATGGCGTTGTTGATGATGATGATGATTCCGAGTGGATCAATTTTATGTGCCTGCGCATAGCATCCAGTCGTGCAAAATTTTGGCCACAATGTTCGCACTGGTATGCCACACTTTCATGCTTCCCTTGCACATGCCTTTTGAGGCTGCGCATTGCAGTGAATTCCTGTTCACAAACATTACACATGAAGCTCTTCATTTTTCTTTTCTTGTAAATATTTCACTTGTTTTAGATTAGAATGATCAGATTGTATGTTGTATTAGAACACTTTTCTTTTAATTGTTGTTAAATTTGTTTATATTTTAGTAATATTTTAAATACTATATTTAACTTTTTTATTGTTCTTGAATAGTTCACTTGTTTGTCCAGTTTCTTTTAATTGTTGTTAAATTTATTTTATAGAATTTGTTAATATTTGATTAACTTTTTAAATAGTTTAAATTTAACTTTTCACTTTATTTCTCCGAATTGTCACTTAATTTCACAACTTTTTTCGGTGTAGAACGTTTTGAGACTTTGGTGTTTGAGACTTTGACGACACATTTACAATTGACCCTTTATTCTCGATGTAGCTAATTATATGCTCATGGATGTTTGTTTACATTTATGATTCCGTGCACAAATTGCTAAAGGTCCGTTGAGATGAAGAAAAACGAACAACAACAACAACCACATAGCAAAACTACTACCCAGTCATTCGCATCCATTCAAAGTTCAATATGCAAACAAATTCGTACATGTTCTAAATGACTAATTTTGTTTGTTTACATTACGATTCTGTGCAAAAATTTTTAAAAGTACGTCTGCTAGCTGAAGAAAAAGAACAACAACAACCACATAGCAAAAATGACGAACAGCAATTAAATCAGAACAACAACAACGACATAGTAAAACGCAAACAAAAACAACGACACTCAAGTACCACAAACGATACACAAGCGGGCAGAGATCAAGGCAGAGGAACACACCACAATCGCAACAGTCAGCACGGCGTCTATATGTCCGTCTGTATGTATGTATGTCTGTCTATATGTATGTATGTCCGTCTGTATGTCTGTCTGTCCGTCTGTCCCTCCCCTTCCTCCTTCCTCCCTCCCCTTCCTACCTCCCTCCCCTTCCTATCTCCCTCCCCCTCCTTCCACCCTCCCCTTCCTCCCGCCCCTTTCTTCATCCCCTTCCTTCCATCCACCCCTTCCTACCTCCCTCCCCCTCCCCATCCTCCCTCCCCTTTCCATCAAACTATCACCCTCTCGCTCACTCTCACATATCCATAGCACCACACGGCAGCGCAGTCGCACCACACGCAGCGCAGTCGCTACCATACATAGCGCACCACACGCACCACACGCAGCGCAGTCGCTACCTTGCGCCAGAAGGTACATATAACCACTACTTAGAGCGTTTATCAGCGAGATCATTTTAGATCAGAGTGCATATTTTAAGCGCCGATGTTGTGTATTCGACGGTTATGGAGGGAAATTTATAAAGATTAGAAGCCATTTAAAATAGTTTTCATTTGTGATTCTTAGTGAAACGACACGGAAGCGAATATTCATGATTCTAAGAATTTAATAATATTTCTTGGAATGCATGCAACTAAGATTGTTACAGTTGTTTTCTTGAGAGTCTTCACTTGTTACAGTTTTACTGATTATCGGGAAATTTAACAAAAGAATAAATTTATTCCAGAAATACTAAAATAACAATATACTATATTTTTTAATCTTTCAAATCAGCTACTTTTTCAGTATTTTTAATTTGTTTATGTTTTCAAATTCAATTGCTATTTTTTCTACATTTTTTCCATTTTTCTTTGCCTTAAAAATGGAGAAACATTTGAATTTTTTCATATTTTTCATACACTCGTTTAATTTAAAGCTTACAATTTCATTATTCAATTATTTCGGTTTCAAAATATATACGGTACAAATGCAAATGAATATAAATAACAGAAATCATACATTAAATCGGCTCATCGCATGGTAAATTCCAAGAAATTGCTATATTAAACACCGCATCGCATCGGAGAGCGATGATGACCACACGAATGGTCGAATGGCCTTCATGACGATATAAAAATTACTTATCGGCGATTAAATGAAAGCATGAAAGCAGAAAAGCAAAAAAAAGAATACAAACAGCAACAACAACAAAAACATTGAAGAAACAACAGCAACAATAACAAATAAAGCCTAAAAACCATCAAACATGATCGAAGCACGAGCTTCTGTCGTCTGCACGAATGCATGTCGTGGGCCCGCCTGCTTGACGTTTGGCCCGCCTGCTCGTCTGTCTTCACTGTCGTCTGCCTGCCTTAAAACTGCAAATTATTAAAAGGAATTGAATTAAAATAACAGAAATAAAACGGAATTAAATTAAATGGAAAAGAAAAAAATAAAAGCCAAATATTAAAACAAGCCAAAACTCAAATAAAATATATACAAAGAAGAAGAAGCAAGAAGAAGACGGAAGAAAAAAGTAAAGAAGAAGAAAGGGAAAAAACCTATGTATCTTTTTTATTATAAGCGGGCCGAAAAGCAAATGAAACTAAAATAAAACTGTTTTTTTACGCAAGTCACACAAACGAGTTCATAATTTATACAACAATTAATAAATAATGATTAAAACGATAATAACAACAACAATTAATGAACCAACAAAAAAGAAGATTTTATAAAAATTAAAAAAACATAACATTGTACATAGCATGCATTCAACTCATATTCAAGTAAATCTTAACTGAAGAGTATAAATAAAGTTGAAACATATTCAATAGTATTACTTTTCAATTATTATATTAATAATGTAAAAAATCTTCATATCTATAGCAAGGAATTATAAAAAACATGGACTTGGACCTTATTTCTTAAGTGTTTATATAAAAGACTTAAGAAACAAACTTCGAGTAAAAATCTCTGGTTTCAAAGTTTGTTTTTAGAAGAAGCAAAATAAAATGATTATACTATACTATAATATATATACGAAAATAAAAGAGAAACACTGAAATAAAAACCACAGCAATCAAATAAAAATAACAACAACAACAAGACAGCTAAAAAGTATGTTAAACAAAAGCAACACGTGTAAAGCAATGCGTGTTTAACACATTGTAGTTGTAGTTGTTTTTGTTGTTGCAGTTGTTATTACTATTGTTACTTCTGATGGTGTTTTGTTGTTTTTTACTTTTCTTTTTGTTGTTGTTTTGTTGGCTTTGTTTTTGGTGTAAATGTTGTTATGATTACAGTTTTTGTTGTTATTATGCAGTTTTTTTTTCTTTTGTGATTTGTTGTTACCTTTCTGGACTTTCATATTGCTATTGTTGTTCTTCTAGTTCCTCTTCTGGTGGGTGTTATTTATATTATGCTTGCCTTATGTCCCTCACGTTTTCTTGCATAACAACATCATTAAATAGTGTTGTTAACTGTTCTTTTTTTATTATTTATTTTTCGGTGGTTTAATTAAATTTCTTTTTTTATTCTGCTGTCGCAAAAATAACAGCAACCGACCCACGCACAAGCTGGATGGATGGATAACAAGAAAACGAGGAAGCATCCATAAGAATAATCATAAAAAGTCGAAACTAAAAACATCCTTAGCAAATAGTATTTCGTGAGCCATTAAATAGTTTCAAAATAGAAATTACAAAAGATAACAACAACATCAAAGCCAACAAAAAATATAAAATAAGTAAAAACATTCGATTCAAGTCTTAAAAAATTAACCTGCTCAAGTAAGAATTTTAATAAATTTATTTATCAAGAAGTCAAATGAAATTAAATTTTTTTTAAATTAACACATTAAAATTTGTGTTTGTTTTTGATATTCATGCATTTAATTACATTGATTTAAAGTCATTCATATTGACATAATATAATTTTAATAATAATAAAAATATTAACCATAATAATAGTTACAATAATTGTAATAATAATAATAATATTTATAATAATAATAATAATTTTTTATAATAAAAACAACAATTTTTGTAATAATTTCAATAATAATAATTATAATAATAAAACAAATCTTTCGAGTTTTAGTCTTCGATGAGGATCTGATGTCTGTAGTTCGAGTTGTTTGTTACTTTCTGCTCTCGATGTCTGAAGAGAAACAACAAGAATATGCAAATATTTGCGACATGCATATTTATAATAATTTATATAATTTGCATATTTAATTATTTGTTCTTGGGTTTGTATTACTTCTTGAACAATGAATCAATGAAAAAATACAAGAAGGAAAAAAATTATAAAAATAACATAAAAACTATAATAAAAATACACAATAAATAGAGCAAACGATCAGGTACTAAATATTTGTCGTTGTTTCGTTGTTATTGTTATTAACGGGGTTTTTTCTTTCCTTTGCGGTTGCTGGTTAATAAATTAGTTAAAAGTTGAGTTGATTCTAGTAAAAATCAACTTCAACTAAAAAATAAACTAAATTCTTAAAATCTATTATAAACTTAATCATTTTCGAGCCGATTCATCTCTATAGATGATTTCTAATATATTATTTTATGTATTTGCTTAGCATGCAAATTTTTTAATCAATTCTTCGATTGTATCTAAATTTATTATTGAGTATGATATGATAGAAAAATTCAAGATATTCTAAAATTACGTTATGTAATCTTTATTTATTTTATAATTCTTTTTCATTTCATTTATTGATTTATTGAGTTGATGAGTTCGGATTTTAATTCTTTTGTCTCATTTCATCCAGAATCTTTTCAAAATAGATTGTATAGTAAAATATATTTAACTCTTGTAGCTGGTTATATTATTACTTTATTACTCTAGTATTTGTCAAATATAAAATAATTGCTAGTGTTATGTTTTGAATTTTTTTAATTTTTTTAATCTCGTTCATGTTTAATCTCGTGTTCGTGGAATTTTCATATATTTATTCATTATGGTTTTTTCCTCTCTAATTCTTTCTCGATCTAAATCAATCAATTATACAAATTAATCTGTATCCGTCACGAATAAGTCACGAAGGAAAATACGCACACATACACACACGCATATAAATATACATACATAGAGTGATGGAGACTCACACAAACACCTGAACATCAGTAGCATTTCATTAATTATAATGAAGTCAGTAAAGACATCAAAAACAAAAACAATTATAATATGCAAAACAAGAAAATTGTAGAATGGATTACTAACAATAATAATAAAATAAATACGATGGTTATAATAATCAGAATAAGAAAAATCAGTTTAAAATAAAAGTAAATTGTTTTATACATGAATTCTTTTGAAGTCGTTTTTTAGATAATTACATAATAATAATAGTAATATAAACATGTTCTCCAAAATATTATCTCTTAATTGTAACTTTATTATCTACAAAATAATCGCATATACTATCGTAGTTTAATTAATATATTGTACTCTATTATCACTATAGATATGGCGTCGTTGTTGTTGTTTAGTTTTTCTCATAATATCACAAAATTATAGCCATTAAAATGTCATAATAAATCATTATCTTATCTAATTTATAACTCATTTATAAATTATAAATTAAACTCTAGTTCTAAGTTATTCAATTCAATTAAAAGAGCAAACAACTTGACTTTATTTCATATTCCTTTTAATGTTGCCGATCATACTTCGTGGTTAATCTTTGGGGGGAAACTTTAATAACGATAATAATGATATCAGAAGTAAAACACAACAACAAATCTTAGTACGAGTTCGAATTGAATTTATGATGCTGCATAAATAATAAATAACATAAAAACACACAAACCAAATGATTGACTTTAATATCTGCAATAAAATTCATTTAAAACAAAGCGATTCATTTAGAATTTATTATTTGTTGACTTTTTTAAGTTACATTGACACTCTTTTATTTCCTTGCCTCGCCCTGTTATCTTAATTAATCTAAATTTAACGCCCACTCTCAGTCAAAGCTTATTTTAAAACTCTTATGAATTCTTTACCTTTTTCTACATTTCATCGATCTGTCAAAGTTATCTTCAATTTTGTTGGTTTTTTCAGATTTAATTTTGAGTTCCTTCTGCACTCATTCAGGGCCCTTTGAAAACACTTAAAAAAACAAAAAAACAACAAAACAACAAAACCTTTGCATGCAGCTGTAAAAACACTCAAACGTTCTTTTTTATTTTATTTCTTTTCTTTTAATTTAGTCACGTTTGTAGATCAGCATAAATTGCTGCTGTTGAATAATTATTCTTATGCTCTGGTTTAGAAAAACCAGAAATTTTATCATAATGACTCACAGTGTGACTGTTTTGCGGACTTGTGTTTAAGCTGCGCACCCCGCGCAAGCTTCCACTTACATCCACGCCCACGTCGTTGGGCGGTAAAACTGATATGCTCAGTAATAAATTCGAGCTGGCATGTTGCTTCAACATCAAAACATCTTGCCAAAACAGATCCTAATATGGATGATCTTGCCCGATGTAGTGAATTTTATTTCAGTTAAAAACTGTTTAAAGAAAAACAATAAGAAAATATGAAGTATGTTAAGCAATTAAAGTTAAAAATGTTGTTATTAATTTTAATATAAATGGCTTTTTATTAATGTTCAAATTTGATTGATGTAAAAATTCAAACAAAAGCTATTTTTTCTCCATAAAAATGAATCTACTTCAGATTTTGTTGCTGCAGTAGTAACAAGAAAACTCAACAACTTACTGAAAAACTGGAACAACAGCACAAAAGCACAGTGAGTAGGAATTTCATTGGCATTTCCTTTTAATCGATCTTTGCTTTGTTTATAAACTTCAAATGCGATCTTTTGAACTCGAAATCGGTTGTTGGCGTGGTTGACCTTCTCTGTTCTTTTTCGAGAGCCGGAATATTTGACTTTTATTCATGGAAATCGATCGACTTATAAAAACAAAACCCCCTACGTTTCCCCTCCCTCCGTTTAGTAATGACTCACAAAAAGAATGCCTACAACATTCATTTATCACCGAAATGATTTGAATTTCGCACTTCATTTGATTTGATTTGGACTGATTTTTAAAGTAATTAATTCAACTAAACCCCTCCTCCCCACCCTCCTTCTCTCTTCCTATAAATACTTACTCACTGTTCCCTTTCCTTCTTATTTTTTCCTCACTTTTCAATTTTTAACACTGAACTATCAACGACAGCTGATCCATTCCATTCGAGCGCGTGTCCAACAGTGATGGCGAGTTAATGATAACTTCTGCTTTTCTCACTGCGGTGGCAGGTGTGCAGCAGCGTAGCCACTTTTAACGGCATTCCGTGGACTAATTTTCGCAGTCGATGACACACCCTGTTTGGGTGCATGTGCTTGTGTGTGTTTGTGTAAAAGAATAGCAACGAATCAAACGAAGGAATTGGAATCAGTGTATGCAGATCGTTGACTGGCCTCTAAATATTTCCTAAAACTACTCCATTTTTTATTTCAGCTGGTTTTATTTCCTTTTTCTCGTTGTTGTTGTTGATTGATTCATTGTAATAAAGTGCTTAGCTTTAGCTGTATTATTGTTGGTACTACTATTATTATTTTTATTATTGCTTTTATTGCTGTTATTATTTCGACCTGTTGATTGACGGTTTTTTCCCTCTCTCGCTTTTAATTAATTTAACACGCCACACCTCAGCGTAAAAAACTATGTCCGGATTTTGTGTGAAGTGCGGTTTTTAGCGACAAAATCAAAAAAAATAATTAAATTTATTAAATGTTTTTTTAAGCATTTCTTGTATTTTTTCTCTGTTTCTTGCTTTAATTACGAATTCATAAATCGTTAGAATGGACAATAAAAATCGATGATTTTGTTGTTTGTTTTAAAACTCTGCTAATTAAAATAGAGCTGTAAAAAATGTGTTAACAAATTTTTCTATTTTGAGACTGAAAATAAAAAGTCTAAACTACATTCTTTAAAATTTAATAGAAAAAATAAAAAATATTTTAAAATATCAATAAAAGGTTCAGCAAACAAGACAAAAAACAACGTAAACAGGACAAAAATTTTAAAAATGTATCGAAATTCAATTCGGTCCACTTCGAAAAGCCTTCCAGCGTCGAGTTTTTTACGCTTGGTCTTGAACACTTCTTAAACTTGAAAGACTTCGCCTTTCTCAAAGCAGCTCCAATTTCTTAATCAGCGTAAAGCACGCGTATCACAACAACAACCTCACAAACGACAACAACAACATCACACCAACAATCACTGCACAATAACAATCGATATCAATAGAAAACTTAATCAATAAAAAAAATCCGATTGAATAATAAATTGGAAAAAAAAAGCAACAACATGTTGACGAGTGGCAGCAGCAAGTGAACAGCAACAACAAGCAGTGGCAACATTGTTAACTTCACTTCTAAACCGTGTTACTTTATATTGCCAACAATATCACGTTAAAACGATCGGTCATCAATTATAAAAATCGTGGAACTAATTAAGAAGGTGGTTTTATTAGCTTCCAGCAATTTTCTATTGGTTATTTTGTTTTTTTTGCTCTTTTCTACTCTACATTTTTATTGTTTTCAACGCCATTTTTTATCTTTTTTCTTCAGTTTCTTTTTCTTACAATACAAAAAAAAACTTTAATTGTCTTCATAAAGCTTTCAAGTTTAAAAAAAGTTTATGAAAAAATATATTTCAAGTTTAAAAATATATTTTTTACCCAATTGGAATTTTCACAGTTATACAATTTAATTAATTAGCCACGTTAACCTTGACTTTAACACTATTAATAATGATATTTCAAAATGAAAAACGAATTTATTTTCGAACAAGGAACAGAATGAAAGTAGACATTAAATAAATAAAATAATGAAGGCGAAAACACTCCTTTACTCTTGTACAAAAATGGTTGGTTTTCGAATATTCCAAAATATATAATCTATTGTAATGCATTTACAGTCTTAAATTAAATACTATTTTCTGTAATAAAAATTCACGGTTCGATTTCTTTCCCTTAAATTATGAATTTCTTGAATTAACTGCATTCTTGAATTTAATCTAATCTAATTTAATTTATAATGTTATTTGAGCTGAATGTTTTTGTCGCTTTTACTTTATTTGCATCTTCTTTCCTAGGTAGTTTTTGATTTTAATTTCAAGCTAATCTGTAATAATAAAATCAATAAATAATAAATAATTCGCTTCCCTTTTTATTGTAACCATAAAACCAGTTGAAATATTGTGTTTAAAATTATGCTAAACCTAAACTCAAAGTTCAATAATGAAAATTGAAATTATTACTATAGTAAAATTATTAGAATGGTGCAGTATAATAAAAGTAATGAAAATAAAAGTAAACATGCACAACTAAACGGGTGGAAAAAACAAAATACACATACATATGTACCATACATACATACATATGTGCGTGTATGTATTTAAGCATATAGAATTCAATAAAACATTCTTATTTTGTAGGGTGTGGCTGGTGTACTTACAAAGTGGCAGCATATTAAGAGCGCTCATAAAATAAACCGACGTTAAAAGCGTCCAGAAAAAAAATAAATAATCAACTTTGAATTCTATAAAGATAAAGCATAGATTATAAATGTATTCCTATAAAATCACTCGCTGTCTCACACACACCCACTCTCTCTCTCAGTCCCTCTCGTTCTGTCTTCATCTTTAACAAAGCAGTAATTTAATGGCATTTGAAGTTAAGCGGTACAATCGTTTAATTGCCGTTAATAAAATCTTAGTTGGCGATCAGAAATTGATAATTCCTAGCAATTGAATGTTTACCTGTAGATTTATAGCGCTCTAAAAAAATACTATCAGCTTCTTGTTACAATTAACTTGAGTACTGTCAGTTGCTTTAACTTGCAAAGTGCTTTAAGTTTTGCTATACTATATTAATTTAATAAAATGTCTTTGTTAAGGATTTAAATAAAATTATAACGTTTCTATTTTGTTGACAGAAAAAAGGAAAAAACTTTTTATTTTAGTAGGAAGTTAAATTATTTATTTTTCTTTTTCTTGTGATTAAAGAATTGTTTTGTTTCTTTTTGTTCTTATTTTTTAGATTATGTGGCTAATTTCGTTTGTATAAAAATTAGCATTTTTATAATTTTTCGTATTTCTAGATCTGTTTCTTTTTAGTTTTTTTGTTCGTAAAACAAATCATATAGAAAAATATTAATTAATAAAATCACAAAGAATAAAAGAGAGATTAATATTAAAAAAATTCATTACTTTAAAACTTATGACTTGAGTGTTTTATAGTACATATAAAACACTACGATATGATTTCAAAATCTTCGTCAGAGTCAATGACGTCACCGTCTTCGCAGCTCCTGCCAGCCGCTAATCCGGGCGAGCGGACGTTTTCGGAATCTGCAAGAAAAAAGGTCTGAAACAGTTCAATGCAAATAATATGAATTGATTAAACCTTCTGAATTGCAACGACGGCTGTTGCGTTCATTCGAAGCATTGCATCGATGCTTGGTTACGTCGTTGCTCCTGAGCGTTTTTGTCGTTTGCGCTGCTTGAACTTTTGACGATGCTGTTGCTGTTGTTGCCGTTGCTTTTGCTGTTGCTGCAGCTGTAGTTTTTGATAATTTCAGTGTTGTATCCATTCTTGGCAAAGAGATCCATTCGGAAGATCGGGCTTTTGTTATTTCGAAAAGCGGTTGCATGCAAGCGGGCAAAACTTCCGTTTTCAGTTTGTCGATGAGCACTTCGAAGCCAATGCGCGATTTGCACAGAAAACACTACGAAAAATTTTCAAACCCTATTCTAGTTAATAATTGCTGTTAAGGTTAAATTTAGGGTATTTAATTTGAACGCACCACCGCCAAAGATGGATCCATTTGCTGGAAATTAATTCGTCCTGCGTACTTCTGATGGAACGTTTCATCGAAGTCGCACTCGTCTAGTGACGTCTTCTGGCCCACTGATCCTGAGCGTTGCGTGGTGTGGGGATCCAGGTAGAGTATCTTTTAGGAATTGATAAATATTTTGAGTAATTTTTCTTAATTAAGAATTCATATTTCAGAAATAAATTGCTAGTAATAATAATAAAAATTACATAATGCAATAAAATTCTAAACAAAAACAGTAATGTAAGAAAAAACATGAAATCAGCCGTATTGTGATTTTTGTTACTGTTTCTATTGTGATTATTACTATGTTACTCATATATTAATACTCGTACCTCGTCATCGACGTAGCCGAGGAAGTAGAGCGCTTGGTTGGGTCGGCCGCCAATCATGCCGCAACTGCCCTCAATCTCAAAGCAGCGTTTCAAGGCGGGTATATAAATCGGGTTCATATCTCTCAAGCCCAAACGCAGTGGAATAATTAGAAGCAGCGGCTTCCACGACTCGTCGTTACTGGGATCTTCAAGGCAAAGTGAGTCTGCAGGAGACAGGAGAAAGATTTACTCATGAAACATTACAAATGCATAAATTATTTCAGTCTTTCGTACAAATATCGTCGGTCACTATTATTGTATCCATGGCAACGTGCACTAGCAGTGAGCTCCAATCGTCGTATCGCACGAGTTTTCTAAAGGAACACAAGCATTTTATCTTTCTTTAAAAGTGAGCAATGGAGGTCACTCACTTTAACACCTGTGCCACAGTGTTGGGACCGAACCACTGGCCCACCTTCTTGTCCTCCGAGTCGCCCATCAGCGCTATCTGATGTATGGAGAAGAAGCTTTTGCGCGAATCTTCAAAACGATTTACGATGCGCAAGTAAGTGGAATCTCGCGTGGATGGCGTCCACAACCAGTCACGGCCCAAATGCAAATCAATCAAAGCCTGCGCCAGCACCATCTGACCACAACGCAGCATGCAGCCCCATCCTTTGTCAGTCGTCAGCTGTGGCTCGCCGAGCGGCACAAAACCACGCCGATAAGTGCACCACAATCGCGACTGTATGTCGCGGCGGATAAACTCCAGTTCTGTGTATAAAAATGGCTTAGTTTCTTCTATTTACGTGATATACCGTTTCGCCTACTCACCCTGTATAGCATTGTAACTCCTGCCTAGCACCCAAACGGCTGTGTTTACTTTCGGGATGTCGTCTGGTTCGCAGCAAGCAACACTTGACAGCACTCCATCGCCTAGATAAGCTTCGAACACGCTGTCCATTGTGCGCGTCGCATTTGTGTACAGAGCCACGAACTGATCGATCTTGGCAATGCACTGCAGCCGGATATAATAAGCGCGAGGACTCAAATGAAAGAGTTCCTGCGGATGCAACGACAGCAGCTTAGAGTTCGCCAACACGTAGAGTACACTAGAGGCGAGCAGACAACAGCAAAATGCGTATATTAAAGGCAGTGGAAGTGCACTCCACATGCAAATGCCTCCACAGATGACGCCAGTGGAGAAAACAAGAAATTTCTGTATGTCAGGAGAGAAAAAATATTTTAAAAAGTGACATCAATCAGAGTTTAATGTGAGAATGCAATGGTAATTAATAACTTCATACTGCGATGCATGAATTTGATAAAAATAGTGGCATCAACGACTTTGTTATTGTTTTTCTTTCTTTGATTACCTGCGGCCGTTGCTGTTGTTATCCTTTGTCGCTTTGCTATGATTGCAGTTCTTGTGCGGAGTTTTTTGTGAAATTTCTGTTTCGATTCTTCTACTCGTGTTTTCTTTGTGCAATTTTCTTCAAGAAAACTGTGGAAATATCTGATCTGTATGTAAAAATGGCAGGAAATATGAAAACTGACGATTTTGCTGTCAGTTTTAGTTTCTCTTCCTTTATTCTTAGAACTGTCAAAACTTTTCTGAATTGCTTTGGATGACACATTAACTCTAACGGAATTCACAATGAAAGTACTATTTTAATAAATTTGAACACATAAATATGTAATACATTTATTTTATTTACATTTTACAAATTCTCTGCAACGGTACCAATATTATCAAAATATCCTTTATAGTTAAGCAGATATAAGCACCAGAATTTCCTTTCTGTGGTTAGTGGTATTACTAAAGAATGGATTCGGATTTATTTACAATATCTAATTTATTAAAATCTAGTTAATCTTAAGTAGAGTACAGAACTTATTGTTTATGTCGAAAAAATCGTCTCCATCCTCATTGTGATCCAACATCGACGCATTGGGATCCTCCGGCTCCTTATTTGCTTCTCTGGCGGCCACATTCTTACGTTCCGCTTGACGTTGCTTCTTCTGCACCTTCTTGTTAACGCTCTGCTCAGTCATTTGTTGTTCCGCGCGTATATACAGCGGCACAAATTCATGGCACCAGTTCACCAAATAACTGTAGAAGTCGAACATCATCGGGGAATCGTTGAAAATATAATGCTGCACATAGTAGCCCACATCAGGGCGATTACGAAGCAAATCGTAGATGTTGTACAGGAAGACGCCGCAATACGATTGCGCCATGCGAACACCCTCAAGTGGAAAACTGAGCAGTGCATTCAAAGCATTCAGCTGGAAGACGACCGATTGAAACTCGGCGAAAGCATGAAGTACTGTGGTGGAGAAGAGGTCGTACTTTTTCTTGAAGATCTCTTGCATATGGAAATGCTTCAATAGGTTATCCTGCACCAGGAAGCAGTCAGACTTCGGCACGAAAGGCATTCGTTCGGGAATTGGCAGTGACTTCAGCTCTTCCTTTACGCTACGTTTAACACCTTCTGCCGCTTCTTTGTCGCGTACGAGACGCTCCTTTTTAATTATTTTACCGAAACGCTTTTGAAAAGCTTTCAAATCGCGTTCCGCGGGTATTTTTGAGTCAATGGTGCGCAGCACTACCAAGCAAATTACGAGAGCGTGCAGATGCAACAGATCGTAGTGCTTCGACTTTTGGAGCCAATAAACAATGGCCAAAAGGTAAAGCTGTATATCCGCAGGTATTCTTTCCAGCTGCACAAAAAGCTCATCATCGACATTTTCTTTAGCGTTCTTGAAAACATGACGTAGCAAGAGCGGATTGGGGGAGCGTGGATCGAATGTGTACTTTGGAGGCGTCTCAACTACGTAGCGATGGTAGCGAATGTTAGTGACACGTGTGGCGCGCGTCAAGTAAGTGAATTCGATGGGTTCAGCTTCTGGATTATCGTCCACTTTAGCTTGGCTCTTTTCGTCCTGGACATTGTGAAGCAGTGTGAAAATATAGATCAGAATGGGTAACGCGATCTCGTGGCAGTCGTTGTGGGGATAGTGCTCGATCTGTGGACTGTTTATGTACTTTCTTAAATGCATCAAATCTACAAAAAAACGCGACAAATCGGCGGGATAAAGTTTCTCCAAGAACCAAGTGGGGAAAAGTTTAGTTTTATCTAACTGGGAGTCCTCAGTAGCATCGTCGTCCTCCACTTCTTCGTCGCTTTCTACTACAGAATTCGAAGCGAGGTCATCACTGCCAATCTCTGGATCAATTTCGGCGGTATGTTCGTTCTCTTGAATTGAATCGTCAGATTCCACACATTCCTGCTTCTCTTTCTCCTCCACCTGCTCTTCTTCTTCTTCATCATCTTCCGCCGTACAATAATTTTCATCTTCTTCGGAAAATTCTTCCTCTTCAGAAATATCTTCTTCAACCTTCTCATTCATTTCGTCCTCTTTTTCATCACTGTTATGCATGAAATCACCGAAAGGGTTCTCGTAATGTTCGACAAAGTAATCAAAGGAGTGGCACTTTTCATTGGAATACCCAGAGATGGCTGCATTCACCTGCGACTGCAGTGATTCACGTTGATTCTAAAACTAAGCAATTCAGTGTGTTTCTAGTCATGGATTAAGTGCAGCTTCATACCAATTTAAGACGTCCCATTATTTTCTTTAAAGCTGTTTCTGCGGTCTCGTGCTTCAGCCACTGGAGAGTCAACTTGATGCGTCGCTGCTGTTGCTTCAGCTTCCGGCTGCGACTGCCTTTGGCCATCGAACCAAAGAAATTTTTAAAGGAGCTGCGTGCTATGTAATCGTTACCCACTAGGGCAGCAAATAGAGGCAGCTTCTCCTTGCTCAAGGAACCGCGAGCGATGAGATGTTCGATTTTATACATACAGCAGTCGAGGTACTTGTAGGTCTTGCCTCTGCTTGGGGTTCGCTTTTCCATTGCATCCACTTGAATTTTGGTGAAAATGCGATTCGCTTTCGTCCGTTTCTCCACATTCTTGGCTTCAGTGCGTCGCAACTTTCGTGCACCAACTTCAACTTGCTCGTTTTCCTTCTCCAAACGTTTTGTATGCGCTTTCATGGTGAGAGTCACTGAGGGTATGTAGCGAACATTGTGTATGTAGAAGTCGGAGTCGTAGCTAAGTACTGGGCAGTTGAGCTTCCTGCCCAGAGCCGCCAACTCGTCGTCTGCCTCGAAAACACACCGCATCACTGGCACTTCGCAGTCGCGCACAGCATCCACGAAAACCTCCTTCATTAGCAGGGGAAACACGGTTATCGAACCGCATGGATTGATGCGTTTGATGACTGAAATCTTGCCACGCAGACGATGGGCTACCGTGCGCAGCTTTTTCAGCTCGTAACCGCCATCCATTAGCACGAAAGCGTGTACATTACATTCGGCAAGGACTTGGAAGAACTGCACCACGGCACGGTAGAAATCATCGTAGTCGCCACCAAAGGCTGAATAAGTGCCGGTAACATCCTTATATAGGTTACATGCAAGACTATCGCCGTCAATAACCAAGTTGCAGTCGTGCAGCTCGAAAGGATGTAGATAAAGCTCCGCATGACGAGCTATAAAGCTGGTGAGACCACGAACACCCATCTCAAATGATCAACTTCAATTTGTAATTGAAACAGGATTTATTCTCAAAAATGAAAAATCAAAATACAAACACTGGATGTTGCATTCAACCTGAGCCGCGATGTTATAATTTATTATAGCTGTCATAATTTAAGCCACTTACAGCTGAGCGGTTTGTGAATTCGCTAAAATAGCTGTACGGATAGAATTTTTAAAAACTAAACAAGGTCCACATCAATATGAAAAGATAAGTACCAGTGTTGCCGTTTTTATACAATTGAGTCCAAATGAACCATGATACATAATTGTTCTGGAAGATGACACATTGCATTAAAAGCTGCCTACCGTTAATAAACTAAAAGATTATATATAACAAACAGTGCAATAGAAGAAATTGCAAATAGCGAGAGTGGAGATAACAATCCTGATTCAAGTATTTTAAACAGGATACGGATGTGTAGAAGCCAGTGGAAGGATTTTTATTTAACTGATTTAAAGGAATTGTTCTGCATTTTGCAAAATCTGCAATAAGGAAATTTTCAACAACAGAACGAATTTAATGAGACAAGAACATTCTATCCGAATACAGAAAAACTTATAACTCTTTATCATTTTAATTTGAGAGATTGGAGAAGTTTAAGATAAATCAATAATAAAATTTTGAAGAGTTTAAGATTTTTGAATCTAATATATGCAACTCAGCAATGAAGTTTTACTGTTCTCTACTAAACAAGTTTCCTAATTTAATAGAAGATAAGAACGTTGAATGCATTATATCGGAATAATTTATATAAAACAAATTTTGATAATGTCACCTGAAATCTGCAATATGAAGAATGGTTGCGATGAAAATATGTTTAGAAACTTATCAACAATAAACTTAAATTTAATGACCTTTCCTTAATTTCCCGCAGAAGCAGAAAGAAGACTTTCTGACTTTGAATTAATAAAGACGAACGGATTTCCAGTTGAATTGGTTGAGGCTATAATGTCTTCGAAGCGGCTTTAAAATGAAAGTATTTCTCTTTTGTATTTAGATTTTAATGTAAAGTGAATAATCGTAACAGATTTACATCCCTACGAAATGCCCAATTTTATTGTTTTTGTCTACGTTAATTATAACAACAAACAAAACTTCTTGCAGCTCTCTTTTGGTTTCAGAGTTATAGCCCCTCGAATTTTGAAAATTTGGTGTTCGTATCTCCTTAACTATATGGGATATTTCCATTTTATTGATATCGTTGGAAAGGTATTCTAATTGGCTTTGAATTATGTCAAATAATATTTTATGAAAACACTATTACTTTTCGAGAAAAATTAAGTTTAAGTATTAATTTTATTTATTTATTTTTAGTATTAATTTTTTATATTAGTTAGTAAAGTAAAGTTATTAAATAAAATGTAAAGTTAACTAATACAATTATCTCACTGCCAAGATAGTAGAGTTTCTTAGCTTTCTAGGCATACTTTTAATAAATGGGATCAGTAAATTTAAGCCGAATCACCTCAGGACAGCATAATTTAAGTTGTTTTATATTGTATTATTTTATATATGTAGTGAATTGAAATACTTACTTTTGTAAAACTTTATGTTCCTGGTCTATATATAAACGATAAACATACTCTGTTTTCTGAGCAACGGCAACACCGATATGCTTTATATTTGTGAGAGAGAAAAGGAGACCGAAAAATTCTTTACTAGAAGAGAGAGAATTATATTACCACCATTTACCATTTCTTTGCATCTTTGGTTTCAGTTGGTAATTATCTTTCCTCCAGATTACGGCGTTTCTTCATCAACGATTCCAACGCGAAGAATAAATACATTTTTAAAATAAAATCCATTAAGAGAAAAAACAGATAACTTCTTTAAATGAAAACTGTATCGAAAAACAGCAAAAGTTGGTTAGTTTACTCAAAATAATGTGGTTATGAATGGAGTGCAGTTGTTCTGAAGGAAAATAGATGAGCAAAAGGAGGATGTGTGTTTGAAAGGAAGCAAAAGAAAATTGATGCAGGCGGCTGTTAGAAATTCTTTACACATATTTTTATTCCTGGTGAAGTAAAATTTTTTCTGTTAATTTTTGGAACCTCACTAAATCACTAATTAAACGAACACACAGAAAGTTAATATATTTTTCTATCAATTTATTATTAAAGTGGATTTTGTGTTTTAATTACTTTGCGCGTTTGTGCTTTGCGGTAGCATTCGTTGAATTGCTTCATTTTCGTGCATTTTTTATTGCTTTTGTTGCTGCTGCTTCTTCATGCCAGTGCGCGCTACGTTCATTCATTCCGATTGCCTAAAAGAGCACGAAACAAAAGTAAAATAATAAAAAATGTAGATTTTAGTGGAGCTCTGAACCGTTGGAGCAACTGAGACAACAGAAAAACACCGCCAACGAACGAATATTTTTTTAGAGTGCAACAGTGACAGCTGCTTGTAATATTGTGATAGAATTGAGCAAAAAATAAATTATTGTGCATCAAAAAAGATTTTTGGTTATAAAAGGAATACATAATTATACAAATAAATATGTTAAAAAATTGATGAGGAGAAGTTAAGTCAAACGATTGTGAAAATAACAAACAAGGATTAAAGTGTTGTGTTGTACCAAACTATTGCTTGGCTACATTTGTGTCAAACAACTGTCAGAATCTTTTGCATCAACAAAAAGAACAACAACATCACTTGCTCCATCGTTTTTTATGAATACGAATTGCCGCAGTCTTCGTTTGGAGCTCGTTCATTGCCTGAGTGGAGAATTTATTTTCGTTTGTAGTTTGCCGTCATCCAGTCGCGTGGAAATCCTTCGCAGGTGCTGCTGAGGCAGCCGTTGTTTGGTCCTCGAGTAAAAACGTGAAGCAATTAAAATTATCGAAGAAATCTTCTTTTTGAACTCAATTAAGGTGAGTTTAATAATACAAGTCAATATATGGGAAGAAATTGCTAATAAAAAACACATTTTGAGGAATTATTTTAGGAAAACTCTATAAATTGATTTTTTATTTTCAATGTATATTTCGAATTCAAATTTATATTAAATACATTTATGTATGATGCAGAAGAGGAATATATTTTTAAATATCGTACTCCTGTATAAATTCAGGAAGTGGAAAACAGATTCCATTAAATATCGAAAATCATATATTGACCTGGTTTTCGTTGGGTTGCTTTGATTGGTGTTGCAATGGGTCAGGATGGGGTTGTTCTGTACAAGTTATGAAAAATTCCAAATTATCTACAGCGAAATTTTCAATTTAAACCTGTATCGTAGATGTTTTTAGGATCAACATAGAATTTAATTTGGTTTCGACGTTTAAAATCAAATCATTAAATGTTCAAATAAATTACGAAAATTTCGCTGTTAAAAATAAAATTAGAATATGTATTAAAATACATATTCAAATTTTCAGAGGATATAAAGTTCATTATAAGATTTTTACTAAATATATTCACATACATACATTATTTATATTATATATAATATTATAAATATTAAAAATGATTTCTTAAAAATTTCAAGAAATTAAAAAAAAAACTTAATAAATTAGTTCATAATAATTTACTTAGTTAATAATAATTTATTTATTTAATTAGTAATTAATATTTATTTAAATTTGAACGAATAACTTTTCATTTATTTTCTTTAACACATTTTTGATCCTTCTTTAAGTTTAAACAGATTTTAATCATTTCAAATAGAAAAACGTAATAAACTGCAAATAAAACGGTTTCCCAAACATAAACAAACATGAAATAATGACTTGATGAGTAAATTGCCTAAATTACAATATTTACAATAGAACTAAAAATTAAATGGTTGACTTCAATACAAAATGAATTGCATGACTCTGCGGGCGAATCTGATTGTTGTTGCGGTTGCTGTTTGCTAAATTGTTCTTATATAAGCTCTTTTGTAAAATGTACTCGATCTACACATGCATGTTGCCTTTGTAAATATCTACAACAGAAGAAGAAATTATATATTATATACATATGCACATACATATATAAAAAGCAAAAGAATAAATTATACATCACCTGCTGTTCACTGTTCTAATAAAGAAAGAACTAAACTAAGCAGGAGAACAGGAAATAAATTGGGGAAATTATATGAAAATTACAATCACTTCACATAATTGACCAAAGAATTTAATAAAGAAATATCAATTAGTTTTTCAACAAATTTAAAGTAAATGTGAAATAAATCATTGATTAATGAGATTAAATCGAATCTTTTTTATTCCTTTACTTAAACATCCTATAAACTTATCCAAATTAAACAAAAAGCGGTGATTTAGTTTAAATGAGTGATTTAATGATGCATAAATACTTACTTCTAATTTAAATTTTGTTGGATACAGGGCAAATTTTGTTGTTTGGTTTTGAAATATAGTTTTTTACATGAATTTAATAATAGCAACGGAGGAACTTCAGCATTTGTTTGGAAATCTACGAGTTCCACATGGTTTAGTTTAAATAACCGATTCAAATACCGCATAATCTCTGATAAAAATTCAATAATTTTCGAATCAAATGTTTTTCAGTAAGAAATCAGTTTACCTAAAGAAAGAAAACAGTTATCATTATAAACCAAAGATAATCATAAATGAATGATCCATTTGATCAATTTGATTTATTTAAACACTCTTTGTTAAAATACTTTTCCTTATAAAAGCAGCTTTGACTTTTTATGTTGTTTTTGTTTTAATTTGATTCCATGATTCCTTGCTACATATAAAGCTGCAAATCCATTTTTGTTGTTCTTTTATATCTTTCTTTCAGTTGGCTGTTTCTTTTCCTGTTTTGCTGTTTCTTTCCTTTTCTAAGCTTTTAACTTCCTTTGCCAATAAAAATGAAATTGCTTTAGTTATGTAAAAGAAAAAAAGAAAAACATCTACATAACTAAGTAAGGGAAAATGAGGACAAAAGTTCAAAGCGAAAATCGGTGTCTTCATTTTTTCATTACAAAATAACAACAACAAAATTGACAACACCCTTAACAACATATTCTATGTTGGAAATACTAGAAACGAAATACATGTATAGAAACATAAATGAAAATGTGTATAAACATAACTTAAAATGTATATAAACATAAAGGAAAATGTATATAAACAAAAACTTATTACGACCAATTATTACAAGGATACAGGGCTATAAATGCATATCCTTGTTATACGATTAAATTAATTTATAAAGTACAATAATACATAAAAATTAATTCAAGTTGTTGCTATGTTCCTATGTACTCAGAAGAAACCTAATTAGTTATTTTATTAGAGTCTAAATAGTCATTTCTTTAGTAATTTTTGTTTCTTTTTCCTTTCTTTTCTTTCTTTGTTTAAATTAAGTATATCTTTCTATAATAGTTTCTTTTTGTTTTGTTAGATTTCTCTTTAAACCTGTAAATGTTTGTGTTAACTAGTTATGTATTATAGTAATTAGTCATTTATTAAAAACAGAACTAACAACTTTTAAAGCGATGCTTGAAATTTAAGCATAATGTTGAAATATTTTTTCGATTTGCATAATTTGTTTGCTTGGTATTGTTTTTCTTCTACTTTCTTTGTTCGTCTGTATAATTTAAGTGAATTATTATTTAAGTTAAGAGTTAGTTATTCTATTTCTTAATTCATACTTTGAGAAACAATTGAATTGTACTTTACCCCCTTCCGATCGCTCTGAAAACTTTCTCTTCTTGAAGAGGTCATCAACATTGTCTAATTCTTACATCTTCATAGTTACAAGTACCTTTTTACAGATTTTCCCAAAAGCAGCAACAAAAAAAAAACGTAGAGAACGAAATCGGAAAATTCCAAAAGACACGTATTTAGCTTCTCAAAATTATATAGTTTCTGCTAAAATAACTGTGTTACTCTCTCTCTCCCTTTTCCCCCTGCTTTTACCAGACTCTAACATGTCCATAAAATTTTCTTTCCCACGCAGCAGGATATTTTGAAAAATTTTTAGTCTAGCCAAAAGAAAAAACCAACAAATTCCACAAAGCATCACAGAAACCAGAAACAAAATAGAAGGACCACCAAATCACCAACGGCGTTTAAAGAATTCAATTTTAACAGTTTTTAGAGAAGTTCCCATATCGAAAATAACAACTAATCAAAGAAATTACTTCAGGGAACTCGCAATTATTTGTTCATTTGTTTCTTCTTGTTTTGGCTTTTCTTTATATTTGGTTTCCTTTCTCTCTTTAATCTTGATCGTGATATTTTCTACTGTTTACTTTTGGTTCCGGTTGAGCAAATTTGAATGGTTTTTAACTACAACAAAAGCAATGAAATAGTAACTCGTATTTATTCTCTTCGCTTCTGACTTATTTTACTAAATTATTTACTAATTTCAATTCTTTTTATCTACTGATTAATGGTGCTTTTCCGTAAATTGATTCTGTGATGTATTAAGTCATTTATTCATTCTGTAAAAATTAGAAAGCAAACCTTGAAGAGTTTTTACTGTTTTTTCATACCATCGATTGATATTTTACGTGTGTTTTTATTTATTTTTTGTTTATTTTTATTCAAGGCTTGCAATAAAATTACGAACAACAGCCACAACATAAATTCTTTATGTATAGAAAATATTGAATATTTCTATTTTTTTACTGATATTGAGAAGGTATAAAAAGTAACTAAAAAAACAAGAAATTATTTTTGAACCACCAAATTCACCCCCTTTTTTATTGCGGTTATTTCTGTTGTCGTTGTTTTTGTAATGTGTTTTTAATTCTTCAATTCTTCATTCACCTGCTTTTTAGAAAATAGATAAATACGTAATACAACAACGAAAAACAAGAACGAAAACCACAAAAATGTATATATACATCCACTATACACGATGTACTGTATACTTTATACGATATACAAGTACAAATCTGAAGGGATATGAATTTCATACCCTTTCGTAGGTACTCGAGTGAACTTTTACAACTGACAGGTACTCGTAACTATCTGGTAGTCACTTGTAACAACAACAGCAGCAGAGTGCAACAAAATGATTTTGTTTCGTGACATTGAAAACTAAAGATGTGTAGAATTGCAACAACTACTCGAGGGGAAAACACAATAAACAATTTTGAAAGCACTGGATTTTTGACAAATGCTCATTTAAAATCAATGTGTTAGAATTTGTTTGTTAAATTCTTAAAATTTCAATAATTAACAAATTTTAATATATGAAACTTAAAAAATAGCTTAAATTTAATTGTTTTTTCATTTTAATAAGTGTTAATTAATATAAATTCATTTATTTATTATTTATCACAATTATATTTATTTATAATCATGTTAATCACTTAAAGTTTAAGTTGTGTTGTGTTTTTTGAACATTTTAAGAACAGAAACAAACTATTAAATAACTAACATTCATTGATTCGATTCATTCATTCAGGCAGCCAATCTTTCAGTCACTTGGTCATTCATTCAACAAATCTTTTCTTTGATTATTGCTTCCGTTTCACACGTTTCACTAAGATTGACAGACAGACAGAAAACTGTCATGTGTGAACAATGTATGAGTTTTAATACAAAAGAACAAAAATTTGCACATTAATCAGTGTCAATTAAATAATTGCACAGAACGGCAGCAATAAAAACAACAACAACAACTACCATTGCCTTATATAACACTTGTTTAATCATACTAATAAAAATCACTAAGTATTGTGCTAAATTTGAAATACTAATTGAAAGAATGACGCGATTTCCTTTTTTTAAATATTTTTGATAGCATAGATCACCCCCTCCTGTGTTTTCCGTCACTGAAGTGTTCCCCGCAGACAGACTAAAGAAGTCTGACTGAAGCAAAAAAAAGACAGCTGCTACTATATTTAAGTCTAGACTCTAGACTAAGCAACCAAACCAAATAACGAATCATATCATCTCAAACATGAGCAATAATAATAAAAAACAAAAAAAATAAATAAATAAAATGAACCAGCAGCAACAACAACAACAAGAACAAGAACCAACTGAATTGGTTCCACTTCCTCTTTCCGCATGAGTGTGAGTTTATAGCTGCGAGTTTTGAGCTCCTCCGGTTTACTTATTAAGGGTCGGTCCACCGTCTAAGCGAGGTCCAGACAATACTCCGAGACGAGGATAACTACAACAAAAACTGGCACCGCTGGAGGACACTTGTTTTAAGACTCGTACGCTATGCAGGGATCCAAGCGCGCACACGCGTGCTTTCCACGTAATAAAATATCATGTGTCAAAAGAATTCAACTGGCGCAGCGACGACGAAGTTGTTGTTGTTTTTGAGCTCTGTTCGATTTCCGAAGACAGGCCTGATGAGAAGGTAACCATATCAGTTGGAAGGGTCTCAGTGAATAGCTGCATATGCTTGTGTTTGTGTGAGAGTGCTTAGGTGTGTGTGTAGTGTACACAGAATTGTCATCTGTCAGTTTGAATTAAGTAGAAAAGAATTTTATTTGTTTTTCTTTTTATTTTTTTTATTATTTCAGTTTTCATGTTTTTAGAGACTTCATCATCTGCTGTTTGAGGAGACGGAGAGCTCAGGGAATGAATGGAATGGAAGGTATGAATGAGTCTGCTTCTAAGGTTTGCTAGCGGCTGCGTCTTTCTTCATCGGAACTTAGCAAGTGGCACGTTGAGGTTCTGAATGGTTGCTTGTTGTTACTCGGTGTTTAACTTGGGTTTTACACTTCGTTTTCATGGATTCTTTTCTGCCTTCTTCAGTGGAGTGGAGAGGTTCGCGGTTTACTTTTTCGGCTTCGCCATCTCTATTGACTTGTTATTTTTTTTTTGTTCTCCTCCTTCAACGTTACAGCTGTCGTTAATCCATGGAGAACGGGAACACCAGACATCGAACACTATTTCATGATGTGATGAACTAAGCAACGTCAAACATTTTACATGGCGCTCGTGGCACTAAAATGTTCCTTCGCAGAGTCAAGAGCTAGTTAGAGTGTTAGTTAAGCTGCTCGAGAGATTCGAGTCGCTTATAATTAACTAAGTTAACGAGATGGTTCAAGAAATGTATTGGTAGTTACCAAAGATGTTGAGCTTCTAAGCTGTCGTTGAATGCACAAAGTCTTCATTAAATTTAGCGTGAAAAAGTTGAACTTTTGAAAAGTTTTTTTAAAAAAGGCGGTTTCTTAAAACGAAAAGCAATGAACTCATGAAAGTTTATAGACAATATTTCAGAGCGTCGCCGTTCAACTCTTTTGTGTTGATATACGTTCATCAACTTTAGTGAGTTGACACATTTTTAATCCTAACCGTTTAAAGGTGTTCCAGTTAAATTCCAAAACAATTTGTCATCTAATCCAAGAACAGGATGATGGAATGATGCTTATGATGATTACGTATGATCAGAACCAGGCACCAACTAAAGAAATACAAATACAAATTGGTGTTTAGATACACGTCACATAGAAGTTACTTCTAAGTATGTACGAGTATGTATGGTAAGTATATAGGTATTTATATATGTATGAATCTCTGAACTCTTTCATACTGGCCATTCACACAAGCCATGAAACGCTCTAAAGATGCAGTTTCTTGAAAAACCATTCCTTGAGCTTGAAACATGAGAAGCTTATAGACAATGTTTCAGAACTTCGCTGTTCAACTCTTTTGTGTTTAGACACATTCATCGTCTTTCGTGACTTGACACATTTTTAATCTTAACCGTTTAAAGGTGTTCCAGTTAAATTCCAACAAACAACGTGTCGTAAATTCCAAAGCGTGATGATGATGATCATGATAATGATGATAACCTGTGATCATGTGAATTGCTAAAGATACTATAGTTGCATACAAACGTTTAGGTACACTTAAACATACAGACGAGTACATGTAGAAGGTACTCGATATATATTTACGTGTGTGTATCGGAACAGGAACAAAACTCTTGCACACTTCAGGCGATGCATTATGCTTCAAGAGTTTTAAGGTAGTCGTTGTTGCTGCTCTGGTTGTTGTTAATGTTACTGCTGTTGTTGTTTGGGTTGTTTTCCTGTTACTGCTTCATTCAACGTCATTAAATTTAAATTGCGTCAAGTTTACTGAACCACAAAATTAAATATTCATGTACAACGAATAACTTTATGTGTGTATGTGATATTGTGTGGCTGTGTGTGTGTGATTATGTGTCTGAATTTATGATTGTGTAACACTCGACAGCACATTTGAAAAAATAACACAAATTGCCTTTGTTTGCAAAAAAATAACCTGCAACAATAACAACAAATTGTATTCATCGTTATCGCTATATAGAGCTTCTTCTTCTTCTTCCTCAAACTTACAGCATCACTTGTGACGACATTAACATGTAACAATGAAAGGGGAGGAAGAGAAGGAGGAAAAAGAACTAACTAAAGAAAACATTTTCAAAAAATGAAACTAAAAAGGCCAAAAGTTGGTAATCCCTCCTCTCCCCCCCCCCCCCCCGTCATGTTAGAAGCAGATAAAAATCTTTCCTAAAATTTTATTTATTTTAAAAAATTACAGTTAGACAGATAAATAGATAGCTAGATAGACTGAAAAGAAACTTGTAACCATTTCCTTCATACTTATTTTCAGTGACATATTTTTTTTTGCTTACTTACTTAAAGTAAGTGCACGAGTATTTTTATTATTAAGCTTTCTATTCATTAAGTTTGTTTAAGTTTTTATTTTTAAGAATTTCTTTTCGCTATATGAAAACATGGGTTTTAGCCCGAAGTCTTTTTGCGCTCTTCTCTTTTGTTTCTTTATCGATGACGGCTTTTAAAGGTTGCTTTTTGTTGTTGTTAGCTGTTCTGTTCTGTGCAGTTGTTTTTGTTTTTGTTGTTGTCATTCTTTTTGTTGTACATTTTATGTTATTTTTAACGCTATGCTTTAGAGTTGCCTTCATTTTCAATTATTAATTATGTTCAAGTATATGTAAAGGTTTTCGAATTGTTTCTTTTTCTTTTTTGTTGTTTAAACATACTCAAACACGCTCCCATATAGACTATACTTTCATGTATTTATTTTTATTTATTTTGTAGCGTGTTTTATTGTGTTATATTGCAGACATGCCGACAACATTTAGCAACTTTTAGCATCGGTATATTAGAACTAATCAACTCAAATCATTGTTTTGAATTTATTGTGTTGTAGTTGTGTACTCTGCTTGCATGGTTTTCTTTATTTATGATATTTTTATTATAACATTCAAATTTTATTTAATTAGTATTTTGAACTTTTTATTATATTCCTTTTTTCCATAAGCAAAAAACTAAATATTGCAATTAAAACTTTTTAATTTTTGATAAAAATCATTTAAAAAAGTTAGAAAGAGGAATAATCTTCAAGCAGGTGAAAGTAAATGCAAAACATTAAAAGATAAAGAAAGATAAATCACAGCTAGAAAAGGAACAATAAGTTAAAGAAAACTACTACACTAAGTTAAGTAAGACTCCAGTGGAAACAACAAAGAAGCAAAAGGCATGTAAACAACATTACTTGATATATCTATTAATAGTTGAAACGATTACAACAAAAAACTAAACAGAACGGAACCAAACATTAAAAACAACAACAATTGTTGTAATAAATTGAGAATAATAATAATAATAATATTACTCCGCATAAAAACCAATCTAATTAAAGGAAATCTTGAAGTATAAGTTTATCAATAACATAAATAAAAGCACAACGTTGATCATCGTCTAAGTATTTTCTAATCTGAAAACAGAAACAACAACAACGATAAATAATAGAGAAAAAGCAACTAATTTTTTAATTTATTTCACATTGAAAATAAATTCTAATGTTTATTTTATAATTAAACGCATAAATGGATGGATTAATGGACCGATTTCTGATAATTAGTGGAAGAATAAATCGATGTATGAATGGACAGATGAGTAGATAGCTGAATGTATGGAGATGAATAAAAATAAATTAATAAACTCCAAAGAAATAAACTCCTTCTCTCTCTCACTCTTTTTATCTCCCTCTGCCCCTCTCACTCCTTTTATCTCCCTCTCCCCCTCTTCAGTCTTTCTCTTTAAAGTAAGCCAACATTTTCCACTGTATTTTGAATTTCAAAAGTTTTTGCAATCACTGAATTAATCATTATAAACAACAACAACAACAACCACACTAACATTTCTTCTTAAAACATGACACATTTTTTCTTGTCAACAAGTTGGGTATTTTTTTATTAACCAAACATGGCGCTTTTAACACGTCGGTTTTCACGCATGACGCCTAACACCCCGTAAGTAAGAACAACAGTCAGTTGAGGCCTTTAAAAAGGATCTCAGAAAAAACTTATAAAAGCCACAAAAAAATTAAGCAAACAAAAATTGAAACAAATAAATGAAGCTACAAGGAAAAATAAATTTGTATTTTTGAATGAAATTAAAACGTGGGTACGTAAATATCGCAATGACGCAAGGAGAGTCATTTAGTTAGTCAGTTCATCCGTCTGTCCGTCTAACTCACGGTAACTAATTTAAACTTAGTTCTCTCTCAATATTTTTTAAGGTTGTATCTACGAGATCTTTTGGTACTTTTTTGCTTGATAGATGATCATAATGGCTGGCATCGGCTATTTATCGGAATGATTGAATGAATGATTATCAATGGAACCTTGTAATTTTGTAGTTGCCAATCTTACGAGTATTTATTAGGAAATCGGATGACTTACATACATACACCATTGATCACGAAGAGAGACAGATACAAATAAAGATACAAACAGATACACAATAAAATCGTTTAACAGTCAAACGGATAAGTAATCAAACACATTATCGAACTAACGGTTAAACAGCGAGAACAGACAGAAATTTGGAAAATAAATATAGGCACAGCGGGAGGAGAGGGGAGAGGTGAGACACAGAAGACAGTTTTATTTCTTTGCGCCATTGAGAGAACATTGAGACAGAATCAAATATAGTAAAGCAGCTTAAATATTATGAGGTAAATAGTTATTAAAAGTATGTATTTGAGGGTCTATGACAGAAAGATTTTGATACCCTTGTAAAACATAAGCAAAGCTTAAGTTAATCTTTCAATCTGATTCACAAAAGAATGGGAAGTGTGAAGAAATGAGAAGAAGTCAGAGAAAAAGTGAGCAGATCAAATGTTTTCTCCTTTATGTGCTGGTTATTAAGTTTTTTATTTGGTGAGAGCTTATTTTGAGCTGTCAATGATCTCCTCCTATTTGACAGTTCGAGCCGATCGATCGAACCATATACATATCTTTTAAATTCCGGTCTGAATGGTTTCTATTATTCATTCATTTATTGTTTATTTTACATAATCAATATTATTAGAAATATGACTAGAAATATCACTTAATTATCACTCGCAAGGTTTTAAAGTGAAGCAAATCATCAATGAGTGAAGGAAAATATCAAATTATAAAAAATCAATGTTTGATCTTTTTAAAATTTGGATATTTTTTTGGAATCTATTTTAATTCAATAATAAATTTCTTCCATTTTATTTTATTTTTCTTCCATTAGATTCTATTTGTGACGTCAGTTTTTATTAAACCAAAACAAAAACGAAAATATTAAAAGCAATTTAAGTACAATATTTTGATGTTTTTAATCCCAACTTCAAATTGTGTACATACATCAAACATATCACAACAACAACAGAAAAATAGACACAAATCAGACATCGAAAATGTTGCTTGTGATTTTGTGTATTTTTTGATGTGGGCTCCAAAAACCGATGCTGACGATCGCGGGTCGAATTATGATCCACCAACGCAATTTAATTTAACCTACCCTTGCCTCCGCCGTCCCCTTTCCAACATTTTCTGTCTGGTGGGTGTTCACCGTGTCTACAAACACATGAGTTTTTCTTGGAAAATCCATGCAGAATGAAATGAAGTGAACTAAAAGAACTTTTTGAATTCATTAAGCATTCACCTGATTATTTATAAAAAACAAAACACAAACAACAACATGACACATGCAGACTTTCATATAGAGTAACTATATATGCGTGTATGTATGTACATATATAGATAAAAGTAAACGTCAATAATATTGTATCTATTTGTTTGGGCTTCTTTTTTTTTACTCTTTCGAGTATATGTTTATTTATGATTGCTCGAAGGCACAAACTTGTACCACTTTTAGATTAATGTGGTGAACGCGAAAAAGAGGTGAAGTACTTTTAAATTTAATTTCTAAATATCTAGTAAATATCTAAATTATAATAATAGTAATCACGACGTAAGGTCATCAAGATATGAGATCATTTGAATATAAGATCAACAGAATATAACATCAACAGATAATGAGATCATTTAAAATCATCTGAATATAAGATCTAAAGATCTTATATCATAATCTGAATTAAGATCATCAGAATTCAGAGGACATAATAAGTTAAGATGATTAAACACATTATATATGACATACGTAACATAACATAACGAACCATGGGATATCAATATAATATATCGTCAGAATAAATAAATAAAGTACTGAATGCAAGATCACCAAAAATGTAAAAACAACAATTCAATATCAAGCAATTTCAAAACCAACAAAATACAAAAAGATTAAAGACTAAAAAATCAACGGAGTTTACAAGATCATTTATATTTACAAGATCAACAAAAAAAATACACAAAGAAAACACATAACAAATTAACACCTTTCCTTAAACTGATCAAAATTGTATGTTGACTTGCTAATTATTTAGTGTTTGTCTTTATTACGAATTCTGTTTAGTTAGTTAAACGACAGAAACTGAAACGTTCAGAAGCTACTGAGTTGTGTTTTCTTATTCTTTTATCTTTTGCCTTTTTGCCTTAACGAACTCCGCGTAGTTTACAAAATTATTCATCACTTTAGGTATGTGGTTTGTCATTCAATGTGACTTGAAAGTCGTTGTCATTCAGTCATCGAAGTATCGTATCTTATGTTATCTTATCGGAACAAATTCCCAACTTGTGATACGATAGTTATTTTGATGGGATTTAATGCTTAATGAAGCGTTATTTTGTTTGAATATAACAGGTGCAATATTTGTTCATACATATTTATAAATATTTGTCGAATACTTATCTATTATTATTCCTAACAACGTATTGTCGTCTATCAACGCGACAAGGAATGCGAGCAGTTAAACGAGTTAAGTTTTAAGCCATATAGATATCAATAAAATATGTTGTTTTATTATTTCTTTGTCTAGAAAATAAAAGAAATTTGTTTGCGAAAAATTGGTTTAACTGTAAATTGATAAGATTAACTATTTTATTTGAGTGTTGATTAAACGAAACCTTGGGGATATTTAAAAATAAATATTCCTTAATTGGTTTTAAATGTACTCAAAATCCTTGAGAACATTATCCTCAAGAATCCTCTCTCTTTATTATCTCATTCAAAAAGTGAGGTCAAAATAATTTTCTGGTGTTTCGATAAAACATATACGATTCCATAGAAAGAAGTTAGAAGTTAGAAATAAAAGAAAGTGTTAAGAAACAGACATGGTGTTTGACAGATATTCTTATTCAACATCCTAAACGTGAAAACTAACAAATTATTTTATTGGTTTTTTTAAATTAATTTTTTCATTTACCTGATTAGTTAATATACACACATACCTACCTACATTTCTACCGGTGTATATGTATTGTATTATATATTTCATTCGCATTACAATACGTATGAATTGTAGTGTTTGTTGATTTATTGCATTTGTAACTCTTTCAGCTTATAGACACTTTTGTTTGTTGTTTTTGTAGTTGTAAAAACTTAATTACTTAATTTTCTTTATTGCAATTGTAAAGATTTGTGGTTTTTTGGTTTTTGTTGTTAATGTTGTTGTTGTACATTTGATTGATTAAGTGTTGATTTTATGGCATTTAAAATATTTTGTAATTAAATTAAAAAGAACTATTTTAATTACTATACTCGCGCTTCAACAATTCGTGGTAAGTTGTAACTGAGAACAATTTTAATACAAAAATCAAAAAAAGTCGGCCAGGCCGAAGCTGAAGTACCCTACATGATTTCTATGGCATATGAAAACTCCCATTAAAACTGTCATGGGTAAGAAACAATAGTTACTTAATTTGTAATTAATAAATGAAAATGTTAAAAAAGGAGAGGAAAAGAAAGGAAAGAAAAGAACAGATATATGTATATAATGCGGATATGTATGTATCTCAAATCTTCCTCAATTCCAATGACTCTTCACTTCACTCATTCGTCTCATTTGAATTTCTTAAACATTCAGAAAACCTAAAACAAAAAAAACACAAGAAAGGATGAAGTTTTGTGAAATAACAAACAAATAGCAAAAGCTTCGTGCGTGCTCAAAGGTAGCTTTTAGTTTCTCTCATTTCGCGTTTCCTTTTCATGAAAAGCAAACCAAAAACAATAACAAGCCAGTCACTTCTATATATTTTTCTTATTATACTTTGCACATAATAATAAAAAAGTTTGCTGCTCCTGCTGCAGGAGCAATAAAACGGTCAATGTACCTTTGTAAACGTCACTCTGTTTACTGTTGTGGTTGTTTTTCGAATAAGTTGTCGGCGAGGATTTCCTCTTCTGAAAATCATACAATAAACATTTTATTACTATTACTTTTAATTATGCTGAGTTTTATTTGCATAATGATTATTTAAGTTAAGCTTAGTTACGAGCTGGTACTTCATTAATTAACGCTACTTTTGTAGAGTTGCGAATTTTTTCCCTCGACCAAAATGTTGTGTATTTTTTATTGACATTTATATTTTATTTATTTTCTGTTCTGTTATTTGTATATTTTCCAAATAAAAACGGATACTTTACACCTTCTTAAATAAATAAATCCTTCGCCACACCTACCCCTCCCTTCTCTCTTCGCTTGAATGTGTGTGTATGTGTCTTGATTGACTGCTTTAACTTCTTCTTTCTCAACTGCTTATCCTTGACTTTACGCTAAGGATTTATGACTGAGCTAATGTTTGTTGTCAGTTTATATCGCGTGTTGTCGTCTTGCTTTACTTTATGCCGCCGCCGCCGCCGCCGTCGTTGACGCCACCGACCGCCACGAGTCTCCTTCGTCGTCATTCATTGTATTTTGTATTTCTTATCGTTTTCTCGCCCTTTCTTCCTTCCTTTGAGGGTATAAACTTTTCAGGTTTTTTCTTAAACGCCTTTTCTTAGCCATTTAATTTCTTATTTTTGGTATATCTTATAACTTACTATCCCCCTTCCACTCACCCTCCATACCCTCTACAGACCCTCTTGATGTCTGGCCGCGATAAACCGCGTCCAATCGTTACTTTATTACTAAAGTGAATTAAATTGACCCCGACTACGTTTTCGATGTTTTACTGTTACCATTTTATTTACCCTTCTCTTGATTTTGTTTGCAGTTGATAGTGCGACAAATGAAGCTGCATTCGCCGTCGTATTGAGTGAGACCAGCAGGTGTCATTCTGATCGAAGTGGCACTCCTCATACTCATTCCTTCCTCCTCCTGCTTTTTTATGCAACCTATAAAAATCAGATCAGTCCTTTAGAGGTCAGTGACATGAAATGAAAACGATTTTAGCTCCTTAAAATTATTTCATCATTATTATTTATTCTCTTAATTTAAAGTCATTTTCGTTGTAATTGCGATAGAAAATTTGTCGATTTCCGTTGCTTAAAATAATTTTCAAGAAATTGCATGGAGTTGTCTTGGAAAGTACGATAAAAAAATTAAATTTAATGTGAATGAATGAATGAATACTAAACAAGTTGCTTACCACGTGGGATAAATTTATAGTTAATTGGAGTGTTTCAAGTATTTAAAACATATGAATACAAATAACAGTCTAAAAAAGTCTACCTGTCTCTCTGGATGTCTGTCTGTGTCTATTTTTCAATTATTATCGTAGTTAGTCGAATGTTGTTCGCTTATTGCAACGCAAAATCTAATAGCTTGAGATAAGAGAAAAAACAAATAAAAAACCATATAATATAAAAATGCGAGTTCTTGTCACTTGAACACCATCAAATTCGTGAAAGAGAGCAGAACTGACACGCTACACATCAAGACACTAAAAACATATAACATTGTATAAATATACTTTGTATAAAACTACGTTGTATGTATATATCGTATTAGTTACATACATATGTAGGTATTTAATGGATACACGTCAATAGCTTAAGAAAACTGACTAAAGTTGTTAAACTGTAACTTCTGATAACTTTTTTCAGCTCCATTCAGCAAGTCACAGCGGATGAAACTACCGTCTATCTGCTTCTATTGAAATGTAAAATTTTATGGGTTGTCTACATACTCTACGTACGGCATATTCAATGCATAGATCAACAAATATGATCGATGTGTACAACAGGTTATACTTGATATTTACAACGTAGTTACCAAGAATCAATCAAGCAATTCCAATGCGATTCATAACATTCTAAAGACGAATACCAGAAAGAAATACACACTTTGACTGTGATGTTGAGGTACTTAATAATAATTGCATGCCGACAACTATTCTTATAATATAGTATATACTCGGCAGTCAAGACCAAAATCTCAACATATGAAAAGACTTCGTATTTTTGGTTATTTTTAAGAATGAAAAAAAAAACGCAACAGCTGCCGGTGTTTTTTTTTCCTTGGTTTCTTTCTCTACATACTTTCTTTCTTTTCTGCTTTCCTTCATTCGGAAATGAATTTCTCTTGCTTTCTTATTCTTTTTCCTGATCGATCACTCTTCCTTCAACAGATTTGATTTTATATCTGTTCGAACATACATATGCGATGTGAGTATTTAAGAGAGTGGATGAGAGAGAGAGAGTTTTCAACAAAAATTCGATTTGTGGATTTATAATAATTCTGCTGTCAACAGTTTTCAAAAAACTTGAAGAATCTGCGGTATAAGGGCAATAATTTAAAAGATTCCTTATATTTTCGTCTATGGGTTTTCTCTTGGACTGAAACAAATTGAATATTTTTACATCTATCGTAATATCAAAATAAATATATTCATTTAAAGATGAGCCTTATAGTCCACTGGTATACTCGCCCCCCAGATCATGATGGGGTGTAGGTTGTATCTTATATAATGCCAAATGAGAGAGAGACCCACTGTAGTTGGTCAGTTCCTACAATCAGTCACACATCATCTGCTGTTACTAACTACAAATCTTCCATACTTTCAATTGATAACTAAAAAATGTTCGAATTAATTTTCTTGGAACTAATTTCGTTGCTGCAATTTGAGTCATGAACATGACACACGGTGATTGAACAGCAACAAAGCAAAATACAAAAGCAAACTAAGATGTGTGTCATTTAAATCAAATGTTCCTGTTTGTGAGCTCGCATCACAGGGGAACAATCAACAAAATTTCTTGATCTCTTCGGGAGAATTCAAATCACCGAAAATAGTAAAAATTTGTACATATTTAAAAAAGGAAGAAGAAGAGGAGAAGCAGATAAGAGAAATACGGAAGAAAACGTGCCCGGTGCATTAAAATAAACATTAGTTACGCATCGACGCACCGACGCACCGGCCGCTGCAGCATTCACAATATGTTGCTTTGAATGGAGGCTGCTGCTTTTGACTTGAGTATTTCGATATAATCACCCTAATGAAATATCATCCACTTCCTTCCTTTTCTATTTTCTTTTCCTTCCTTTAGTGCTATTTTCTATTTTCCCCTTCTCTCTTTTTCCCCTCCTCATTATTAATATTGGTTCGGTTCTGTTCTTTAGTGAACTAAAATTGTTGCTTCACATTTAATTTTTGGTGTTTCAATAGATGAATATTCAATCTACGAGTATATTTTTCCCAATACTGCGTCTATGTCACCTGCATATTCTGGTGTTCTTTTTTTACTCCTCTTCTTTCTCCTTATTCCCCCAAATCTTTCACAGTTGAAGTTTCAACTTCCACTAATCGAATGTATTCGTATTCATTACTTATCTCTTTAGAACACGGTATCGAAGGTACCATTATAATATACATATATCTAAATAATATATCTACAATATTAAATGCATTGAATAGGTTTTTTTTTCTTTCCTATTTCTTTGATTTTCCTCTACATTAATAATGAAAGGTGTTTCTTCCAATGTGTTTTTTTCTCTTATCCATTTTCCAAACTTCCAATTTCTTTGTATTCTTTCATTTAAATTCCACTGCTGCAGCAGCAGGCTGCTGTTACTATTGCTTTTCTTGTCGTTTCCTCTGATCGTATTACTTTTCCTGAAATCCTGTAGCTTCTTACGGAAATGGATGCGATATGATGCGATGGGATGAGATGCTGTTGATCATCTGGTTTGTCAAACACCTTGTGCGAGTAGTTAGTTAGTTGTTAGGGCGGATCCGATCGACAGACAATAATCATTTCTTGCAATCTTTAAGTATTGACAGCTCACTGTTATGTTTCTCTTTCTTCCTCCGCTCTTCCTCTCTTTTTCATTCTTTCTTTCTTTTTTCTACGTTCTAAATTTAAAACCTAATTTAAATGTGTTTACTACGGATGGATCAATACCTATTATGAGTGTTTTCTACTTAATCTTTTGTTTTTCTTCAAATTTATTCATTAGTTTCTCTCTCTTTCTCACACTTCTTTTTCCTTTGCTTTGAATTTGGAAATTAATGATTATGTTAGCAGATTTGTCAGCGTTACTCTAGAGATTCTTACCTGAGTTTATGTGGTTGGTTTATCTAACAAACTGTATAATTCATAATTTCATAAGAGAGGTTATGATATGTATAAAGTTTTTATGAAGTCTGTATTGAATCTGATTTGGATTTGACATTTTGATCAATTCTTCATGAGAATTTTATATATATATATTTTTATATGTTTTTAGAAGATGTTATTTTAGAAGAGTCCTTAGAACCCGCTTTAATAAAGGTTATAGCATAGAAAAAAGACCTGAACAAAAGTTATACCGAGTTAATCTTATTTTTTAACATATTGCATATTTTTTAAATGTACGAGTATTTCATATACTGAAATATTTACATACATATATAATGTGCCATAAGTTACGATGATGATTTTATTTAATGCTTAGTTGTTTTAATTTCTATTTCTTTTCAGTTGTCATGTTTTTCTTTTCCTTCTTCGATTCGCTGTAAAATCATTCTTATAGTATTTTCTTAATAATATTGTATTATATGTATAGTTGTTGCTGTTGTGTTATTGTAATTGTATTGTAACTATTTAATTATTGAGATTATGGAAGGGGTTTCTGGTCGTTGTTGTTGTTGTTAAAAGCAACTTTAAACATGCTTCTTCAACGAACCAATTCCAATTCCAATTTTTTTGCTGTTGTTTTTTGTTTGTTTTTTTTTAACCAAAGACTTTTTCTTGCAACTTCGAGGCGTCTGCGCGAAGCAACAACTGAAGCATTCAAAAGCCGTCGTGCAAAAATGCTTTCAACCAAGTGATGATCATGCTTGTCTGTCTGTCTATCTGCATGTTTGTCTGCCTGTATTTCTTTCTGTCTATACAACACCAACAACAACCAACAACAACAGCATCAACAATACCAAAAACATCAGCAAAACAATTACATTTAATATTCACATTTTGTTATGTGTTGTTGTTTTCTTTTTTTTTGTAGTTTTGTTGCATTCTACTCTGTTGCTGCTACATGTTGTTTTTTCCACTGTTTTTCGTTCTTCTTTTCTTCTTCTTCTTCTTCTTCTAAGTGCCGGTGGTGGTGGTGTCGCTTAGAATGGTGTTGGATAAGGTTGCCACTTGCCTGGTGCCTGTATGACCACCGAACTGCATGACTGCCTGCCTGGCTGCTTGCTTGCATGTGCCTCACTTTGGCTCTTTTGGCACAGGTACAAGCGTTTCCCATTTAAATGGTAGCAGTTGTTCGTTCATCCACTGGACTATGCGCTTGACTGGACTTTGGGTTGACGAGCATCTGCTTTTTCTCTTCTTCCTTTTCTCTTTCCAACCAAGCAAATTAGGACTGTACTTCGGACTTCATATTGGAATTTTAGTGATTGTTATTGCTCTACTTCCACGGAAGTTGTTAATGTAATAGTCTCGGATAATTTTGTTCTCAACTACAAGTTTTTACTTCGGAATTATTGTACTTCGGTGAATTACAATAAATTGGAATATTGGAAGGGGAAAATTTAAAACTCTATGAGTTAGATCTCGAAAGCAGAATCATTAACCACGCAACCAGTATTATTATATTTCGATGATGATGAATATATGATGATGATGATTATATGATAATGATTTGAGAATCCTTTTTCCTTTATTTATTTCCTTTTTTTTGTATGTTATATTTTTAATTTTCGAATGTTCAACAAAATACAAAACTAACTTCATACGTCCAAAATGTCCTTTTCTACAAATGATTTTTTTCTCCTTGACCGTTTAATTAATGTTTTTCTTCTTTCTTTCGCCACGCTTTAAGCTTGATTTTCCCCTATCCCTTCTTAGATAAGAGGAGAGAAGTGGTGATAAGAGAAAAGGTAAGAATAGAAGTGAAGATGTATGGGGATGATGGTTAGGGTGAGGATAAAAACAAGGATGAAGATGAGGATTAGAATGAGGATGAGGTTGCGGATACGGATGAGGATATGATTGAGAATGAAGACGAAGATGAGGATGATAGCGGTAATGCGAATGAGGATGAGTATGGGGATGAGGATGACGATCAGGTTAAAGAAGAGAATGATTAATATGAGGATGAGATTTAAAATGAGAATGAGGATGTTTTTGCGGATGCGGAGGAGGATGAGAATGAGAATTAGAATGAGGATGAGATAAGAAGAGAAGAATATTATAGTTAAGGGTAGAAAATTGATACAAAAGATTATAAAAAATAAAAAAACAAGTATGTATGAGTATACATCATGGCTATTTTACTTGTTCTCACCCACGATTTCTGTCTTGTGATTTCTTTCCGTTTCTATGCCGCTACTCTATTCAGTCACTAAATTAGTTTAATTTTCGTGAATCAGTTTATTTTTATTTTATTTTATTAAATAATATACCTTACAGGCAAACTTTCTTGGGAAACATTTTTGTTTTTCTCTTCATTCATAACTCTTCCTTCCAGTCACCTCATCTTCTCTAACTCGCAGTCTCATTCTCTCCCTTCCCACTAACTTATCCTTAGTGCTAAGTTCTTTTTTCTTTGTATAGTTTTTCACATTACCAAGAAATTGCAAACAACATTCCAACAAGTTTTTAAGAATTTCATTCGTATTCGTTTGTTACGTGTTACGTGGTTTTACCTCGTTCGCCCATCACCATCGTCACTATCATCCTTCGTCTTCAATGGACACTAAATTCTGATGCAATTGTTAATGATCGTGCGTTAAATGTAACATTCTGTAGACGTTCCTCGACTGCGCCAACACAGTTGAGTAGTAGTTGGTTGTGGCCACCTTCTGGAACAACAACAAGAGAAACAACAATCACAGACACAACATTCAAACAAACCAACCCATTCAAGTCCCATTCAGAGAGTTTTTCTTATGCTGTTGTTGCTATTGTTGTTGTTTTCGTTGTCGGTATCACGTTTATTGCACTGCTTCACATATTTTCTTCGTAACTACTTATATCTACCATTCGGAGTAAGTATAGTATATAGAATAACAACAAAAAACAACAAGAACCTCAATAACAAGAATAAGAAAAATTTACTCAAGCATGCAACATGGTATAAGAAAAGGCATACGTTGGTTCTTTGCCTTTGGCTTTAGTCTCTGTCTCGGGCTCTTGTTCTCGTTCTGGGCCTTGTTCCTGTTATTACTCTGGCTTTTAGTATGTTCAGACGAGTACCAACCACACCAAACACAAGACGATCAACAACAACGAAAAAATCTATCTTCTGTTTATATGCACCTCAAATATACGCAGCTCAATGTAATTGTTGTTGCTGTTCTTTTTGGAATTGTTATTGTTTTATTGTTTGTTGTGTGCAACTCAGTTAAATAATTGCAACTCATGGTTTTCAGAAAGACTGAAAACACACACACAACATACAATAAAAATGCAATAAAACCTACAACAATAATTATCAAAAAAATTGTAGAATTCTTCATTTCTTTGGTTTCAAAAGAATTCCAAAGTCGTTGTGCTGAAAGGACGTTGAGACTTTGAGTGCGAGTGAATTGTCGCTGTAGTTGTTCTTGTTACATTTAATTTTCAGTTAGACCCATTGAAGTCGTTTTTTTGTTGTTGTTTTAGTCTTATAACACCCAAAGAGATTCTTTTTTTTGAAAAAACATTTTTGAGTCTGTTTAAAAGTTAAGGAGTTGTCTCTCCAGTGGAAGAACTTTAATGTTGGTGGTTTCTTTGTTGGCTTATAAAATTATTTTACTTATTTACTGTTGTCACATGCTTTTGCTGCTGGTGACAGACGCTTGCCCATATGGTACTGCACAGCCTTTGCTATCAAGGATATTTTTTATATAAGTTTTTTTAATCTTTTTCCCAGATGGTGGTCAACGCAAAAAAATGTCAAACGAGAATCCTTCGATGCGTGTCCCTATAATACGGCCGCATTTCTGAAAGAATGGTTGTTGTTTCTTTCCAAAGAAAGAAGAAATCTTGGGCGGTGGCAATCAATTGAATTTTTTAAACAGTTCTTTCTTGTAAACACATTTTTAGCACGTACTTTGGCAACATTCTATAGATATTCTGAGGAATTCACAACACAAGTTCGATTTTGAGTGACAGGTTTTTTTGTTGCCCACCCAACTCGTCACCATTGTAATTTTATTTGCATTTTTTGTAAAATTCTTTTAATTCTAAAATAAATGCATATAATTTCCTTGACATTTCTTTGCCGTGTGTTCAGAAAACTCCTTCACTTTTTCACGTCTACAACTGATGAAGTTGTCGGTTTTCCCCATGTTCAGTTTCCAGCTCTCGAGAAAAGTCAAGTTTCGCCGCCAAAGTCGCTGTCATAAATTTGAGTAACTACTCGTACACAGAAATTTTCCTGTTTTGCATTTTCATTCATACACAAATCATGCCGATGATGATTTTTATTGTTGGTTTTTTATCGTCTCTCGCCGGGTGTCCGTGCTTTGGGTGGTGGTGGCTCATTTTATTGTTGCTGGAATGCTCACAACCCACCATTCGCCCGTCGCCGTCTTAAGGAATTAAGTATTCGTAGCTATTACGTGAGCTGAGATTATGTACAAGTTCGCTATGGCTATTTGTTTACTCCTTGAGTTTTCCTGCCTTCTTCTGGGTTTTTTTACACGAAGTCTTTAAGTTCGAAAACTTCCTTTTCGACTTCTTCTTGGTCTTTTATTTCCACATGCAGCCTAGTTATATAGCCTTAAAGCTAGGTACAAATACCCAAATGTACCACCGACTACCGAATCATGCGACAAAAACATGATTGCCAAAAAAAAACAAACGAAAATCGTACTTGAACATGCAATTTATATTCCCATGAATACTCCCTCCCTCCCTCTTACTTCCTCTCTCTTTCAGTCTTTCTTTCTACTCCTCTCATCTTCATCGTTGCCTCTCTTCTCCTCTCTCTCACTCACTTTATTTGTTCATCTAATAGTTTTCCTTCCTTCTGACAGTTTTTGATTTTCTTTCTTATTTTATTTTTATTATTCTTATTTGAATAAGTATCATGATTTGCATTTGGTTGAGTTGGTGATGATAAAATTTATAACAAAGTGTTATCATATAGATGGAGATTATTGTTACTCTATCATTCTGTCATTCTGAATTTTATTTTTGAATTTTATTTATTTGGAATGAAATAATGTGTACACTTAAAACGTCAAATTTGAGTTTAGATTTGGGTTCAATATACTCCTTTATGGTTTTGGTATGGTTAAAAATTTTCGAACCACCCTTAACACTTCAACAAATACTGCAAATAGTTAGACAAACCTTTAAAAAATAGAAATATTTATTCTATATTTCAAAATCTATTATAATTGATTTCAAATATTATTAACATAAATATTAATAACATAGATATTATAATTTTTATTTAAGGCAGAAATGAAATTTAACGAGCATTGAAAAGTTTTGAATGCAACTTTAAAAATCTTCTGAGAATTTTGTAAAAATTTATAAAAGATCTCCAGCTGTTGATCTAAGTGAACTGATGATCTGGTTGATACCCAGATACAAATACGAGGCTCACATAATGTATAAATTGTATTAAGATTGAATTTAAATAAAAGAAGAAAATAAAAAACTTTCTTTAACAAGTTCAAAAAAGTTGCTTTCCAATACTTTTTCCTCACTCATTTCGCAAATCACGTAGTTAAATTAATTTTAATAAAAATAAATGAATATTTTTATTAACATTTTTTTAATATTATGTATTTTATTTTTTTTCAAGGCCAGCTACAGGTCAATTAAATAAAATACAACCATTCAATAAAATTCAGCTCTTTATTAACGCTCTCTCAGCATCTTCTCGAACGATTGTGAGATTTAAATCATTCGTGTGTTTATTTGTATGTCTGTCTTCGCAGCAACCCCACAGTTTTTCCACCTAGAAACGTTGATTGTTGATAAGAACATGTTGCTAAAAAAGTAAAGTGTTGTTATTTCGGCGAAGAAAAAAATTATAATTAGTTGTAAAATGTATTCAACTTTTTAGTACTCATCAGAAAATAACAAATAATACAACAGCAACAACAATAAAAACAGCCAACAGCAGCATCATTTCGTGTGTATTTCAGACGCAGACACAAAAACAGAGACTGACTGCAGGTTGTTGTTGCTGATGGAGGCGGCGGCAACATCATCAATATCCTCATTATCATCGGGCTGTCAAAATGCAGAAAAATAAGAAACAATTATAATTTGGATTTAATTGAGTATAGGGTGGGCCATCGGCTGGTTTCTTTTTAAAATTCAAAGCTTTATGAATTTAATATAAAATCTTTGAAATTCCGTTTTTTTAAAGAACAGAAATGTTAAAAGGAAACCAGACAATGGCCAACCCTATATATCGACTTATAGCGTCTTATATTTTTGTTCTTCTTGGCTTTTAGAAAACCACCCGCGATTTACATGTCTCAAAGCAGCCGCAACAATAAATCGATCGGCAAAGAAGTGGCTAATGTTACCATCTTTTTGATTTTGTAATTCTTGTCTTTCTTCTTGTTGTTGTTGTTGTTGTATGTGGCGGCGTCTCCTCATAAAGAAACAGTAAAGAACATAAAGAACAAGCAAATGCAGAATTTAAATTCATTCTTCTTCATGCTCATTCCCTTTCTTTTCTAGTGTAACAAGAACGAATGCATTCGCCTGGCAACAAGCTGCTGCAACATTATTGCTTCGTTTTCTTGTTGCAATGATATTTGGCAACAAGCTGCTGTTATGCATTGTTTATGCTTTGTTTATGCATTTAATTCAAATGAAACCAAATTAAACAAAAAAGAACAACATTTTGATTTGAACTTGTTTTTAAAAATTTGAAGCTAACTTGTAAAGAATGAAGAAGTAGAACCACATCTCTGCTTTCCACGTCCATGTCCCTGTCTTTTTTTTTACAAACTTTTGTGTTTCATAAAAACGTCTTTAAATATTTTCCCTCACATTAAATGATTATAGCGATGATGATGAACTTGAAGATGATTATTATTATGTTGTGGCTGTTGCTGCTTGTGTAGAAGTTGTTCTCATTTTCCTTATTTTTCTCTTTTATTTATTTATAATTTGTTTTTTTTTTTTGTTTTGTTGTTGTTGTTGTTCTTCTGGTTGTTATTGTGTCTGCCGTGAAAAACATCTGCTCCCAGCCGCGCTTCTCGCCGTTGCTGCGGCTGTGACTGCGGCTTCTCTGACTTCTGCGACGGCTGTTGTAATTGTTTTTTGTTGATCTTCCTCTTCTTCCACGTCTTCTTTTACTTGTTTAATCTTTTTTCTTCTTTGGATGCCATTCCTCCTACTCCTCTTTAGTTTGCTGCCACGATGTTTTCTTTTAGTTTCTTGTTCCTTCCTTTTTTTCTGCCGACTGACTGCTGCACCGTCTGTTGCGCGCATGCGTACAAGTTAAAAATCATTCCCAGCGTTCTGTTGTTGTTATTGCTTTTTTTCCCCATTTTGTTGTTGGATTTTTTCTTCGAGTTTCAGTCTGTGTTTTTGTTTTTATTTAGTTCACCGATCCGTCCGTCGGTCGTTCTTGAACTCCGTTTAAGCACAACTTTTGTTGCATTTTTTCCTCATTTCATTCTTTTTCCTCCATAAGGATCGTATAAATTTTCTTAAATATTATTGATGAAGAGTATTTTTTGTTGCTTGTTTGGTTCTTTGTTCCACAATTTTAGCTGCTTCTGCCACCGCGGTTGCTGCTTCCATCCACTTTTGTTCCTCTACCAGGCTTTTGACAGGTGGTGGTGCTTCAACCAACCGTCCTGGTTGTGCAGTGTTCATTGTTGTTGTTGTTGTTGTTGTTGTTGTTGTTGTTGTTTATCCATGCGCAGTCAGCATATTTAATTTTTCATATGCTGCTTCTCTTTCTGCACTCTTTTTAGTTGATTTCTTTGGAATTCATTAATTTTTTTCTTTTCAATCAAACACATCTGATCCTTGTATATCCTTCAAAAATTATATTCAACAGATTTTTTGTGTAAAGCAAGAATTTCTCTCTCTCTCTCTCTCTCTCTAGATCTACCGTTCTCCGTGGTGAAAGAGCAACAACCTTTGCTTTAATAAAATTTTAAACTATATTAATTAAGTTAATCACATTTTCCCTATTTAATACTCCAATTAAATTTAACTAATAAACATTTCTTTTGTTCCTTCTTCATTTTCAGGTCTCGCGACAGATGAGAAAAACAAAGACAACGATGTATTTACGCAGCACTTTTCACAGTTACTCGTCTAAATTGAATGCCTTCTCTTATTGAAGACTTTCGCAAAGGCTTTTCCTCTCTCTCTGTCTCTCTATCGCTCTCGCAAAACTTTTTCGAAAAACTTTGAAGTGATAAAAAATGAAAGCCGAGTATTCTGCCCATCCTGCTCTCGCTTCAAAGCAGCTACAACTCGCCGAAAACGCTCACCAAAAAAACAACAACAATCAGAGTTCTCACCGACGCAACATCTTCGGAAGAAGCTCTCATTCCACTGCCGCTGTCGGTGCTCATCACTCATGTTGCGCCAGCTCAACCAAAAAGTCATCAACACAAAAGTCTGCCAGCGCCGGCGCTGCACTCACCACAGATGCTACTCTCCCCAAACTTCCCGATCGAACAGATGCTGCGGCTGCTACCGCTGCTGATGTTGCTGCCTCTGCTCCGCCGTTGGACGACGATGATGGTGATGATGATGACATAGTCTACAGGGCGGATTGCGACGTCACCGCCACCATCGAAAATGTTGCTGCCTCCGTCGATGACATCGATCATGTGCACCATCGTTTTAGTCGAACAGCAGCCACCGCAACGTCCAACCAGCATCCGCACCAGCAAAGCTCAGACAACTCCATCTCAACCCCCTCCACTAGTAACTATCACTGCAGTCAAGTTTATCCACATCAACAACGTCAGCATTTCTCGTGTTCGGCGGCGGCGACGCCGAGTTGTGTTGACGCTGCAGGCGACGACTATGGTGCCAGCAGTGGACTCAGCAGCGCTGACAGCTCACCATCCGCTAGCACCATGTCCTCACCACTCTCTACACCAACAAGACTCGTCGTTCCACACTGCTGCCAAGAACCCAAGACAACAGCTGATGCCGGATCAGGAGCCTCCACAAGCAACACTTCGACAGCGAAGGCGCTTCACCAACATCCACATCATCACCATCATACTAATCATCACCATCCCCACGTTCACCCCATTGCCGGATGTAAAAAACTGCAGAAATTCGATCCACGGCTGGGTCCCTCGCCGTATCGTCAGCTTCTCCCCATCGCTCTCTGCGTTTTGTCGTTTGCGACAGTCTTCAGCATATTAATTGTTTATATGGATACGACAGGTGAGTTCAGACAGATGATTTGATGGTGATGGAAAGTGACGTTATCCACTGACATCTCGCTCTCTCTCTTTCTCTCTCTCTTTGCAAAAAACGACTTCCTAATATTTTTATTTAAAAAAATTTCATTTGATATCTCGTTACTCTGGTTGAAGGAATGTCTATATTTTAGTGGATGTTCTCAAGTGTCATCGTTTACTTAGGATTCTAAAGTTTGGTTTAAAGAACGAAGAAGTGAATATTAAAGGAAAGAGAGGAAGTACTCGTATATAGGCTGTGTATTGATCTTGAAAGCGGAAGGAACACTTCGGTGATCAATTTACCAGATAAAATTGAGATGAAATCAGATCAGTTATCAGTACAGAGCAGTACAGAGAGGACGAGAGGGAGACAAAATGTAGTCTTATGGGCTCAAAATACAATCCAATAATTTAAGTGGCATGATTTTCTTAGAGGCAGAAGAAAGAAATGTTTAGCTTTTAAGTTCTCGGCTTGAAAGTGCTAAGTGTTATCTTGATTTATCCCTTTATCTCTCTGGATCTCTATCTCTCTCTCTGTCGTTAATCGCATAATGACGTAAGAAACGATTTGACAGAAGAAAGCAATGTTTAGTTATTATAATAGCTCATATTAAGAGTTTCAAAATTTTATCACTTCTTTTTCACTCTCTCTCTCTCTCTCTCTCTCTCTTATCCGCCTTCCATCTCATCGTTTTTTTTACTTGTTAGCACGATTTTTTTTTCCCGTCAACACGAATGTCACTGTCCTTTTTACTTACTCTACAGTCACATGTTATGTTGCAAGCTTCCTGTTGCTGTCAGTTATTCAGTAGTATCAATGCGACAAAAACAAGAACAACTGTCAACAGTAACAACAACAACATAACAGTGTAATAAGTCACATTTTTGTTCACGTCACGTGATTCTGTTTCTTGGCAATTTATGCTGTTTGCTGCTGTTGCTGTCGTTGATTTTATTGACAACTCCTACGATCAACAGAATAACAAGCATTAATAGAAACAATAAAAACAAAAGCCACAAACAGCAACAACTTGAAATGACAGCAAACGCCAGTGGCGTTAATAGTTTCTAATGATGTCAACGTATAGAAGAACCTTCTGAGAGATTGCTCCTTTCTCTCTCTCTCTCTCTCTCTCTCTCTCTCTCTCTCTCTCTCTCTTTCCTTCTTACCCTTAACACTCCTTCCAATCAGTCCTCTTTTACTTGCTCAGTCCTGTATTTCAAGCTTACATACATACGAACCACGTGTCTCACCATCAAGTTGTTGGTGTGTGTGAGAGAGATACAGAAATTGTTAACTTGAGTCGAGTAAAAGGAACAATTTTATCAACAACATAAAATGTGTTGCTGAGAAAATTACAACTCTACGCTATGAATACAAATTAAAACTTTTGGAAACTCGATCCAAAGTTCATCTCTCGACGAAGGCGAAAGACAACAACAACAAAAATTAAACTGAATTAAGTTGGACAATTTAATTGAGAAATTTTTCAACGTCTGTCTTCTCTCTCTAATTAAACTCTCCTCTCCTCTCCTCTGCTGCTCTCTTCTCTTCCTTTCCCTCAGGTCTTATACTCGATCCTATTTTTAGGCAAAACCATCCACTCCGAGTCGCTGAAATTGTTGAAGTCGCCGGTGTCGTTGCGTTGGCAGAAGGACAACAACAACAGCAACAAACAACAGCAACCAACAATATCAATGACTTTGAAAATTGCTAAAAATGTTCAGACAAAGAATTGAAGTTTGTTGCAATTTTTTAACATTTAATTTATTTTTGGTTTCTTTTTTATTTTTTTGTGAGAAACTTTTTCCTGCCAGAGAAGACTAACTTATGTATGACTCATCCTCCATTCATGAGGCTTAATTCGTTAATCGTTTTGTTTGTACGTTTGTTGTTGTTATGGTTGTTGTTGTTATGGTTGATGTTGTTGTTTTTATGGTTGTTGTTCTTGTTGCTAGTGATTTTAATATTGTATATGTTGATAGTGATAAAATAATTGTTACACGGCAAAAATTTGACAAGTTTTTGAATTTTTGGCCTTTGAAAAGGTTTGCTAAAGTGGGCGGATCACACCCATTTTTGATGAATTAATTCTTAAGAGAGCTTTTTCATTCCAACCCTTCATAGGACAAGTAATTTAAAAGTTTGGAGTTTTAAATTACAGTTTTGGCCTCATTTATTCAAACTTCCATGCATTGTTACACAGTTTCAAAAAACGTTTCAAAAAGTTATAGAAATACGTACAAATATCTTTGACTAAACACAGAACAGAAAAGTTTTCAATGCTTTGTTCCTATAAACCTAAATCTTATCTTATATTATCTTAGATATATAATATAACGGCAAATAAATAAATATACTCGTACATATAGTTATCATAACACATGACAATAAGTAATAATATACACATAATAACTGTTCTTAATTCTTTATCTTATCTATTATCTTATCTCTTACGTTCATACAATAATAAACAGCTGTCAAAGTAACTTTTATCAATAATATGGAGTAACTTGATTAAAGTTAAACTTTATCAGCGACTATAGAATATTTTTCTGAATTATTTGTTTAGCTTTTTATTGTTGTTCATGGATTGCTAAAGTTGTTTCAATGATAAATATTATCGTCGTCGTCGTCACCTTTAATAATTTTATTAACGATTTTCAAGGCTTTTCTTGGGACTAACACTGCGTGTGTTGGCTTATCGTTTTTAGTATCAATCTTTATTAATATAAGCTGTCAAATGTTTTCTTTTTATTAAAATTAATTTTTCTTTTATCATTTCTTTAAAATTTTGTTCAGTGTCTGTTGCTGCCAAATTAAAATTCATTGCAGGTCGTCATCGTTGTTGCAATTTTTGTCTGCTTCCTTTCGATTATTTTACTGATTGCTTGTTGTTGTTATTTCACACAACACACATCCATCCTTTGTTTCCAGTTGTTGGTTAGAGAAGTAAATATAATGGCAAGTGTTGAATTGGTTGTTGTTGCTTTTTGTTGCAATTTAGTTGGTCACAAGCCATGCAAATTCTTGCACAAGTTTAAATTTAAAAACATTAAAAAACAATAGAGGCGCTTCTTCTTTTGTGGCTTGTTAAATCGGAAGCGAACCACGAACAGACAGTTAGGCGGACAGACAGACAGATGGGCAGACGGACGGACGGACAGAAATACATGCAGATAGACAAGCAGCTGGACAGACTTCTTTGATGACTCCTCCCAGCGGACGTCTGCAGGCATCCACGTTTTTTCGTTTTCGTGGACGACAATATTCTTTTTTTGCTGTGGACGCCGCTGTGACTAGACTTGGCGACAAAAAATGCTGTCGTCGATTCGAGAGTTTTGCAACTCAGAATGTGACTTCTTAATATTTTCCTTTCTTTATTATTGTTTTTTTAATTGCTTTGGTAAGAAGATGCACATGTATAGTTTGCCAAAATATATACATACATACTTACAAGAGTATATATATACATTTACACTTATAGATAATTATTGCCTTTCTCTCAATGAATTGTTTTTCGTATGCTTTGAGTAATTTGAGCTTCACATTCGTAATTAAGACTTGAGTTTTGCATAATAATTAAGAATTTCATTTCCGAAAAAATTGATTACTTAAGAGCTACGGGAAGTGCCATTTGCGAGCGACATTCAAATTAAGTTTTTCTAAAATGTATTAATGAATAGCAACTAAGTACAAACTCTTCTGTTCTGTTTTTTGAGTTCTTAAAATTGGTTCTTCAAAAATCTTTAAGAAGTAATTTTTTACTTTTTCCTCTTTTACTGTTTCTACTTGAGTCTTGAAGGAATGAGTTTAAAAATGCTTATTTTTCTTCTTCGTCGTCGTCCTGATTCTTGTTCTTCTTACTTAAAAAATTTCTATTCAACTTTTCTCTGCCATATCCCCAATCGCGATCTTTCTCTAGCTTAAAAGGCAAGCGACGGCGGAGGCGGCAGCGTGCTTAATTTGATGATCTCCGGTTACTCGATTTTAAAGCTTTGAGAGCCACTTTGAAGAGTCGCTAGCAGATTAACGCGTTGCGTCTCCACTGGTAACTTGTGACTTGATTTGTTTACTGCATAAGTTCACACAACAACACCCGCAGCTGCTTTCTGCGAAACACCCTTTTCTGTGCTTTCCCGCGGTTTGTTTTGTTACCAAGCAGTTAATCAGCCTTCCTCCCTCCCTTCCTTCTAGCCAAACTGACTTCTTCCCTTTCTGCCTAACTATCTGCATCCCTTTCTGCCTCGTCTACCTGCCTCCTTTCTGTCATGTGAAAAACCACCGCCACAGAAGTCGTTAGCCTCGCCAAATCGCATTAGCCCAAATCTCTGAACTTTGCGGCCATCATTCGCGCCGTCACTCATGTCGTCCCTTCACTCGTTCATTCATTCACTCATTCCGTCGTTCATTCCTTCATTTATGTGCGTATTTGCAAAGTTTTAACACCAACGAGTGAATGGTTTCAAAGCGGTTTGATTTCGAAACCATTCAGGTTCGTGGTAGTTGCTATTGTGTGTGTGTGTGTGTGTGTGTATGTGTACTTGTGTGTTCCATGACGTCATGACATGTCATGTAGCACGTCGTGGCACGGATGCAACTCGGTGCATTATTGTTTTTGTGTGAATGCAAAATTAAAGCCAGTTACTCTAGTGATGAGAACCAACACAGTCTCTGATGATGATGTTGGATTTCATTGTTGTTCGTTCGTTTATCAAAGATATCAAGAAAAAATCACATTCGAAAAATTTCCTATTTACAAGAAACTCTATTGTCATTGTTTCATTAATTATCAACGCACAAGAATCAACAGAAGTATTTAAAATTTAAATCAACCAAAAGGAATCAATGAAAAAAGTCCAAGTAAGTTTCTCAATTCGTTTAAGATCATCTGTCATTATGAAAATAACTCTTTTATATAAAATAAATGAAAATAACTCTTTTCTTCAAAACGTTGTTTAATACTTTAAAACTCTCAAAAAACAAGTTGTTTACATTTTGCTGCGGTATACCGGATACCGTACCGCTACCGCATCGTGGGAGGCTTAACTCATTCGTAGTTAAAACGATGTATTATGCAGTTTTTATAACAACAACCACAAACGAAAAAATAACAACATAATTATAATAAAACTCAACAACTGATTTCCTTTACAATAAAAAAATTGGTCTTTGCCTTGTTTTGTCTGAGGAAAAATTTGCAAACGCATAAATTTTGAGTTCATCCGTTTCTATTCGGTAACTATTGTGTATATGTACTAATGTATGTGTATTCATATAATGAATGACTGTCTGTCTGTCTGTCTGTCTGTTGTTTGTGGTATTGCCGCATTTGTGACGCAGTAATAAAACTCAATTTTAAAAACATTTTCGTGTGTCTGTGTGTCTTTTATTATAGTGTATTATTTGTTTAGGCAGTGTTGCCAGATGACTTAACAATAACATGGTGGAGTAAATAAAATTTGCAAAAAAATTATAAAAAAAGAAACCAACAACAAATAAAAATAGAGTACCTTATAACCCTCAAACTAAAATAAAGTCTTGAAATACAAATTTAGACAGGAACCACAACAACAACAGCAATAATAATAATAAAAAATAACAACAACAACTAACATCAAAACACAAACTTAACGAAGCACTCACTCACCGGATGTGATTCATATTCACAAAGCAAGCAGCGAGTAAATTGAACTGAACTGTGTTGAACTAGTGAACTAAGTAAGTCCGAAAACTACCCCCGCACACGGTTGGCTACAAACGCACTCGTACACACATATTCACAGTCACATACACATACACAAACACACACACAAACTCAATCCTACTCAGTCACACAAACTGTCGCAGAGCTCTTCGATTGCGATTAAAATCTTTGATTCTTTTCCTGCCAGTTGAACTCCTATTAAACTTGGTTTGATTTTCTGGTTTTTTTTTGCCATTTCACTCACTCTCTTTCTTTTATTTTTGTGCCTTTCTTTTTTTCTCTCTCTTCGTTAGACTTTGATTTTCGTACTTATTCTCAGTTCTATTCTAGTGCAAATTCAAAGCAGTGCTTGCAGCCCGCTTTGCCCCACCCGCACTTTTCGCGTCGTGATTTTTCCCACTTTAATCTTAAGTTGAAAACTGCACCGAACCAAGAATTATCACAGCGAGATACCTCTAGCGTTACCCAGCCCGATCCTCCCTTCTCCCTCCTCTATCATCCTCTCATCCCCCCTGCTTGGTTTTGCTTTTATGATTGTTGTCTGCTGTTGGTTTTGTGGCCCGCATTGCGGTTTTATTTTTCTTCGCTTTCTTAAAAACTTGCACATTTGCACTTTGGAAATAGATCCATTAACACCCTCACGCTCTTGCATTCGCGGTCCCCGCATTGACCCACGAAATGATACACTAACAAAGCTACATCAACCAAACTAAAGGCCGACCTCGAATGACCTCGATTGTTGCTGCCACGTTTCCCCGATTCAAGTTTTCCTGCCGTGATGAAGATTAATTGCAACCCTCCTCAGTTCAGCTCAACTCAGTTCAATTCAACTCGACTCGACTCGATTTGGTTTCAACGTTCAGCCTGAAAGAGTTCCTTATGAAAAGCAATTTTGGGGTACGCAAAACGGTTTTCTATAAAAACTCGCTTCAAAAATGTTTGCAATTCATTTTCGCACTTCTACTCTTTTATATCGTTCTCCGTCGTCTTTTTCTTTTCCTTCTCTCTTGAGAATAATGAGATAATCATCTTTCACGTACTTGTGAAATATGGTTTGTAGGAGAAGGAGGTGGTGGAGGAGGAGGAGGGTAACACTAGAGGGTACTTCAACACAGTGGAGGAAACAAGGCCACATGCCACGTGCGAAAGATACTCGTAATAAAAAACCAATTTGCATTTTAACCGAATTTTACGATGTTCCATTTCAGTTGTTCTCTATGCAAATTACTCGTATATAAAAACTTCGTGTTGTTAAATTATGTAATTTTTATGCGGATCTTAATTAATTCATAGAAGATCGGAAAGAAAACCGCAAGTTTGCTAATTTTTTGCATGTTCTACTTCAGCTGTTCTATTAATTTTTTTAACTGTTGTTAAACAACAGAAAAAGTTATATACTCCTGGCCTGGCCGTAGCTGAAATGCCCGATACCATCATGATCTCTGGGAAAAGTTTCTTTAATTGAGTACTTTTAGAAGAAAATGATCAAGTGCCACAATAAGTGGTCCATGTGCACGTTTTCTAGTTCTAGTATTTAAATTGGACGTGCTGTTGACTGTTTTCGACCATTTTCAATCCCAAACAGCGCCACGAAACAGATAAATTATGTACTAAATCCCTGAAATACAGACGAACGAAGAGGACTCAATCATTTCAGGAGGTGACGCTGATTAAGAATATATATACTTTTCTATACCTGCCACGCCTCCTTCTGTGTGTTACAAACAGAAGGACAGAGTTAATATACTAGAATTTTTCTTTATTCTCTTATTCTCTTCTTTAGGCATTAAGTTTACCCTCTCCAAGCAATATCATTTATTGATCATATTTTTAATACAGGTCTTTTCTTGTTTCATTATTATTAAGTATTTTAATATTTACTCATATATCAATGTTAGTTATTATTATATTGTATACAAAAAGTTGGTTTTATTCTTTATTTGTAGTTTTTAAAATGCGTTTCTTTATAAACACAATTTTCCTTTTAAAAACAACTACATTTTTACAGGGGTTTTTGGTTCTTATTAAATTTTGTTTTTACCGAAATCAATTTTAAGGGTAGTAAAAACTTGTTCACGATTAATTGCAGTTAAACGTGAAGTCTTGAAGTGAATGAAGTTTACCGAATTAATACCTCGACCAAACCACGTGGAGTTTTAGCAGAGGGTAGAAAGGGTAACGGTTAACGGTCGTACATGTGACCCCTACAAAAGGTCCCCTAAGTGTGACCTCGTACAAATTTTCTGTTAGTTCTTTTCGTTTATTTGTTTTTTATTTTTTTATATTATTATTTTTTGCTTAAGTTTTTTTTTCATTATTTCGAATACTTTTTTATTAATTTTTTTTTTGCATAAGCTGTCGGTGGTATATAATTATTTTTTGTACCTCTTTTTATTGAGGTTTATGGAAATAAAACCCCCTTTCCAAAGATATTCCACGCTTATTCAATAATTCATGAGCACTAACAAGAAGAAGAACAACACTAACAAAAGAAATACCACTCAAAATTCTTTTGATTTTTTTTTATTTTTTCTAATAAATCGAAACAGACCGAAAATATCGACATGAGGAAAGGAAGAATGAGGATGAGGTTGAGCAGCACTTCATTTATTCTTCATATAATAACTGAGAAGGACCTTGATATTAATTTTTACCCTTCTCATTTTTTAATTCCACACAACTATTATATTTCTCCCCCTTTCACTCAGCCCCGCTCTCATTCTTTCAATTCTAGGTAGAAATTTTTTTTATAACATTCGAAAAATATTGATTTTACTTCATGTCTGTCGCTGGTGGCTCCAGGTTCGTTTCAAGTTGTAGTTGTTGTCCTTCTGTTTTAATTTGCCAGCAACTAACTAATTTATTACAGCTTATCTCGCCTTGCAAACGGCTTATTATACTCATGTGTCTATTTTTCTGATGTTTTAGTATTTAATTGCTGTCTATTTCTCTGTTCTCCGTGATAGAAAGAGATTATTTTATACTATGACAAGGAAATACAATTTGCATGTGTGTATTTATATCTATATTTCTACATGTGTGAGTAATGTATAGCACAAGCTCCAATCCGATTTTAGTCCAAGATAATGGAAAAAAATACAAATTTTATTAAAATTGTATCTGGGCCAAGGAAAGTGTTAAAATCAACTACTCAAATCAACTAAATTGTTGATCCAATAGAAATAATACGAATGTTTTTACAAACGTGTTAAATATAGTAAACATATCAAATATAGTATATAAAGATTGGCAGCATTAAAGACTTATATTTTAAAGTGTACAGTATTTAACCCAAATTGCATTTCAATAGAATGTATGGAATGGAACATCTTGAAATTAATACAAAATTTGAATTATTTATAATTTTTTATTTTAATTTATTTTTATTTTAAATATTTACCAAATTGTTCATTATTCTGAGCAGCTCAAAAAATCGAAAAGTTAATTAAAATCGCTTAATTGAAGCCACGTTAATTGTAAACTTATGCTATTTTTTAGATTAGAACAAGCTGTTATATAATTTTATTTTATTTATTGTTAGTGTTTGGTTTTTTTGTGATAATCGATTTTTTTCGACAACAACAACAATGATAACGATGGAAATTATTGTAAAAAAACCACACGCTCCAGAAATGTTCCCAACTTTGGCAAAAAACATGTCAAAAGTAAATAAAACCGTAAAACGGCAGTTGATTTACTTACATATCGTGACAATGATGACGTTCGTTGTTATACTAATGATGACAATGATGATGATGATGGCATAATGATCAATAACATTGGCAACATTTTCACACTCTATCGAGAGTAATAAAAATAGCACAATCGATAGAAAAAACAGCAATAAAAAATAACGTAATGATGGTTAATATAAAAATCCAAAACTTAATCAGGGGACGTTATAAAAGTGATTTCCATATTTTTCCAATCATTGGCATTCATGCGAAATGATAATAAAAACTACATTTTTTAAAAAAAACGAGAAAAACAGAAAAAATATCAGAGGAAAAAGAATATTTATTAAGGCAAAAAACAGGGCAGTAAAGTTGTAAAGGTGAAAGGGTAAAAATTAAGGAGCGAAATAAAGCTACAAACGTTCGACTGATAGGAAAAACCTGTCGCCAGTTTCTACGTCACTCTGCCTGCGCGCCCGCCTGCCTGCCTCTTCAACCACTGTTTTTATGACCTGACGATTTCTCACCCACAAAACTTGGCCATCGCAAAAAAACTATCGCGCTTGTTTATTAGTTTTCTTCATTAGCTTTACTTTAGTTTATTTTAGTTTAGTTTGGTTTCTCAGTTGGTGTCAACTTTAACATTTTAAATTAGTCTTTGTCTTTTTTAATCTTGTTTTTATTCCACACTTTGTTCATACTTTGTCCAGCCTTTCCTTGTACTAGTTTTTTAAGGTTTTTTATTGGTTCGTACTTTCTGATGGTCACTTAATACACATAAAAAATACAACAGTGATGAATATGTACAACAACATATAATTAACGCCACACTAAATATTCTCTGGGGAGGGTTTCCAGGCTCGAGCGACACTCGAATAAGTGACTAAAACTGTTGTTTTATTTATTATCGTTGTTGTTGCTTTCATATTTATTATTACTGTCATTTTTCTTTTTATGTTTATTGTCATTATTCTGATTATTATTATTGTTACTGTTATAAAAAGAGTTCTAATAAGTATTAAACATTCTTTTTTATTTTGCTGTAATAAAATGCACATATTAAGTTGACCTTCCATCAACTAATTTGAGGAGAAAAGAAATTAAAACCTAAATTAGTCTCAAATTTAAAAAAAATTAACATTCTAATGTGTAAGCAAATAAAATTCATGCACTTCGAAAACTTTTCTTTGTACTTATTTTATTTTGTATTTAATGAAAAGATTAAGTAAATAGAATTCACTAGGATCAATATTAACTGAAAAATGTTATTAATTAAAAAATGAAACATCGACATTTTGAGTAATTAGAAATTAATTTATTCAACTGTCAATTTTGAAAGTGAACTTTAATTTGACAATATTTTCACATATACCCTAAAATAAAATATAAACTACTTCTTTTTCTCCTCTCACCTAGAAATCCGCCATCAACAATTCCGCTTGAATATGTCCAGAGACTATGAGATGTACGGCGTTCCACAAGACGATCCCGAACTCATCGCATTCCTTCGCGAGATCCAAATGAAGAAGTATCCGATGCACTTTCTCAAGAGTCGCGATCCATCCGATCAGCAATCGTCGCCGCAGCAGTCACGTCTCAACTTCAGCGAGCATCCCGGCGAGCTGACACCCGAGATGGCCCACTATGTGTCCAATCTGGTGGGCGGCAAAGTGAATGGATCCGTCATTCAGTCGCTACCAGGCGCAATGGGTGAGATGATGACCGCGCCCTGGTTGGCGGGGACGCTTAATTGGGCGGGCGTAATCGTGGAGCCGGAGCCACGGCGTTACTTCGCGCTGCGCAAACAAAATGCACGTCATTCCAAGCTGCAGGTGGTGCACGCGTGTGTCTCACAAAACGCGCATCCGAAAGAGGTGCGAATGATAAAACAATATTGAATGAAACAGATTGACACGCTATAATAACTGCTATTGTTTTAATTTCTTTTTCCTTTCTTTCTTCTTTGTTTTTATTTATAATCGCCTGACAAAGGTTACGATACACAACCAAGAGGCTGAAGTGCGCATCAATAGTTTGCTGGACGAGGAGACGTCGTGGTTCTTCTCGCGTCTCAAATGCTTTCCGCTGTACACGATTATGTTGGCCTGCAATCGTGTCGAGTACGATTTACTCAGTCTCGGTGTCCATGGGCACGAGTTGGAGGTGAGTGATAAGGTAGCTGATGCTACAAGGATTTTCTAATTTTTCCCTTTCACTTCATTTTAGATCCTGCAAACGTTGCCTTTCGATAAAATCCAAATCGCGGTGATCTCAATCCATTTGCCGGACGATCACGAGAACATACGCTCTTATGTTCAGACGGTAACGAAGTTCCTCAAAGGCAAATCGTACAAACTACAGAAGAACTTCGGCCGTAATTATTTCTATCAGAAGATCAACTCTACGAATCGAACACGAAAAAAAGATATCCTGTTGATGAAGCAGACAGAGCAGCCTTAGAAGAAGAAAGCGCAAACAAGACTACAAACGAAGCTTCAAGCGACATCAACAACAACAACTGAAAAACTCTGAAACGAATCTACGAGTATATTTAAGCCTAGTTCTAAGATTAAAAGAAGATACAACTATTAATTATAAACATTATTATTATAGTATGAAATATCCTTAAGAAGACGCTAGAGTCCTTTAAAATAAAAGAGCTTCAGCATTCGTTTAGCTGATGATTTGTAAAAAGAGTCACAAAAACAAAAAACAAACCCTGCTCCTCAAATTTAGCTGACGTGAAAACGTAACGCATCAAATCGTAAAATTTCTCGTATAAAAGCGTACGAAATCGAAAAAGGTACTGAAAAGTATTTTATGCTTTAAATTAATTCATTAATTTAATATTTAAATTAGTCAACAAATTATTGAGTAAAAATTTAAAGGAAATGAAACAAAAAATACACGTGGCTCGTAAAAGTAAATATTAATAATGTAAAAACAAATATTAAAAAAAACAAGTAAATAAATATAAAATATATATTACAAATGACGTCACATTAACAGGTATAAATTCGTAAATTGAGGAAAAAACACATGCAGTCTTTAATTGTTTTTGTGGTTAACGAGAAAGCAAACAAACAACGATTTGAAAACGAAAAACCCTTTAAATTATTTGATTATTATTAATTAATTCTAATCATTAATACTTTCGTATTAAGCTACATTATTGTATTAAAAATGTACTGTTTTTTATTATTATTGAGTTAATTATCAAAGACATAAAACAAAACATTAAAGATCAACATCCAACAACCATCCAATCAATCAAGGAACTATAAAAACATTTCAGTGCTTTAAAGTGATAAAAAAATGCTTTTGTAAAAATTAATTTGTGCTTAATTTAATTTTTTTTTTCATCATTTCTTATGTATTCCATTCGATATATTATAGAGATTTTTTTAGAAACCGCTTATTAAATTATTGCAACAACAAAAACAAAAAAGTTAAAACAAATAAAACAGAAGAGAGCAAAAATATATTTAATAAACAATACCCAAATACAGTCACAATTTAATTTCAATATATGTGTTTTTTGGTCTTTCTAAAACATAGTGAACAGAAGAAAATCCAAGCAAATAACCAACAACAACAAAAAGAAAGATGGAGAAAATTTAAATTAAATTTTCATAAAGTTACATAAAGAAATAATTTGTAATTAATAATTATATGTTTAACTGTCGTTAGTAAATAAAAAGCAAGAAAAAATCAATCACAAAAAAGAAAGAAAATCATAATTAAAATAGGAAAAAAAACTGAAAAATAGTTCAACTTATAGAAATAATCGAAATAAATGCAAATACAAATACAACAATTAAAATAAACACACATTCACCATTATGATTCATCACAATACACTATATTGCCTAATATATATATATACACAACTTATATAATTAAATATATAAAATAGATATTCATATATACATATATACAAATATATTTAATAAAACAAAACGAAGCTCATACAAATTAAGTAACGAATAATCAAAAAACTTGTGTTTCCTACGCTAACTTTTACAACACTGGCAAACTACAACAACATACAATTAATTATTATAATCATTAAAATCAATCGTATACTTTTTTTTCTATTCTTTTTCGTTGTTCATGAAATTTTTTTGTGAGTCTTCTTTTTCTTTATTTTTTTACATTCTTATTTGTGTCTTTTTTGCACTTATAGTTGTTTTTAATCTGCTACAAAATATTGCGAAGCAAACAACAAGAAAAACATGTTTTCTATTCTTATAGAAATCATAATTCTAATTACATAAACATATAAAATTATTGTCTCGAGTTGAAACAAACAACAACACGAAAACAACTACAAAGAAAAATTAGAAACCGAATATTCCTCTATACAACCAATACAAGCAAAAGTATTCAACTTCTACATTTTAAAGGAATAACTATAAAGAAATCAACTTTCAAAATCAAAGCATCATTAAATATCAAATTGATAAAACATAGCAAAAATCAATAAAATATTAATAAATAAAATATAAAAAAAAAATTAAAATAAATATAATAAAAAAAGAAAAGTGTAATAAAAGATGATAATAAACAGAAATAAATATAATAAAAAAATAGATACATAATTTTATAAATATCTATACATATTTGTAAATAAAAATAAAAATTAAAATAACGATAATACAACAATAATAATAAATCAGTTAAAGAATCCATGAAAATACAAAAGCGAATGTCAAAGTGTTCGTCAAAACAAAAAATGTCTCATTTTAATTTCGTATTCATGTTGTCGGTTAAAAGTTGATAAAAAAGCTCATGTTGTCGGTAAAAAGTATCCTTTTAAGGATGTATAATATAAATTTATGCCGTTAAATACTATAAAACAATAAAGTGAAATCCTGATCTGAATTAATTAAATCTACAATCTTATCAAATCTACTAAGTAATCTACACTACTAAGTTATTTAAATTTCTTTCGTTTTGAATTTCGCCGTTTTTTCCAGATTTATTTCTCATTTTTTATTTCACTTCCTTTATTGAATTCAGTTACATTTTTGTATCATCTCACAAAATCAGTTGTATTAAAAAACGATGGTTAGAAAGTGGAGTGTTCACAAAGTGAGATATTAAACTAAATTCAATCAATTCAATTTAAAGAAATTCAAATTTTTTGTGGAACTTTTCTGAAGAAGATGACAATTCAAAAAATCGATCATACTTTTTAAAGAAGTTAAACTATACACATAATAAATATATAACAAATTCGTAAAAATAATAAATCAAAAAGAATAAATTAAAGATAATAAATAACCAAAGTTGTTAAAAATCAGTCAAAAGAATTATCTTTTTCTCAGTTTTTTCAATGCTGTAAACTCACATTTTCTTCACTATAACAAATTATTGTTGTTCAGATAAAGAAACACATAAAACCAAATCCTCGCATATTTTCCAATACATATATCAAGCATTAAACGAATAAAAGAAAACCAAGAGAAAGACTAAAAGAAAATATACAATTCTTCTGTACTCACCCTTTTCTGTATTTATTCATTAAACTTACCTGAAATTTTGTATCAAAATTTATTGCAAAAAAAGATATAAAATTCTTTGTTATTGTCTCTAGTTTTGTTATATTTCTATTTTTATCATTTTTCCATGTAGTTTTCTTCGTCTTTGTTTCTATCCTCATCTTCATTTTCCTTGTACAAAGGCATTCATTAATAATAATTAATTGATTAATTAATTTAAATTAATTTAATTTATATTACATTATATATTTAATATTAAGAAGAAAAAACATTAATTTAATAATATTTGATTTCTTAAAAAAACAAAAGAATTAATTCTAATATTATTATTGTAAAATGTTTAAATAATTGCCTTTGTTTATAAGTTTAGTGTAAATTTACATATTTATATACATACATAGCATATAAATAAGTTGAAAAAAATAATAATTTTTATACATATTTATATACAAGTATATATACAAAATAATTGTCCTGTTTAAATTACAATGGATTGTGTAGCTCTAGAAGTTACAATAACAACAAGAAGAAGAACAAAGAAAAACATCTGCATACACATGCAACAAACAAACCCACGCTCACACTTTTGGTAGAAAATTACACACAATTTAGGATAAATTTTCAATGTTTTGTTTACTTCAAAAATATTTCTTGCATTTTCGGTTAAAATACTTTTTTTTTGTTTATTTTTCCCCCGTAGTTTCTTCTTCATCTCTCACGTGTTTTGTGCTTTATCTCCTTTTTTTCACGCCTTTTGCTGTATTCCTCGCTTTGAATGAAAACGTTTCGCACATATTTTGAATAAATTAAAAGAAAAATAAACAACAAAAGAGAAAGAGTATATATATGACATAAATATAGATATAAAAAATTATACATTGAAATATGTATGGACAAAAGCTTAAAGAAAGAAATTAAATTAAATAGAGATTATAGTTTTTCTTAAAAAGCTTTTTTAATCGATTTTGTTTGTATTTTCGATTTTTTTTTTCTGTAAATGTTTTACAATTTATTTTTCTTTGAAGAAATTTAAATACAACAAATAAAAATGTATAATTTTTTTCAAAATTTACATTTATAAAAACAATTATGTCTAAAATTTTTTTTTTGTACAATTTACGCTAAAATAAAAACTTATAAATACTAAAGAAAACAACAACAAAAAAAGAATTAAAAAAATATAAAATATTGTGTTTTATTTGAAATCATAATTATGTAGGTTTTTCGATATTTTTGAAAAAGGAATCTGAACTGAAAATGGTCTTGAAAATGTATCCCTTAAGGGGCCTTTTGTGGCAATCAACCGGCATACGTATGAGGAACAGTGGTCGATCTCAAGCTTCCTTTCCGTTTTAGAAACCAACGCAGTCGGGCGCCGTTTCGACATCTAAATCTTTTCTACAACATGGTATTTATTAACGTGATACCAAAGACAATATCATTATATTATTATATGTATTATATTGTCTTTGGTGATACTTTTATGGAAGCTTATTGTTAAATCATATATTTTTAGGTTAAAGTATTCACCTAAATTCTAAATTGTCAGTTGTAAATGTAAAAATAAATTGGAATTGGGTTGAACCTTAAATAAGCTGGATTTTAAAACTTGGGGAACAAATAGGGATTCCGTTGGCATCTCCAATGTTGCTGTAGTTTCCAAAGGTGATTAAAACAACAACAACAATATTTACTATTATACACTCCCGAGCATAATTACAAACGCAGTAAAACTATGCACCGTTTTGCAGTTTACTGTTTTAAATATATTTATTTTTTTAGTATGAGAGAAAAGAGAAGAAAGTGCAATAAAAGCAAATTTGCAAAATCTACCGTTATTGTTAATTTGTGTAAATTTTGCAGGAGCATAACTATAAACGCAGTTGAATAATTTGGTGAAATAAAATAGAAGCAGTGTTATGTTTCCTGGTCATGTTCCAAAAGAAACATTCAATACGTCTTACAGGTACGCCACAGTTTAATACTAACTTATATAAGTATGTATTTTAAACGGATTTTTACGATTCTGCCAGTTCGCAGGTACACCGAGAAACGGAAACAAATTCTTCCTTCAACGCTTCTTTCCCCCTTCATATAAAGGAGAACTCCCAGAACAGGGACTTGTATCCTATTATCGACAAAAAAACGAATTCAAATCTTTACGCCGATGCTTTATTATACCCTACACCTTAAGGTAAGGGTCATCGTGACCTCCTGAGTCGATTTAGCCATGTCCGTCCGTCTGTCTGTCTGTCTGTCTGTTGAAATCACGATCACAGGAGAACCGGTGAAGATATCGTGATGAAATTTTGCATAAAAATGGGCATGGTATTGAAAATGGGCAAAATCGGTCCACGACCACGTCTATTTTTTAATAAAAATGTGATATCAGCGTTCGTTTTTGTGTATAGAGTAGCATTATCTGTTAATATGCCAAATATGGCCGTGATCCGCCCACTTTTAGGTTACACAGGCAAAAGAGGGTTATATTGTTAAATATATAAACTTCCTGAATAAAACTTTAGATAACAACTTGTTAATGTTGTTGTTGTAAAAACATTATTACATCAAAACTGGGTGCGGTCCGCCCACTTTTAAACTACATATACAGTATAGTAGTATGAAAACAAGTTTATTACCACGGAAATAAAGTTTAAATGAACACAATTATAAAACAACTAAGCTAGTTATTTTGTTTTGAAAAAGGTAATGACCACGCCTACTATTTATACAGAGGCGTAGCTAGGACTCATGGAACCCGGGACGCTTAATCAACTTGAAGCCCCAAAAATTCCTAGAATTCAATAAGTCACTACTTGATATCCACAACTGCCGCCCCCGACATTGTGCCGCCCAGAGTGGACCGCCACACCCTAGCTTCGGCACTTTTTTCAAAACTTTTAGGTGTAGGGTATCTAAGATTCGGCCAGACCGAATATAACTTTCTTACTGGTTTTTGTGTTACCGAACAGATATGCGCGGATCTCAAATTCTGGTTTGGATTACAATCTTATCGCAAGTTACTTTTCTACTATCTTATTAACACAAAAAAAAACGAGATTAAACTTATCATGACATTATTACGTAAAACCAAAAATTAAACTTATCCTAGACTAGCTACATATTAGGCTACAAACTGTCCACTTACGCAAATACACTAATGATACTTACAAACATAACGTACATATAAACTACATATAAACTATATAAACTACGTGTTTTAACACAGTTTTATTCGCTTAAATTTGTTTGATTTTCTTCACAACTGGTGCTTTTTAATTTTACTTCGGGTATTACCCGCTCCAAATTATATCATGTCTATTGGTGCTTTGCTTGCAAATTGTATGCACCTTACACGTAATAAGGAATTATAGCTAAAGGAATTATTCACTTCCTTTTTCTTTCTAACTCCTTTTTTTATCTACAAGTAAAACCATCCTTCACTTATCTGCATCGACGAATCTGGCAAACTTTCTAGAAAGTTCCCTCATAACGCTTCAACAAAAAAATCCCCGTTACCATTATTTTCAAATAAAAATTCTACTGCTCTATCGGGCGCTCATGATCTCCTAGCACATCTTTCCATTCACTCGCATCTTCCTTCTTCTTTATTCTCATTCATAAACTTCGGATTCATTCAGGACTGCGTGTATTTTTGTTTTCCTTTTCTAATTCCTAACTGGCCATACCCTTCAATACAATCTACCCCGCTATCTTTTTACAATTTTTGGTACTACAACTCAGTTTGGAGTACAATAACGAGAGAGCATCCTCAACAATGGCCGCTTGTCTGTGTTTGTTTCCTATATGAAAGTTCGACATCATTTTTGGTACGTTAAGTTAGCATATGTTAACATTAAAATACATTGTTTACTGTTTACTTATATTCTTTCAGACCTCTTTTGAGACCTCTAATGAAGTCATACGAATACATGGAGGTATTGCGAATTCATTTATTACTGGGTTTTCGAATAGAGTAACGCCAGAATACATGAAAGCCGAGCCACTGATTCCTAGTTGCAAGACCATCGCGTACAGTTAATGTCCTGGCCCACGGGCTCCTCAGATCTAAACTCCTAGCAAGCGAAGTCTACAAAGAAAACATGCAGTATTATTCGGAATTAAAATTAGCGGTACTTGGAAAAATGTTGACCAAATAACAATATTTAATTTAATAAAGTATGCCAGAGATTGTTTGAAGTAATACATTAATAATATAATACAGAAATAATAAAGGAGGTCCAACCACGTATTAAAACTATCCTTTTTTCCTCCTTCTACTTTATTTCATGGAATTATTTGAGTACGTTTATAGTTATGCTCCGGCATATTTATACAAATTAACTATAAGGGTACTTAAAGAGATAAGAAACAGTAAATTGTACAACTGAGCATATTTTGACTGTGTTTATTTTAGAATTATTACAAATCTGTGTAGAATTATACTGCGATTAAAGCTTTCGAGATTGTTAGAATATTTTGCATTCCTAACATTTAGTACTAAAACTGTATTCAAGGTTCTTTATTATTTTGAAATCAAATAATAATTGCACATGAATAAAGTAAAATTGCTTTTATATTAATGTAGAAGTTTACTTTTAAGAGATTCGGTATTTCAAAAGAAGTATTTTTATTCCTTGCATTTAATAATTACCTCTATTTTCAAGGAAGAACTTACGCTGGGAATCATACATTTTCTTTAATTTAAAGTTGGTATGAAAATTATGCTCAGCTTTAGATTGAATTGGTACAATACAGTAAGCGAATGAAAGTACTCTGAATAAAATATTAAAAAAATCCTAAACGTAGGCAATGTTTATTGTGGAGTCTCACATGAGAATTGTCTCCCAAACGCAACAGCGCCACAAATCAACTACTAGTTCTGTGTAGAGCTGAAAGTTATTCACATGAAATGACTCGAGCACTCACATGGCAGAAAATTGAAAAAACCTTATTTATTTCTTCCGACCATTGTTTGTACTCGAGTGAAAACAACAGCATTTCATGAACAGCATTTCCCTTGTGACGCACAGAATCCTTCGCCCCTCCCCCTGTCACCCTCCCGTGCTCAGCGGCCTCAGGAAAAGTCAAGTGAAAGCAAGAAAAGAAATTATATTGAATGGTGAGATGATGGTATTTCCAATAAAGTACGGGTATTTCTATTTATAGTACAATATATGTGTGGGTGCGTGTATTCCACAAACACTCACATATGTCGCTTTCTACCTTCATGAAAAACCATCATTCAATTATTATTCCTTACAAGGTCAAGTTCGTTGAAAGCATGAAGCATGTGCTGGAATATTACTGGGGTTGACGATGATAACATATTCGAGGGGAGGAATAATATTAAGATAAACCTGTGTTGTGTGTTTTGAAATTGATCGTGCTTTTGGCCTTTCTTGTTCTTTATCTTTGTCTTTCTCCTGGTTCTTATCCTGGGTTAGTCGTAGTCTTGCTCTCCGTCTTGGCTTTGGTGTTGGTCTTGTTCTTGGAGTAACGAATTTGTATTTGTTATTCTACGAGTATTTATTGACCATATTCTTGTAAAGTCCTGTTGAAAGTCATCTGCGGTCAATCAAAACTCTATTAAAAGAAGCTGATAGTTTTATAGGCGTAAATGTACATGTAAGTATGTACCTTCTATGAAAAAATAATTCACTTGAATCATTTATCGTCTGGGTTTATGTAGGAACATCTCCATCAATAAATAGAAAAAACAACAACCATGGCACACCAACAGATTTAATCCAACAAAAGCTTAGAATAACAAATGGATGTCATGCATATATGATGTTGATACGTGTGTGTGTTGTATGGGAGTGTGTGTATGTGCACTGCTGTAGTTTGTAAAGCTTCCTGTATATCAAACTAAGCCGACTTCCGATAAGGATTTCATTGTAGAAGGACAACACAAAGAAAAAGAGATAAATGGAGCTTACACACAAATACGATATAAACACACACACACATAGAAACAGCACCTCATTCTTGCACACACACTCATACATGAACACATACATGTATAGAAGGCCAACAACTAGACTCCCATCCCATTGGTTCATCCCTTTTTTCTTTATGAACAACAATTCTACTCAGACACCATCACTACTCAGAAACGTCCCACCGATTTTTCTCAATTACAAAACTCTCCCGATTCTCCACCCCTTCACTCGTTTAATACTTCTGTATTCATCCCTATTTTCCTTTACTCCGGTTTTTCTGGCTCTTTCTCTCTCTAAAATCATTATCTTCTCGATTTAATAATAGAAATAAATAATTTTAATAAAAGTAATTAGGTAATTCTCTAATCTCTTCTCTCCCTCACTCTCCCTCTTTTATGCTCCATACTTCATTGCATTGCTTTTTCATTCTTCATTCAATTCTCATCTCTATCCAGTCCTCATACCCTCTCATCCCTTCAGACATTATCTTGATCAACGCTCATCAGTATTACCTCTCTTCTCTTTCCATCGTCCTCCTGTTCACTCATAGCTCTCGTTCGCTCTATTTCATTTCTCTTTAGGTCCAACTTCCTCCCACACTTCGCCTTCTTCCTCATCTTTGTTTCTCTCAGCTTCTCTCTCTTGCTTTCTCTACTTATGTTTTACTCTTCTTCATTTTTTCTCATTTTCTATCATTTTGTTCTCTAGAACCGAGAGATATATTCCTCCTATTCTTCATCTTCTTCTACCTCTACTTGTTTTCTTATTCTTCTTCTTCCTCCTAACTCTCTCTTATTTTTTCTTTATACACCTTCAATAAAATATTCGAAACGGTTCTTTGGACCGATTTCAGCTCATTATTACTAGCACTAGAGTAGAAGGACGTCTGCTGGACTCACCAATCTATTACTTCATACTCTTCCCAACAATTTCTCTACTCCTAAACCATCACCATCTCATCACCTAATATCTAATCTCCAAATTCTTATACTCGTTATCCTGGTACCATGTCCATCATGTCACTCAATCCCACCATCCGTCGAACCCGCCAACCGTCCTCTTCCGTCTCATATCTTTCTTATTACGTACCTTATTCTCTTATCACTGAAAGCTTTCTTTTGTAATTTCTTATCAAATTCTCTTTCTTAACTGTTCACCTACTCCTTTCCCCTTGTCCCTTCTCCTTTCCACTTTTCCCCTTCGCAATCCTGAAGATATTTGTATGTGTGCGTCACCATTTTCATTTATGACGTCAGAAGAGTATCACATATAAATGAGTGTAATAATAATACTGAAGTTTGTGCTCATTTTTTGTAGCTGTTTTTTGTTCAACTCAGAGCTGAATCCGAGAGAGGATTAAATGAGAACAGAGACGATGTATGAATGTGTGTGAGAGGGTAAGAAAAAGTGAAGAATTTTACTAGGTGACAGGATGGAGGGGACGAAGACTGGGCTATTATAGGAAGCCAGGGCGATGAGTCCTGAAGGAGGACGATTCCAGCTCATAACTTTTCTCCATGTTTTCCAAACTTTCAAATTAAATGGGGGGAAAACATGCAGTGGCCAAGAAACGTGACAGGAGCAACAGGATATTGAAAAGCATTTGCAACAGTTTGACTTTATATCGTATTTCTGTATGAATGAATGAATGAATGGGGCTTGCGTCGAAGAGAATGAAAGAAAATTAGATTTGTATGTGTATTAGGAGTGGCTAGCTGTATGTGTGTGTGGGTGTGTGTATATCGAGTACAGATGTATGTATGTGAACATGTTTTAACATGAACATGAACGTATAATAAGATAAGATACCCTGATTTATGTGAATAAAATTTGTAAAAAATGTAGAAAATACCTTTAATTATCATTACTGTGATTATTGTTTTTGTTGTGATGTTGTTGTTGGTATGAAGGCTGTCCTTTGATAAATAAAAAAAATCCCTGTTAACTATAAAACTAATTATATTTTTGTTGTTATATTATTATTTGGTTTTATCTTTACTTTAATTAAAGTCACGTTTTAGATCACGAAGAAAAATCAAGTTAAACACATGAACTGAAAAATAATTAAAATTTCAATTCTTTTGCATATAAACAAAACCTAATTACAACAACTGATAAACTTAACATTAAAAGTTGAGGAGCTCTTAAATTGGTTTGTAGTTAAAATTGAAGTTTTAGTTTCCATTTTGAAGTTTAATTTAAGTTTTAAAATTCAATTTTAGAGATGCACGAATAGAGAAAAGAATGTATGCGATTGAGTTACGCAAATCTTTTAACGTTTAATTATTATTTATCACTTTCACGACAAAGTAATAAAATGTACAAACAAAGCCTTAAACAATTAATGAAGAATAATGTATAAAAACTCGTACAAGAGTTCAATTTGCATTCAGTTCCAAACGAACAGTGTTACAACTAAAGTAAAAAATTAATTTAAAGTTTGAAGCCTTTTGAAGAAGTTTCTTTCCAAATCGAATCCAAAATGAAGTTAATCCTTATAAGCTTTGTGAGTATATAACATGAAGACGAGGATGTTCTTTGTTCCTTAAGAAGATGTTCTGTGATCATTTAGAAGATGTTATTTGATCCTTAAGTGAATGTTCTTGGATCCATTATTAGTTATTCTTTGATCCTTAACAGGATGTTCTATGATCCCTAAGAATATGTTCTTTGATTCTACGGTGGATGTTCTTTGTTCCTTAAGAGGATATTCTGTAATCCTTGAGAGGATGTTCTGTGGTTTTTTATTTGTTTTTAATAATAATTTTTTTCCTTCATTTGTTAGTTGTTGATGTCTCTAGTTTGTCTGCTGAAGACGCCATTCGTTGTCGGGGAACCGGAAGCGCTCATGTTCGATGGGTAAAATCAGCATCCTTAACATCATTATCTACATCATTACGATTATTATCATTTTCATGGTTATCATCATCATTATGTGAAAAGAAGCTAAGAATTATTAACTTTATTTCCACTACAGTTTCTTGTTGTAGTAATTTTTTGTGTCTCTTTACTTTGTTCATCTTCAGCGAAGAGTTTCCGAGTGAACTTCGTATATCTAAAAAAGCAATACAGTCACTCGCGGGTTAACGATGACTTCGAAATTCCTGTGTACCGTCTTCTCACTCGACTTCCTGACCAACGATCCACCGCATTGGAGATGATAAAACCGATTCACATTTCTTGAATCAAAAAACTAAAAAAAAATTAAATAAAATTATCAGTGCTTTCCTTTGAATTTAAACTATTTTTTAAAAGTCTTAAAGTATATTATTCTTATAGATGTACCTATGTACATATATGTGTGTGTATTTATAATATTGTTATATTGTGCATTTATATACTACATATATGTATGTATTTCTTCTAGAAAAAACAATAATTATGTAATAATCACGGCAAAAAAATTGTATTAAAATAAAATTATTCTTCAATATTAAAAACAATTGTATTACTAATTGAAATGTATTCGATTTATGTACGATTTATTCGATTTATTCACGCATATTTAGAGTCGAGTATATCTAATGATAAGAGTGTACTACAGGATGATAAGGGTGGGCCTTATACCGTTATTAGAATAGGAATAACAACAACACTTTATTATATACAGACGAAAAGGAAAAACAAATCAGAAACGGCAAACTACGGAAGCATTAATGAAAACAACAACAACAACTACCAGAATAACTACCAGAATAACAACTAATATAGCAACAACAACAACAACAATGAATATGGAACGAGTGCTATAAGAATCTTCCTGAACAAATTGAAGACTTTAATGCTGGCTTCCATCTCGCATCAGATCACGTTGCTTCTGTCGCTGCCGCTTCCTCGACGCTGCTTCTTCGTTGCTAAGTTTTCATTAGATTATGTACCATGGTAGTCCCTCCTGTAAGGAGAAGCAACAGCAGCAGCATCAAAAGAATTGTGCTTCTAGAAAAGCTGCTCCTTCTGCAGAAACCGAGCTGGAAAGCAACAACAACAACAGTTGAAAAACAACTGGAACAACAACAAAAGCAATAACAACGTGAACGAGAGAAAACTTGGACTGCATCCATCTGGAATAACGGAAAATCCCAACAGACGTGTACGTGTGCAATTTTGTTATTGTTTTACAGACGCTGCTTTTCCGCTGCTGCTGCTTCATCAGTTGTTGTTGCCTACGTTTCTTCCTTCCTTCCTTCCTTCCGTTGTTCCATTCTGTTTTCTTTTTCCTACCATTCTTTCATGTATAACGCTCAACAGGCTGCTCTTGTCACCTCAGCGCAAACTCACCAACACTTCCAGTTGCCAGACCTGCCGAAAGAAAGCTTTGCACAACCACAGATACCCTTCCAACACCCCCCTCCCCCCACCCATTCTGACAACAGCAACAACAAAACACAATAACAAACAACAAGTAGGTATTCACAATGTTCTTGGTTTTTCTTGCTGTTGTTTAGCAACTTGTTGTTGGTTTTGTTATTGAGTTGAGTTGAGCTTTTATTGTGTGGGAAAAAATCAATTATGTTTGGATTCTCTGCTGCGATTGGAGTTGAAGTTGAAGTTGCAGCTGCTTATAATGGAGAGCTTTTTCTGTTTATTTGGATACCGTTTTGTTTTTTCTTGGGTATTTTCTTTTTTTCTCCCTTGAAGCTCATACAGCTGGCATCTACGCAGCAGTAAAAGTGAAACTTTTTGGAGTGAAACTCTTTGATTTTGATGTAGTGATACAGTGGTGACCAAAGCAAAGGTTTTTGGTGACATTTGAAAAAATAGCATACGCAGTTTTGAGTTCTACAAATGAAGTCATTTATAATGTGGTTTTTCTAATTTTAATTTAATGTGTTTATTTCATATTATTTTGTATTTTATAAATATTAGTTATTTTTTTTACTTTTACGGTTAAAAAAACACTTTTTTGTTGTTACATTGATTCTTTGAAGTTTATTTAATAATAATCTAATTCCATTCGCCATTACTTTATCGGAAATCGGAGTAAAGATTTCCTCAAATCAATTAGCGGCTAAAATTCGCCATCCCCACAAAAAGCTTCCTTCAACTTCGACTTGCTGACGATATCAACTTCAGTTTAAATGCCATTCCTAACCTACTATACGAAAATCCTAGCTGTGGCCAAAGAGAGATGGCGGAGGGCAACAAAAACAACAGCAAGGATAGACAACAGATGTATACTGTACGAACGACGACCGACCGAACGAACACTTGCCGAACACAACAAAACGCTCCACGACGAGACGGAACTCAGTCCTTCGGGTGATGCCATCGTGGAAGCTTTGCAAAAGGGGAGCGTAGAAAAAAGTCGTTCGATTTTTTAGTTGTGTTCATTTCAGTTGACATTCTTAATAAAGAAACATTGCAACGAAGAAAAGAAAATATTTTTGCTAAAAACCTTTTACAAAAAACAAATACAAATCCATACATAATAAATATCGTCATTTTATATATGTGCATATATGTTGAAAATCGAGGTGAACCATTAATAAAAACCAATGAATCTTATAAAAAATGCATGAATGAATGGAAGAATTTTGAGCAAAGTGAGTTCGAGAGAAAAGCGAATTTAATAAAAAATACATACAAGATTCGCAACGGAAAGGTTAAAGTAAAGACGTTTGCTCTGCTGGTGTTGAAGCGAAGGTGCTGAACGAGGGGGTGGACGCTGGCAGAGGATGACGCAGGGAGACGCTGGACTTTCCGATGTTGTTCTTGTTGTCCGTGTGCTTGGAATTTCATTTATTTGTTGACAATTTGCAATAAATTCTTTGAATTTATTTTTGATGTGTAAAATGTTGTTCTTTTTTTTAATAATCATCAAGTCACGTCATCAACTAAACTTCCCCGGTCAACACCCAAGCATATTCAGGGTCCTGCTGCTCCTTCACCTTTACGACTCCGCAGCAGGTGGGCTGGGCGTCCCGCCCCCACGTGGCAATCCCTACCTCTCAGTCCCCCTCGTTACAATGAATCCTACGCTTTCGCAGTAACTTCGGCTTCCTCCTTCGCGCTGTCTCATTCCAACCGTACGGTTCCCTTGCTTCCCCCTGGCCCCACACCCTCCCAGCTACGTTCTTCTCGGTTTCTATGGTTCAGTGTTTAGTTAAGTTTTAGAAAATTGAGCAAAAAAGAGCAACAACAAAACAGAAGAGCTTCGCACGTCATCAGAGGAGAGATACCTCTATGAACACACACACACACACACACTCATACGTGTTCATACTCTCACACACACTCACAAGCTCCAATACGTATTTCCGTATACGTGTCTCTCCTTCGTAGAATTGAAAGTTGAGTGCTTTTCTTCGCACTTCGCACCATCAGTTGTCTTCAGTTTGCACTGTTAACTTGGCTCGTTGGTTGCTGCGGGCCAACATCATCATTATCATCGTCATCATCGCGAACAATATCAGTTTTATCAGCAGCTGCTGTTGCTGTTCTAAACTCATTTTGTGACGGTGACAAATGAAAAGTAGACATTTTCTCCGAAAATTGTTAATATTTTTCATAATCTCAAAAAAATTATCCTTCAGTGATTTCTTGTTTTTAGTAGTTTATTTTGATTAATTTTGGTTTAATACATACATTTTATATATTGTATGTGTTTATATTAATTTTATTTCGAATGACGCCATTCATTTTACATCCCTGGCGTCTTTAAACCGATTACAATTGTTGCTTTCGTTGACGTCCTCTGCACAGACGCGCATAAAAGAATACATAAAAATCTAAATAATAGAATTATAAGAAAAAATAAATCCTCACTTATTAACATTGTTACAGCTGGATGGTTAATAAATTGAACAAAAAAGAACAAAAGCGAGACGAACCGAAACAAGAACAACATCCAGCTCACTAAAAGTAAAAACTAATAAAATGATTATAAAAAAAAAATGAACAAAGAAAAATAAATCGAAATAAAGTTGAAGTATTCTAGTAAACCTTTTAAAAATATTAAAAGAATTTTTCGCATTTTCATCACTATTTTATGTCTTCGTTGCTGGTGCGCAGAAAATGGTCTAGAAAAGTGAATGAGTACGGATTTTCATATCAAAGCGAGGTGAGTTGGCAACACAATAATTTTAGAGAAATTATACAATAATAATAAATTTTAATTAAATTAACTTAACTCTAGATCTAAAAAAATTAAGTGTATATCTACAATTACAATAATTCTATATATTTATAAGGTTACTCCAGATATTAAATGTTATCTCACTCATGATTATAATTAATGATTAAGTTATTTTACTTATTTCTATTAAACATAGTTAAATATATATAGAAAAATTAATTAAACTTATTGTGAACTTTCACATGTGAATGAGTAGAAAATTCCACAGCAACAGGTGTTGTTCTGTGAACTTTCAGGGTAGACACCATCGTATCTGTACTCATACTATACTTACGGACATACCTACATATGTATGTGCAAACTGATGTACATATTGTACTTGTGTCTACAGATCGATATTCATGCAGTTTGCCACAAGAAACTTTCTTGTTCATCATCGCTCAATGAGTTTTATTTGAACATTTTTAGCTATTATCTGGCTGCTAAATAAGAATTCTATTATTTAGCTACTAAGTTTTAATTTTACATGAGAAACATATTGTATATAAATAAGTATAATTTCTTTATACGATTTATTTATACACTTATGTTGAAAATAGCTGACTGACATGAAAAATGTGTCCTGCTCCTTTCTGCCCCACCACGTTAAGTTCTGTACAACTCCGTTCTGTCTGTCTTCTATTCTGTTTTCCCTCATTTCTTTTCATTCAGTCCGTTTTATTCTGACGATTCTTTCATTCTTTCAAGAGTTTGTGCTGGCCCATCCTATCCGCTCCTTTTCACGAAGTTATATTTCGTTCTTGCTTTGCTGTTTCTTTCTATTTCTCCATCAAATCCTCTATCCTAACCTACCTATTCCCTCGATCCAATATCACTCCATCCTGCTTTGTTCTTCGATATCTCCCGTGTCACGTCTTAGGATCCCATTCTGTTCCACCCCATGGTAACCTGTTCTTAAATCCCGGTTCCGTTGTGACCTGAGATCTGGTAGTCATTACATCACTCTTGGTGCCAGTAATCGACAACCAAATCCAAGGCAGAACAACAGAGTTTCTCAGATCTAAGGAAGCAAGCTCCAGTAAGTAGTAATTGCATTCCATTTGGAATACCTTTTCATAGGTATTTGTATTTAGGTAGTTTTATGAATTATTGGTGGATTTTAAGAATGAAAGAACGAAATGTGTACTCGATAAACAACAATTTATTGCTACAGTTTGTTCGGGATACCAAAAGCCCAACCGCAGAATACAGATATAGGGGTCGTTATCATTATAATGTATGAGTACGTGTGTATAGTATGTATTTATTTAGGAGAATGTATGACTTCGTCTATCTTTGATAAAAGATATGTACAACGTGGATTGGATAATTAGCTATGACGTCGGATAAGTGTGAATACTAGATAAGCCGCTGACTATATTCGATTCTATAATTTTGGGAAATTGAAATCAGACCCTCAGAGAAGTACAAATGATTGCGATAGTCTGAAATGATCTGCAGAAGGATTCAATAAGAATCATCGTCTTTCATTACGATATCGACTTCCTTATCATCGTCTTTTGTTCTGTGGTTGTGGCCACCTTCTCCATTCTGGTATGTTCACATGTAGACACATACAACTAAAAATTAGTAAGAATGAATTCACGTATGTTTGTACATTCATGCAGGGTGCAAAATTCATTCATAAATAAATGAATGAAAAGAATAAAAAGAGTTTCCATTCTCAGATTCAATTAATGCCTAACAAAATCAAACGGAAAACAAACGAATACCCAAAACAGAGTATAGAAAATGCAGGGTTCTTTCCGTTCTGAACGAAAGTTGAGGTTCGAGAAAAACTGGAAGTCATAAAAAAGATATTTTTAACCTTATCAATAATAGCTGCGTATGTTGACGAGCGACAACCATGAAAATAACAACCACAACAAATTATAGGCGATAAAAAAGCTTACTACGCAAATTTAAAGCGGCGGCCATAAATTTCCTTCCTGATGAAAGGTTCACTCGTTCAGTCGTCCATTCGTTCCGTTGTTGGTTTTCCCTCTTCGCCTACATGAAAGTTTATTTTTTTTGACAAAATGTCCTCTCGGAAAATCGTATATACGTATATAATGGAGCACAATGGATTCTCCATCCTTCTCTCCGCGCTTCTTCCCTTCCTTTCCCTTTTTATTCCCTTTTCATTCCACGCGTGAGTGGGTGGATTCTACGAAGCTTTCGGTTGGAATCGGTTAACCCTTTGCGAGCTTTCACCACAACCTGCGCACTTCTGTGCTCACCTACTTCTAGACTTTTCGATTCCCGCCGATTCGAAGCAGACAGAGTAACAGAGCTGCACCACTAAAAAACGACCACGACGAATATTTCCCCTACGCAGCGCTGGAACTTTGGCCGAAGCGATTCATTCATCTGTTCGCCAGGCTCACAACGACGAGCTACCTGATGCTCGGCTTCAGTTCGACCTGGCGAGTGGAGCCGCTGAGTGCTCTCTGTGGAGCGCTTGAATAAGCGGCTAGGCGCTGTTCGCCTGCCAACAGAAAAGTATTCAAGGGAAAATGTTTCATCTTTTTGTGTAGCTGCTGGCTGTTTTCTTTTTCTTGCTTGAGGCTCTGTGAGGAAGTGAAGAAGATCGGAGGAGTGAAGAAGTGAAGCTTCACTTCGTCCTGCTGGTTGGATGGATGGTTGGTTGGTTGATTCCTGTGGTTCTTCGTTGGCAAAATCACAACAACTCCTGTTGGTGTTAAGTTTTGGCATCATGAAATGAATACCCGTTACTCAACTCGCAAATGCTGACTTTATTGCTGCCAGAGTTACAGGGTGAGTGACGTATTCTATTTTTAGGGATTATATCAGATTTCGTTTTTTTATGTCTTTTTTTAATTGCGTTTCAGGAACCTTTTCGTTTCTTCCCTGTTAGTTTGAATGATGATTTTACTCGTAAGTTATTCGATCTGTTGAAGTTGAGTTGTTTGTTTGATTTTGTTAATTCCTATCGAACATTAATTAATACTAAATGAATTTGTTAGTCGATTCATTTTCGGAATCACTTAAAAGTATGCAATGCAAAATTATTGGCTGTGGTTTTAGCACTGTGACTGTACCACGTAATCATCTTTCGCTCACTTTAATGCAGTTTGATGGATGGTGTTAATGACGGATGTAAGTTTTACATATGAACGTGCGAGTGTGTGTGTAATGAGAGTGCGTGGGTTTTGTGCTTATGTGGGCGTAAGTTTCCTGTATTGCTCATGATTCGGTACTTAAATAGTTGAGATTCACTCACGATGGCAGCTCCTAAAAGTAGGCCACGCGTTTTGAATGCTGAAGACTTCATTTAAAACTTTTTTTAGATTAACTTACTTCAGACATTACTAAACTGTTTTTTTACTGCATTTAAAACATTTTTTACATTTTTGCATGACTAAATTGTTTGAAAATTCATTTTAACTTAAAACTTGTATTTAAAATTTCAACTTTATACAGTTCTCAACATATTTCATTGGCTTTTTACAGCTTTAGTAAAGAAAAAATCTCCTTCTGGAAAAATACAAATCTAAATATTGTACAATACATTATTTATACAATATCAAGGATTTATCCTCACTCCTTTAATTTATTCTTTTTATAAATATTTTACATTGCATTTTGGATAAAAATCGAGGAAATAAATGCTGGATTCATTTTATTCTCAGAAGTTTCGACTTCAGCTTCATTAAAATTCTACGAATTTCATCTACAAAGGAATAAGCAAAAATTTCCCTTAAATAATAAATAGCAAATAATTTTGTGTTCATAATTAATTTACTCAGAAACATAGATTTCAGTGTTAAAAGACGGTAATAAAAACATTTTAATTGGTAATGAATTCTTTGGAAGTTCGGAGATTTTAAATGGAATTTCTTTGAATACTTCAAATACTATCTGTTATTGATTAATTGTTGAAGTGATTCGTAGTTTTATGATTTGTTGACTCTCTGAATTATTCTTCTATTCAATAACGAGAAATAAATTATTCCATGACTTTAAAGTGTGAATTCCTTGTATCATTAATTAAAATTACAAAATAAAGTCGGTACAAATGTATTTTTTCTATTAACTCTTCTATTTTATTGTCACTTTTCTTTTTTCCGTATTATACTTTTTTAAAAATAAACTTTTTCTATATCTCTCAATTTCGTTATCTCTTTCCTCTGTTCTCTTCTCTGCTCTTCACACTTTTAAAGTCCTAAAACCATAAGAAAGTGATTCTAGGAAATCCTTCTCAAAGAAAACTTCTCAAAGAAAAACTATTTTTATTTATGACTACTTTTATCATATCTTATCTTTAAAAACTAATCGAAAACTTTTTCACTTTAAAGTTGAAAAAAATATGGAAAAATTTGGAAGAAATACTTTTGAGAAATTGTTTTCGTTTTCGTTTGTCTCCAGCAAAACATGCAACATCAGCTGCTGCTGTTGCCCAAAACCAACAACAGCGACTATCAGCAGCTTTTTTAAGTCAGCAACAACAACAACAACAATGGCAACAATTTAATGCTAGCAACTTAGAAAACCGCGTACAACTTTTCTGCTCAATCTTCGTTATTCTCGTAGAGCGAAGAAGTTTCGAAGGAGTTGAAGTTGAACGGAGCCAAAAGTGTTGATGGTTTTTGCGAAAATGTAACAAAACTCCATGGAGCGGAAACTTTAAAATGTTTCCCGAATTCAAATCCATATAAAGTGCTCACAAATTCAGCGCTCTTTCCTCCCTCACTTCTTTCTGGTTTTGCTTTTCGCTTCGTGTCCTCTTCTCGCTTCCAATACAACAGCTTCTATAATCCTCTGTAAATTTAATCGTAAAGTTTAGTTAATTGTTTTGACAGTTCAATTAAAAAAACAATATTTTCGCAGACTGCACTCAGCACTCTATACAACGATTTGAAGGAGGAAAATAAATTGAAAATGTTCAAAGTCATAACTGGAATTAACTTGGAATTTTGGGAAAAAAATACGATATTTCAATTTCAAGTTTTCAATTTCTTTGGTATATTCAAAGAAAATGCAAACTATACACAAACATACAACGAATACAGACAACGAGTACACACAACGAGTACATACAACGAGTACATACAATATACAAAGTGTACAGTTCTGTAGTTTTGTGGATCCAATTTAAAATGGATAACTTTTAAAAATATGGGGAAAATGGATGGGTTTCAAGATATGGTTTGATAAGTCTCAAGATTATATTTCACTTAGTTTCAATTTCTCTCACCGACCTCTCGCCTTCTCTTACTGCTGTATAACACTCTAGATCGATCTCATTGAATTCATTTAAAATTGTTTTTCTTTTTTTCTTAGCACTTTATGCAATAAGAGTTTTTGTTGTTGTTGTGTGCTTATAATTTGGTTGCTGTTTCACACTGCTATCTACACTCACTCTCTCTCTCGATACCTACTGTTTCTCTTTCTCTCTCGTTCTTTTCTCTCGAAGCAAATTTATCACTTTGTGTCCAGATTGTTTTTTGACCATCGCATATATTTGTTTGTGTTTGTGTTTGTGTGTGTATGTGGGTGGGTGTAGTTGTGTGTGTGTGTGTGGGTGAGTGTGTGTCTATCTATGATATTATCTGCGGTATCCACTAGCTGAGTGTGAGTGTATGGTATCTGAAAGTGTTAATCGAATCCTTCCGTTGAAATTAGATCCGTTCGAAATACCATTAAATACAAAATTCAACACACGCTAAAATGTTTGTGTCGCTCTAAATTAATTTAAAAACACTTTAAATACCACGAATTTCAGCTCGTTATTAAATTACAACATTCATCTGGTTACGTAACCATCTAAACTAAATTTAATCCCAATTGTGCTTTTTTTGTGGGTGCCTTTTTCATCATATCGTCTCCTGTATCCCCATTTATTCTAGTATCTCAAATATTATCATCGTAAATCCAAAATATTCTTATCATATCCTTTTATACATGACATTATTATGCTTTTATATATTCATACATATTGTAGTTTCTCTTATTTATTTCGTATATCTTCATATATTGTCATATATCATACATCCTAATATTTTCTCATAAAACCTCATACATTCTCTCGTATATCCGTCTTTATCCCTGAAAATTCGTATATTCTTGTACCTCCTCCATCATTTCTCATAAAACTCGAATATCCTTAAAGTAAATGCAGTAAGTTTTGAAATTTTAATAAACTTCCCAAACATTCCAAATATTTCCAAAGTATTGTGTTCCATAGGATTCAAATTTTTAATTAAACATTTTTCAGGCGACCAACTCTACTTAATTTTATTGGAATTTCATTATTATTTCGAATTTTTTATATTAATGAATTTTTGGTCGATTGGCCCAGTTTTGGGTGGTGGCATTTTTGTGTGTTTTAACGATGTTGCGATTGCTTTTTAATTTTCTTTTTTTTCCATTGGTTTTAAATATTTAATCGCCCTTTAAGTAGGAGTACAAGCAGCAGTTTAAATTTTAATTCAACCACTTAATTGAGGGTAAACAAAATAATAATAATAATAAAGGTAAAGTAATATTTATTTAGCGAAACAAAAACAGAAACCATAAAAAACAACACATCCGAAAATTCAAAAGCCAAACAATGAACAACTCCACTCCTCCGCTCTCCTGCTCCCTCCTCTCTCTCGCTCTCTCTCTCTCTCTCTCTCAACGAAAGAGATCTCCACTAATCCATACTCCTCTCCTCTTCTCCCCTCTTCGCTTCACTGTTTATACATTAATTTTAATTAAATACACATTAAAAACCAATCACAAAAAGTTTACCTTTAAATACCGTACGCTAGTGCAGTGTATTACTACAACAAACGGAAAGAGTAAATACTGTGATTTTATAATAACGTAAATGCTAAAGTTAACAAAACTTTGAGAAAAAGAATACAGAATTTGATGTTATTTGTTGAAAACACATGAAAATAGCACGACCAATGTACTTACCATATCCTCACTCCCCTCACACCATCACTATAACCGTTACCATAACCATCACCATAACCATCACTATAAGAATCACTATAAGCATCACTATAAGCATCACCATTGCTATCGCTAACGGCATCAGTAACGGCATCAGTAACGGCATCATCTCCTTCGCTGCGATTCGGAGAGGGCGTTAAGTTGGCCGCCCTGCTTGCACGTTGTCATGCCAGCAGCGTCAGCAGCTATTCTAATTAATTCATTACAACAACAACCTGTGTACTCACCGGATGCAATTTGCAGCACTTCCGGCGAAAATTCAAATGCTGCCGGAGGTCGAAATCTGCTCCTGCTCAGCAGGACCCTGCCGTTGCAAGGCGAAAGGCAATGCGCTAAGGAGCGTGAGGCAAACTTTTGGTATTTAGAGCTCAATGCGTTTTTTTCTCAAAACGGAAGTGTGCTGCAGGCTAACAAACAGCTTGTGACTCGTGACTTGCATTTGTTTTTGTTATCCTTCTCTCTCGTGGCCCCTTCGTTTACTGGTCGCTTTCGTTTAAAGTTTCCCCGCAGCACAAAAAAAGTACTGCTGATTGCTTTACGGGGCGTGCAGAGCCTCACGGAGGGATTTCACGAAAAACCGCAACGGCAACTAAATTTTTATATTGCATCTGAGTGTCATTTATCACTTTGGTGACGCAGGCTCACGACAGCGGCGTCGATGTGTAGCGCTTCGCAATTTTGTTAGTACGATTTTCGTGTCTGCCTCGGAAAACTGCAAAGACTACCGAGCGATCAACGTCGTCGGGGCAGCAGTTCGTTTCGTTACACACAGAGGAAAATAATGCCACTTAAAAATTTTATTAAAACATACAAATAATAAGATTTTCTCATAGAGAAGTCTTGTTGATTGTCTAAAGGAAATCTTATTGTCTTAAAACCGAAAGTTAATCTTATTATTTCGTGATTTTAATAAGAAATTTTATTTTTTTCCAGTGAATGATCATTCTGAAATCATGAGTCTGTTTCCATGAAAGTATAAAAATATTCTTATTATTTGCTCTTTTAAAAAGAAAAACGACATACTCGTACATCATATTATCAACACGACAAAGTAATTGTTTTGTACTGTTGTTGTTGTTGCAATTCAATGGCCAAAGCAGCTGCTATTTTCGCGGAACTCCACACTAACTACAGTGGTTTGGACATCAGTAGACAACCACAAACGCCAACGTAGTTCGCTTGTCCTTTTTTCATTCTTTTGACATGACGTGATGATTTCAATGAGTTGATGATACTTTGCACTCGGCTACGCCTTTAATATCAAAGTTCAGTCGCCATTTTGTCGACAGTTGAAAGGAATGCAACAACAAGAAAAACCACTGCAACGAAATGAAAAGAATGCACGCTTCGATTAACTGTGAATATTTTCAGTAACAAAGCCGTTCTTTTCAAGCTACGATGAAAATCTCATAAAAAGGGTGTAAAGAAGAGACTCGTAAAAAGAAAGACTCGAACACTCGTCCTGCAAAACTATCGACAGTAGAAAAATAAATGTAGTCGTTGTAGTTGCTTTTTTTTGGATATAAAAGTTTCTTTGTATATAAGAAACTTTTAACGAGCGCCATTTTTAATCCTGGAATATCCAAAATCGATTTGTTTATGAACTAAATTGAATGTGTAAGAATAGATTATCTATTTAATTAATATAACTAAATGTTCAATAAAATCTTCGGATAATTTTGAAGAAATCCCATGAAAACCCCCAAAAATTTGATTTACGAGTATTTCCACTTGAATTAAATGAAATTTGAATGATTGATGATCAGAAGCTAAAGTAAAATAAGCAAAATAAATAAGAAAAACAGAATTCAATCTTTTTCCGCAGCCAAAATGGTGTTTTTTCGTTAATGTGAGTCCTTGATCTCAATACCAATCAATATTCAATATTCATATCAATATTCGGGAAACAGATGAAAGGATGTGGCAAGGACTGAAGATTGAGGATTGCAGATATGAGAATATTTTCCTAGAGTCAGTTTTCTGCTACTCTAAGGAATACTTGAATCGTAGAAACTACAAGAACAACAACAACAATTACTATAATAAAATGGCTTCTGCTCTGTTCTATTCTCTGTTTACTCACACAATATTTGAATTCGTTTTTATTGTTGTCGTTGCAGGTGGGCCAACTATCATGGCATGCAATGTACAACGAAAAGGTATTAGACCCTGGCGGCAAGTGCAACAACAACAGCGACGACGACGACGACAGGAGCGTCAACAACGGGAGCAACAACAACTGTATACACGTTTAAGAGATGCAGCTTTTAAGATAAAGCAACCAACAATAGGAACAACAAAAGTTGCGAAAAGAGTGAGTGGAGGAACGTGGGGACCAAATGGGACGTCATCAGGAACGACAGCGATAACGCCAAGAGCAACAACAACAAATGTGGCTTTAAACTTATTGCTGTTGTTGTTGTTGTCTTCGAAAGAAGTCGCCAACGCCGAAGGAAATGTGGGTGAGTAGTAGAAAGGAAGAGAAGAGAGATCCCAGTGGAACAGCGAAGGAGAGGGATGGAGAGAGAGAGAGCAACAACCTTTCTAATGCTAAAGCTAAAGCTCTGGATATCCAGATAAACTTAAATTCTGCTTTTGATGTTGCTGTTTATACTTCATTATCGTTTCTTATTTATTTACAATTCAATGTTTGTTGTTTATGTAGCAATTAAAATTCCATCTCTCTCTCTCTCTCTCTCTCTCTCTCAACCAAATGCTTAGTATAGAGTCTGATTCTGTTTGTGTGATTGTTGAAAAACTTAATTCACAGGACATGTCATTTGTTCTTAGTTTCTTTTTCGCCCTTTCGAATGACAGCAAGTTGAAGTGGCAACAGTTGCCAGATCAGATCACGTTCAGTTAACAATTTTTTACGGTTCTTTTATTTTATATTGAACATTTTTTTTATTTTTTTTTTAATTTCTTTTTTTTATTTTAACGTTACAACAACCCGGCGACAGGATGTGTTACAGGACGTGATGTAGCAATAACAACAATAGCTCCGGTTGTTATTACAATCAACATGAAAATATGCAACTTTTCCCTTCTCTATTTTTTTCTGAATGCTGCCAGAGGCTGCTTTAACGTCACTCAGCCCGAAAAACAACAACAAAAACGTACTGAGGACCAGCTGAACATTTTTCCGATATTAATTCAACTCTGGCAACTTTAACAAATACATAAATATGCAAAAATATTAAATTATGCCTTCTTGCAAACAAGACGCAAGAAAAAGACAGGCTCTCTCTCTCTCTCGGTTTCTTTCAATACGAAAGCAGAGTCAAACATGAGTTACGTTGTTTGCTGGGTTATGCGACGACTTTGTTGTGGTTGAGGCCAGTGAGTGGGCGACATGCGGGCGGTCGGGCGCTAGAGTGGGACAGCTGGTTTTCCTAGTTGCCACAGTATAAATGCACTTTTCCATTACAATTACATTTGTTTGCTTTTCATTTCCACGGATCTGAATGGAGGATTCGGTGCATGAATTCTTTGGACATTTGTTCATTGTTTCATTTTTCTTGTTGGTTTTTTTTTTTTTTTGAAACTGATGACAATTTTTTAACTGGCTTTAATTTAATTTTCATATGTACCACATTTCAATATGGATTCGCTGTCGATCTGTTAAGTAAATAAAATATTCCATTAAATATACTATACTTTATGTATTGTATACAATATAATACTAGAATTCAAAGGATATAAAAACTTAATATAATTCTTTTTGAGTCAACTGCAAATTAAATAATAACAAAAATATTTGTATATACACAATGAATAATATGAATAATTTAAATGAATCTACATGTCTTAATGTATTTTATTAAAGGAACAATATAAGCTTTTCGGTGATAATTATCATTATCACCATCAATAGCATCAACATAAAGATCATCCCCAAAATTAATATCATAGAAAATAATCAATATTATCACAACCATCGTCATCATCACTAAAATCTTCAGCAACTATGTGAACATAAACGCTATCATTACCACAAAAAAATTATCATCATCATTATTATAATCAGCATTGTCACTATCATTATCGTCACCATTTGCACAATCATCATATACACCATTAACAGAATCATCATCATCACAGTTGAACTGCTGCCAAACTCGAAATTGTCAATTTTATTGTCAAATGCTTGCTTTTTAATATTGAAATCGGGCAACCGTTTTTATTGCTTTTCACTCTCTGTCTCTCTCATTCTCTCTTTTTCTCTCGCATATTTTATTTCAAGTACAAAATAACTGCGGGATTTTTGTATTTTATTCCTCTCTGTTGGTATTTTTTTATGGTTTTCTTTTCAAATGCGAATGCGGAAGAATCTACAATAAAGCTGTGCTGCATTCCAACTGAACACTTGATGGAATGAATGTGAATGATCTATTAAACTATCGAGAAGAAGACGAGTGGGGGGAAGGGGAAGCTTAGTATTTATTGCATTCATTGTTCACATAAATATGAAAAATGATGAAATGATAGCATATCAAAAATAATAAAGCTCTCTTTAAAAAAATCACTTCGTACTGTTTGTCCTTCCTCTGGAGTTCTCTCGAATGATTGAGAATAATGTCGCTCTTTTCGGAATCTATTCACAGCTCTTTCAATGCCATCCAGAGATTCTGTGAAGTAACATTCTTCCTCTTCTTCTTCTCGGTACCACAACCTTTAAAATGGTTCACTTTAAGTGTTCAAATGTCAGGCAAGCAATATTTTTCACATTCGTCTTTGGCATTACGTAAATTAGAGTTGCTGGTGCTGTTAAGGATAACAGCAACAGCAACTGGCACACAGCTTTTATACTTCCTCTTCCATCCGTTATTCTCTCCGTTATTCTCCCGTTATTTTCACTTTAAAATTGCTTTACTTGTTCAACACTTGAAAATATTCATCATCGAAAAGTGCTGCAATCAACGTGAGCTCTTAAGTAACGTAAGTCGCTCTCTCTCTCTCTCTCTCTCTCTCTTTCGTCACTTTTCTCTGAAATTCAGACCAGTGATAAAAGACCAGTGATTCGTATGGAAAACGATCAAAAAGAAAGGAGGAAATAATATTGAGTGCTTGAGAGTTCTCTTTGTGCAATAGTATGAAAATTAATGGACGAAATGAAGACGAAGAAGAATCGCTTCAACGGAATCATTTAATCTTCGTTTCGCTGAAATATCCGCTCTCTCACTCTCTCTCTCTCTCTCTCTCTCTCTCTCTCTCTCTATATCCCTCAGAAGTTCTTCATACGCCGTGTGGCTCTAAGCAGCGATTCCACGTCAGCTTTTTGAAGTACTCAAAATAAAAGATTTGAACTCGTTGAATGATGAACGAATGAATTGCTGATGAATTCACGATTCAATTTAAAAGAAATAAAAGGAAAAAAATGCATAGAATTTTAAGAGAAAATTTCAATGCAATCAATTTAATTGAAAGCTTTCTTTTTTTGAATTTTTCCCTGAATAGAATCGTTGTTCAATACGATGTGAATAGCGAAGGAAAACTTAACAAGAAAAATAAAAGCTAAAAGAGGGAAAGTAATGAGAAAAACAAGAAAGGAAAAAAAGAGCAGAACACAAAGAAGAAATAATTGAATAAAATTAAAGAAATAGAAAAAGTTTAAGAAAAAGGCACCACAGAAAAAATCGAACAAAATTTAATAAAAGCTGCGGAAAATAATAGAAACAAGAATGCTGAAGAAAGAATAAATGGAAAAATAAATAGAAAAGGATGAAGAAAAAGAAGCGAAGAAGAAGAAGAAAAGGAAGAAGCAGAAGAACTAAGCTATTGTTGCGGCTGCTGATGTGCTTGTTTGTGTTTTCTTCCGACTGTATTTTTATTATGTGCCATTCGCAGTTTACAATTTCACACAAATTGCTTGCGATTCAAATTTGAAATGGAAACTGAAATGAATTCCATTTCCCCTTGCTTTCCTCTTCCCTCCCTTCCCGTTGCTTCACTCCCCTCCTCTCCTCATTCTCATTCTGGTTATAAATGAGAGCTACGAACTACGTTCCGTTCGTGCGGAAAAATTTATCGTGGCACGTTTTTTCGCTGCCTTTTCTATTGCATTTGCTCTCTCTCTTTTTTTATTGCACTTGAAGTGGATTTCAATATAAAGTAAGCAAAAATTTTTGCACTCAGTCGCATTTTTACACAAGCACGCACACAGACGCGCACACAAACACATACAACACACTGACGATGACGCACAGGAAACACCTCGAAATAAAGTTGCATCTCAACATTCTTGTTGTCTTCAGGATGTGCGGCAATAACAACAGCAACAACAACAACAACAAACACAACAACAACAACAACAACACCAACAACAATGTTAAAAGCGACAGAAATGGCATCGGTTTCTGTTGTCAGCAGAAATGTTTACTTTGTCGCTTTCTTAAACTATTTTTACGGTTTTTCTACTATTTTTTTGACAGTTCCATTACGCATTCAAAATGTATACTTTATTAAATAGTTTTAAAATAAGCTGTAAAGTCAGCAGAAGCCGCTCTAAAAAATGCTATAAAAGCTGCTTTAAAGTTTACACAGTGCTAAAAATTTAAATTCAACCTTAAAGAATCATGTGATAAAAAATTCTCCGCAAACGAAAAACCTTTTTTTTAGCGCTGTCACTTTGAGGTTTTTTAACACAACATCCTCTTTATTCTTCAACATCCTTGTAACCTGATGAACTGAGCTCTCAACTCATCTCCTCGTTGTTGCTGTTGCTTTTATTGTTACTTTTGTGGCCATTGTGACTCATGCACTCACACGTTCTTCTCCTCTGGTGCAGGATGTTTTTGAATAACAACAGAGTCCCGTATTTTTTTGTTTTTCAGATAACCTGAGGCTCGTAATGTTTTTTGCGTTACTTTTCCTTCCTTCCCTTCTTCCTTCCTTCCATTTTCCCATTCATTTATCATTTCTTCACTTCTTTTATGCCTTTGAAAGAGTGTTAAACAAGCTGAAAATCCTGCGCTCTTTTATTTATGCGTTGGTGTGAATATCAGCAGCTGCGGTGACTTCTGTGTGTGTGTGTGTTTGGATTTCATATACTACTGTATGTATGTGTTGTATATGCATGTCCCTCATGCGTATACCGTATTTTTTCTCTGTGTACATTTTGGAATCTTTGTCCACTCTACTATGTTACTTATTTTGGCCTATTTTTAAATTACTCAAGCCACATGTCAACGCGTACCAACAAAAATGCACGCACACTAACCCAAGCAACGCGTTTACGTTTCTAGGCTTCTATACAAGGATTGCAAATAATGTTCTCGGTCTCATTTGTATTCAGAGTCATGTTTATCCTTAATATTTGCAATTTTAACTGAAATCGTTTAAGTTTCACACAAAAGACCATCAATTTTAGTGGATTACAGTAGCACAGACATAGAGACTAAATTTGTTCTAGTAAAGCACTCAAACGATTCGAATTTCTATTTAAAAAACCTCGATTTTGAATATGAAAAAAATGCCTCTACTCAACATAAACACCAAACATTGTAAAAATATTTAAAACAAACGCCTAAAATAAATACTTTTACACGAAACACTAATTATTTCGTCATTATATTCTTCTTTTACCTTTTAATATTTTTCATTCAATTTCAATTTATTATACAATAGTAAAAAGTGTCAACTTAGGAAACTTTGATTACTTTGTCAAGAAACAATTTGAATTGGTTGTTCTTTTATCGTTCTTCAAAGCATAAATAATTACATACGCGCATAATAAATACTAAATATCTACTATTTCCTCGTTTAATTTTCTTTGGAAAAATGAGAATACATTTGATCATGAAAACTAAACCAGCAAAACCAGAAAAATAGTTCTGCTGACCAACGAAAGAAGCTCTTCATTAATCACAGCCTGGGGACTGAGCTACAAAATCAAAGAAAAAGCATTCCACTCATCCATTCGTTTGTGTTTTTGTTTTATCTTCAAAGAGGAACATAGTAGTATGTAGATTGTTCTACAAAGAAAATATTCTCTGTAGTAATTATTTTTTTGCTTATTTGTTTATGATCTTTACTTTACTTTATACACATCCTTCCAGCAAAATTTATTTTCTAGATCTTTATTTTTACACATTCATCAGAATTTTTATTTCTTCCGTATATACTTGTAACTTTAAACACTTTATACAGACTCTTCCAGCGAATTTTTCCACGAATTGTATTTATGGACATGACCATGTTTAATTTATTATATTTATATACATCGTTCCAGCTAAATTTGAATATATTTTGTATAGAACTCTACACACATCCTCTCAGAACTCCTAACATCCTAAGAACTCTAAGAACTTTATTTAATCATATTATATATCCATGCTTAGGAACTTTATTCATTCGCATCCTTCCACTTACATTGTTTTTCCTTTCGTATATAATTTCTTTTCATTCATGAAAAACAATTTTTACTTCAGAACCAGATTTTTTGTTTTTATAACGAAAGCAAACCACATTTTTAACAATTCTCAAGGTATTGTTATTCGTTGTAGTTATTTTTCATAGCGCCGTTGTTGTTAGCGTTGTTGTTTTTTAACCACTTTTACACGCTTTATGCTCATCTCTTATGCTATTTTTTAATTCTACATGGACTATATACATACGTATATTTTGTGGGTTTCTTAATTAAGAAAATTCACAGAATTCGAGCTTCCATTTTGTACAGAAAAAAGAACAAAAAAAACAACTATAAAGGGAGAGAAAAACGGGTGGAAAGAAATGCAATTATTTAGATATCCTGAGTATTTTTTGTCATTCATTCAATCTTCGTTGTATTTTTTGGTCTTTGTTGTTGGTCTCTAAATAATTTTGTCTTTCTTGTTGATTTTTTTTATAATCTTTCGCATCCGACTCCTGGGCCTCATCATGATTTTTGATTCCCTTCGTTTAACTAACTTGACACTTTTTACTACATTTAACAGTTTTTAAATCTAATAGTTTTAATAATAAGGAAACTCAAAATGATTTCATTTCGCTCCTAAAATTATGCATTAAGAAATTGCGTTATATTTGAAAAATGAATGCAACTTTTATTTTATACAGATTTTTTCTTATCCAAATTTTATTTTATCCATTTTTAATTTTATCCCGATTTTATTTTATCCAGAGTTCATTTGGTTCAGGTTTCACTTCTCAGTTTCTTAAAGAATAAAATAAACACAATTAATCAAAAAATACACTCGCAGATAGATTGCTAAAACGATAAAAAAATAAAAAAAGCTTGTGTAAGTGGGCGATTTTCCTGTGGGGCGAATGATGTGGCCGAGTGGGTGTGTGGGTGACGAAAGGTCACGTAATTCGGTTGACAGCAAACACATTTCTTAAACGACGGCCGAAACTCAGCCTCCTAACCGGAAAGCCAGCCTTTCATTGAGGCAAACAGTGGAAACAGTCTTCAAACATACTCACTTAAACCGCCCACGTTTGTTTGCTTTTCCAAGTGAAAGCAGTGGATTTTAGCGAAGCAGAAGGAGTGGATAGAAGTGAGTGAGTAGGTGAGAACGAGTGAGTCAATAGATGAATGGCACACTTTGTGCCAACCTCTGAATTTATGAGGAGACCCAATGCAGCAGCACGACTGCATCAAAGCAAGTGCTGCATCAAAGCCACATTTTCGTGGGTAGCCAGAGAAAACAACCCACGTTACACATGAGTTCCAGCGCCATAATGTTGGTGCTGCGGCTTCAATTTCAATGCGAGCGGGAGCGTTAATGAGATGCTTGCGGCTGAGTGCGTGTCCATGAGGAAGTTCGTGTAGACGAGTGAATCTGTGTACCTACACACTCGTTTATGAGCAAATGCACGTCCGTGTGCGTTTATATGCCTGTGCACATGAGCGTGTGCGATATTAACAGTATTTGCTTTCATTTAGATTTCATTTAGACTCAAGTATTTATTACTCAATTGAGTATTATTAGTATATAATGAGTATTTATTTATACTCATTCGCCCAGGTTGCGGTTAGTAACGGAATCATATACAATTTTGAATACAAAAAACTTTCCGGAGAAAAAATTGCATGTAATATAAAATATAAAAGTAAATATAAAATATATAAATATATATTTATAATAAATAAAGTAAATATAAAAATTATATTCATGAAATTTCCAATCCGATATCTAATTCGATATCTTTTATAAATGAATCCTGATTGATTCCGCTTGTCAATTCTAGTGGCAATTTACACCTCGTCTCCTTCTCATTACTTTCTTATTGCTTTCCCTCGTTATTCTTTCCCTCTCCAATACATGTACTTTCCGTTCCTTGCAAGTTTCCTTGGCAACAACAACCGATGACTCTTCAAATGACATTTATTGCACTCCTATCAATCATACTTTTTTTCAGGGCACTCTAATATAACAAGCTTCTCTACAACACTTTTGCGTAGGGTACTCGTATTCTTAAGAGCTGGCACAGAGAGAGAGAGACAGAGAGAATGAGATATTATCAAACAGAATACTTCAAATGACAAGATAAAAGCAATAAAGCAATCTTGTGAATAAATAATTTTACTTTTCAGTGGAAAGTGGATTTTGTTAAAACCTTTGAGAAGGAAAATTGTGTTTGATGTTGAGTGATGAGAGAGAAAGAGAGAGAGTGAGAGATGGAGCCGTAAATGAAGGGATTGGATAATAAGCTTAATTAAGTAGAAGGTTTCAATTAGGATTACGTTATTAAATATTCTATTAATGAAGGACCTTTGAAGTATTGCTCAGTACGTCTGTCAATCAAATGGGGAGAGTTCTTGTACGCATAGAATGTAAAATGGAGGGACGGAAGCGTCCATTTGGGCAAAATTAATCTAAATGGCGTTTACTTCAAAGCAGAAGGCCAATTAGCTTTGAAAGAGCATTGACTTTAGCGATCAATAAATGCTTACACTAACTATCTCTCTCTCTTTATCCCTCTACTATATTCGGTAATAAGTTACTTAATTTTTGCTTACGTACGCAGAAATCAAATGTGCTTCCACGTAAAATGCTTTCGTTTCCCACACGAAATTCTGTGAGATTTCAAACACGTAACGTGACGCAGAGTACTGTTACGGCATCCATGTTGTCGACTGCGCTGCTGCTTTGCGCGTCGCTATTTGACGTCAATAGAGGTGTACACATAACATTTCTCTATATTAATGGAGATGTGGACCTGGTGCACGAGCTCTTATCGTAGAATTAGATACAAGTACTTCTCTCACTCAGAGCCTTAAGGAAGAAAAGAGATGCAAAAGTGTACCGAAGATTAGATTTCGCTGAAAATATTACTTGGCATCATGCTGAATTTTATAGCAATAATAAATAGCAGCAGCAAGAACAAGAAAAAACCAGACGATTCTTTATACGTCACAAAATTTACGACGAATAAACTAAAAATTTGAGAAAGATAAAGAGAGAGAGAGGGAGAGAAATAGAAACACGAATAGACGGACCCACACATATGAGTCCTTTAATCCTTCGTGCATGCATAATCGTTCATGTGTCTGAATGAATTGGACCGTGAAATTATTGGCAAGCTAAACAAAGGAAAGGTTTTCTCCCCCCATCCTTTTCGACTTCAATCCATTCTTCAATCTTTCTCTTATGTAGGATTCAAGGTTTGTAGAAACATTGGAAGGGAGAAGAGAGGAGGAGCTCAGTTCTTCTTGTGTTATTTTTTGTCATAAATGATGAAAATAATGAGGCTGATGAAGTCGGTCGAAAAACTTCTGGAACAGTGCTCTAAATTATTTCTTGTGATAAGTTATGTTGAAAGAGAAATAGAAAGAAGGAAAGGAAAGACAAACAGAGAGAGAATTTCTTATAGAAACTGTTCAAGCCAGCATTCATTATAAATATCCTAAAAATCTATTATAAACAAGGACTTCGTTGAAGAATTCGCGGTAATTTTTTTTTTCTTTCTTGCAGGATGCCATTTCGTCAAAACGTTGTGCTTGGTTGGTAGTGAGGTCTGTTTTGATGGTAAGTCAGTTGTCCCCATTCTTTAATCTCTTTCGTAACTACTTCTCTCTCAATCCTTTTCTTCCCGCCTTGTAGACAACATCTTCGGGAAGTGTATCCCAACCACAGGAGTCGATGTCGAAGATATTGAGCAGTAAGTATTTGTTTGGAGCACTACATGGACTACTTTCCTAACGTCGTCCCTCTCAAAGAACACCTCTCACTGAAGATCAGTCCCGCATATTGGCTACCATGCTGGAGGAAATGCAGGGTGCTGGTCTAGGTTGGGATCATCCATTCGTTCAATGTCGCATCCAGGGTGCTCTCTATTCGCTGCAAAAACAAACGCTGCTGCCCCCGAATCTGTGTGCCAATCTGGCGCCCAACCCCGAGGTTATGGATCCATCCAGTGCAATGGCTTTCGTTCGTTTCACTCCACCGAACGAGAACTATGCGGGGCAGCTGCATCAGCAGCCTTACTATGGACCTCTGAAAAAGCCTCTCGGCAGTTTCTTGCCCCACCGTCAAATGCGTCATGATCCCTCGGAATTGGCTCACTTCGGCTCTATGGACTACCCTCAGCAGCCAGAAGAATCTTCAGCCTCATTAATGGCTGCTTTTCTGCAGCGTGAACGAGAACGTATTCAAAGCGAACAGCTGCAGCGCGAAAGAAAGCTTGAAGCCGAACGAGAGCTTGCCGCAAAAAATCAACAGCAGCTCTATCAGATGTTTGCCGCCTCCGAGCCTGATCCCGAACCCTTCCAACGACACCCAGTGGCACCTGTAGTAGAAGCAAAAGAGAGGGGAGAGGAAGACGAGAGCGAGTCAGTGGCTGTTGCTTCGCCCGTCTTGACTACAAGGGATCGTGAAGACTCCAATGAAATGTATTTCCCGGAAAACTATGCTGTCAACTTCAAACGTGCGAACGACGGAACCAATAATCAGCAGCAGCTGCGTGAATACCCTGAACTACAACAACGCGAGAGCTACTTTCGTCAGTTGGGAGCTAGACCAGATGTGGGCTCTTGGAAATTAAACGAGGACGCTCTGATTAGTAAACAACGAGATAACCCGATGTACAAACTGCCTCTCGAGAGTTTTATCGACAAGGACTACAGATCCAATGAGCTGGAAGATGCTGAGGAAGATGACGACAACACCCGGACTCTATATGAAAAACGACTTCTACACAACTCATTGACGCCCATCGAAGAAGAGGCCATCTTAACGGCCAACGCATATCCTGCGGTACTCAAACAACGCACGCAGCAGGCGGACGACGTCTACACTGAAGGTGGCCGCATCTTTATTCCCGGACTGAATCGGAAAGCTGATGCGTACGATGAGGCGGTGAAAAAAGAAGAGGCACGCTTCCTGCTGGAGAATATGTTGGGCTTCACGCGACATGAACGATTGGATGTGAAAAAACCTGGACCACTCATCGGACCACCACAACCTCAGAATACAGATGCCAAAGCCACCAGCAACAACACTTCAAAGACCGCAAAGGATCAGCAGACGAAGGAGTTGCTGCCACAGAACATAAAAAACAACAGCCAGCCCAACAAAGAGAAGAAAGTCGTCAAGGATCACTCAGATGAAGACCACGCCGCGCACATTGTCGACACAGAGTACGCACATGTGTTCGTTAGGAACGCGTAAGTAGAGCGAGTGATGAGTCGGGTAAGAAAAGTTTGGATAATATTGGATTCTTATTCAATGGCAGCATCGACAGCTGGAGTGACGGGGTCCGCATCGTGAATGAGCTGGCGAACATTTTACACATGCAGGGATACTTTGCTTATTTAACGTAAGTGTCACCCGTTCATCTCTCAGCATCGTCCTGATAGCTCATCCTTTCTTTTCTTTCCCTCCCGCACAGCGTTCAACCGCACGAAGTCTCCTTCCGGGTCGACTCAAACAACCCCGAGCGTAAGACAGCCACCGATGTAGCGCGCATCATCAACGACAGCCGCGGCGTCCGAAACAACATACTGCGCCGCCTCGGTGTCATCGTGACAGGAGCTGGTGTCGGCGATAAGATCAAACGAATCGAAGATGGTGGTGTATCTTCGGCTCGCATCGAGCTGGCCGAAAAAGGACCCGACATGACGCATATTATGGCCTATATGTTTGCCGGAGCCGGCGCTGCAGCGGTGATCGTAATCTTTGCGACGTTGACACTAATCAAGCGCCACGACAAGAAACGAGACAAACTCAGCAGCCTGCAAACGAGCACAGTGGCGGTGGAGTCTTGCAGCAAGGATTATCAGGAGCTGTGCCGTGCTCGCATGGCAGGAAAGACAACTGGTGGACCGGAACCCGCTACCAGTGGACGCATAATGACACTAAGCAAGGATAACGAGCGACCACCATCGTCGCGTTCGAGTACCTCGTCGTGGAGTGAGGAACCCGCCTTGACCAACATGGATATATCAACGGGTCACATGGTGTTGGTAAGTGTGGTCGTAAACAGGAAGAACAGAATAAATAATTACACAATTGTCCATCCCTGACAGTCCTACATGGAAGATCATCTGAGGAACAAAGGACGCCTTCAACGCGAGTGGGAAGCTTTGTGTCGTTATGAAGCCGAGCCGAGTGCAAGCGAAGCAGCTTTGCAGCCACAGTGTTCGACGTTGAATCGTGCAGGAGCGCCGCTTCCTTACGATCACTCGCGAGTGGTCCTCAATCATCTGGCCAACGCCGAGGGACTCGACTACATAAACGCGTCTACAATCGTGAGTCGAATGTCCGTTTTATTTCACAACGTGTTCTCTACAATGCTCTTTCTCTCCCTCTCTCTGCGCAGACCGATCACGATCCCCGCACTCCAGCGTATATCGCGGCTCAGGGTCCCCTGCCAACGACGCTGGCGCACTTCTGGCAAATGATTTGGGAACAGGGAGCTGTGGTGATTGTAGACTTGTGCCGTTTGCAGGAGAATGGAGACATCGCCTGTGTACGCTACTGGCCGGAAGAGGGGGCCGAAGTTTACCACTTCTATGAGGTGAGTAGCAAAAGAAGCTATTAGAAGAATGACTGAGGACATGCTCAAGACTTCAAAGAGATTGAACTGAGAACACTTCTTTAGGGCTCTATTTTAACTTCTCTCCCAACTTCTGCTTTTAGGTTCATTTGGTCAGCGAGCACATCTGGTGCGACGACTATCTGGTGCGTTCCTTTTACTTGAAGAATCTCCGTACCGGCGATACACGCACCGTGACACAGTTCCACTTCCTCTCTTGGCCGCAAGGAGGTGTGCCCGCCCAACCCAAGGCGTTGCTGGACTTTAGAAGGTGAGCGAGATATGGACAAAAAGCATTAGAAGAAACTACTTATTATATCTACTGTCATTTCTCCTCATTCATTATTCACAGAAAAGTAAACAAGTCGTATCGCGGTCGCTCGTGTCCTATTGTGGTGCACAGTAGCGCCGGCGCTGGCCGCACGGGCGCTTATATCCTGCTGGATTTGGTGCTCGGACGCATGAACAAAGGAGCGCGTGAAATTGACATCGCAGCGACGCTGGAGCACCTGAGAGATCAACGCGCTGGGGTGGTGGCGACGCGACAGCAGTTCGAGTTCGTGCTGATGGCGGTGGCGGAGGAGGTGCACGCAATTCTGAAGGCTTTGCCGGCGAATACGTCGAACGAGAAGCGCGAATTGGATGACAAAAAGGACGCAACGCTCAAGGAGGAGCATGAAGCGGTGGCGGAAAGTGAAGCGGGGACGGCGACGGCGTCGGAAAAAGAAAAGTCCGCAAAGATGGAGGATAAATAAACCGCCGAAACGCCGCTCGACATGAAGTACACCGAAAAGAACACGTGTCGAAAGTAGGGGTTGCTTTTTTTCTATTTGAGTTAGCTGCATTGATTAACGTATTTATAATTCTTAATCAATTGTTTTTTTTAAATTGATTGGTTTTTAATTTTTGGCCGATGAAGAAGATTCGAAAGACAATGAAAGATTCGAAAAAGGCTGTAAAAGGAATGCGAGGAAATGCATTTAGTTCCTTTATTCTTTGAGTTATTAGTTCTTTAAACAACAACAATTTATCACCAAATTATAATAGAGTATTTTCGGGCTGTTAACCGGCGCGCAGACGGATGCGTCACTTGGTAACTTTGCGGCGAAATGGTAACCCAGCCCAGCATTTTGCTTAGCGTTACGTGACGTAGGTCTGCGCTGCCGCACGCACCCGGTCAAATAAATCAAATATTTAATCATTTATCGAGTAGTTGTTACTTAGTAAAGATTTTGAAACAAAGAACATTTTGACGTTGAAAACATAGCAGTAAATTATTCAAGTTAAAACTACGGTATTCATGTTCAAATTTAAATGTATTTTCAAAGTCAACTTAAAATGATGTGCAAATAACTTTACATTCTATATACACACACTATATTATAGATACATTAGATATACACACACATTACATATATTTACCCTACAACAACAAACGCCTATATAGTATCTTATTATTGCTGTCATACGAAGAATTAATATTTTAAAGTGTTATTTATGTGTATGGATAGAAACAATATTTACTCACTATAAATGTTATATGTATTTTTGAAACTTACCTTCCTGTGTTAACGGAAAATCATTCAAATATCAGAGAATCCATTCAGACGGATTTTAAACAGATTCGGAAACAATCGATGTCTTTTCAATTACATACATAAACATACTATATCATTAAATGTACCTTAAATAAGTGGATGGAGAAGAGATTACAAAAGTAGAATCCAAAACAACAACAACAACATATATCACACCATATGCAAACATTTAACAGAAGAATTATCATGCCAAGAAATGGCAAAAGATCACTAAAACAGGGGGAATTGTTACTAAGGGTCTTTATGGTGTTAAGTTGATAAGAGACACTTTGTAGAGATTCAAAAAGACTCTAAGGCGCCTCTTAGGTTTTATTCAGAGCCTAAGAAATTCGAAAAAGCTTCGCATCAAAGAATCAAAGAGGGTTCTATGAGATTTCAATAACTTTACAGGTTATTATAAGAGGTTTAAGGAAATTTCGGAGGTTTAAGGAACTGAGAAGTAGAGTTCCAAAAGGATCTAGAAGGTTTTAGGAACTTAAAAAGGGCTACTAAAATTGAAGATGCCACAACAAAAATAATTTCGTAATATGATTGGATTTTATAATGATTTCTTATTTTTTTAATAATATGAAAATATCTTAGATTTTAAACGAATTCGGTAAGTTTTCACATCTTCCAGAAAAAATTAAGTTCTAAGCATCGTCTCTTGTAGTGTGTTTATCGGAACAAAAGAGCTTCTGAGAACATTGAACCTGTCGCTGAAGTTGTCCAGAAAAAAAACTTAGATGTTTTGATACCTTTTCAGAATTGGTAAAATATTTGAAAACACTTTGAGACGTTCTGGTACCTTTTGAGAACCTTTTGGGACCCTTCTGAGAGTCTTTTGAGAGCCTTATTTTTTAAATCACTGAAATCTTTCAAGTTGCTTTTAAAGGATTCCTGTTAAAGGATTCCTGTTAAAGGATTCCTTTTAAAGGTTTCTTTATTTCAGTCTAGAGTCTCTTGAATGCAATAATCATTAACCCAGAGTTAAATTGTGCTTGCTCGGTAAGAAGAATAGTAATGAGAACAACAACATTATGTAGGTTAAAAAATGGATATTTGCAAAGTTTTTTGCGTACAATTTTACTTAATTTGTAAAGGAGGCAGCTAGAAATTGTGAAACTTTGCAAATAACCACTTTAGAATAGCCACAATACATAGAACGTGATCACCATTTCACTAGAAAAAAAACAACAACAAGAAACAGAAACTACTATTAATTTTTAATCATATATTTACTACGAATTCCTACAAAAACATTCCTACATGTACCAAAATGGTGAAGAGAGTATTAAAAACTTTTCCAACTACATAAAAACAAACCTATTTTCACGATTTTCATTTATTGTTTAATAATAGGAAAGAAACCGAAAAAAAGAAAGAAAACTTTGAAATGAGTACAAAAACATAAACGAGTTTAAGTTATTTAAAGTAATCTTCAGTAAAAAAACTTAAATTATTTTAAAAGAAAATTGTTTAAAAATCGTAGTCAAATTAAAAAAGCTACTAAATATTTAACAAAAAAGAAAAACAAAACCTAGTTGAAACAAGGAAACTACACAATGCATTAGAAATGTTAAAAACAAAGTAAAATGTTACTAAAAAGAGTAATAAAAAGTAGTGCTAAAAAAGAGTAGTAAAAACGAGTATTAAAAAACAGTTAAATAAATGTTGCGTTGCGTTAATTTCCAAAAAGAAAAAAACAAACACATGAAGTTACATAAAATTGTTAAAAGTATATTTAAGAAAAAGAATACAAAGAAAAATAGTAGCCAGAAAAAAGAAAAACCGAAAAATTGTTATGAAAAAATAATCAACCATTTCAAAAATATCTCCAATCTTCAAAAAATCAATTGATACCATGCAAAAACACAAGAAAAACATCTATATGAGCAAATATTACAATAACTGTGGTTTGAAAACAACAAAAACAAAAAACACAAGAAGGTAGAAAGTGTTATAAAAGCAAAAGCAAAAACAATAACAAAAAAACCCAAAAAAATATTTTTTAAAAAAGATGATATGAAAAAGTTCCAAAAAAAGTTTAAAAATATACCCAAAAAATGTACCAACCAAAAAAATATAGAAAATAAAAATCACAAGAATACACAACAAAAATATATAGGAAAACATATGAAGCATAAATATATACAAATGTATAATATATAAATACATATATACAAATACATAAATAAAGACGATTGAAGAAAAGGTGCAGAAAACTTTAAATTTATTAATTATTCTCTCTCAGTGTATCACAAAGAAAATATCGAGAATTATATAAGAAACACAAAAATTTAACAATAGATAAATAACTATATACTATTTATTACTTGCAAGAATTTACTTACACAGAAAAAGTCATCATAGTTGTTATTTATGAATGAATTGTTGTAAAAAACTCTCAGAATAAATTTATTAAAATATTAAATGTATTTATGTCAAATGTTTAAAAGAAAAACGAAAAAGGAAATAGAAATATAGAAATATAGAAACAGAAGAACGATCCTCCAAACAAAGCTTAAAAAATAAATACTTAAAACAAAATAAAGTATTAATAACCAATATCTATAAATAAGTATAAATCTATATACAATATATGTGTGTACATTAAATGTTTATTGATCATATTAGAAATATACACGATTTACTATAAATACTACAAGTAAATGTTGTTTTTTTTCGTTCAAATCAAATTCTAATAAAATTAAATAAAATAAAAAAATAAAATAAAATAAAATAAAATACAATAAAATTAAATACAATATAAGAAAAGAAAAGTAAACAACAACAAATTTCATTAATCTAAAATCTATGATGGTGTAAATTAAAATAGGCAACTTTTTTATTATGTTTTTAAATTATTTTATTTTACTATTTAAATGTTGAAATAATAATCATAAAAATCACAACTTTTGAATCTAAAATGAATAAAATATCATCTAAAAATTAACTAAAAAAGGAATAAAAATAATGAATCATAATGAATCAATTCGTACTTCGAAAATACTTACTTAGAAACTCAGGTGGACTGCGGACGCAAAATCTATAAGAAAAACATGAATAAAATCAATCGAAAATTAATTATGACCACTTGGACAATGACAACAAGGACCGATACAACAACCAAAACAACTGGGATGATAAAAATACAGAAAAACAAATAAATTAAACCAAAAATGAACGAATGAATAATTGAATAAAGATTAAAATGAAAATTTATCATAGACCATCATATGGCCATCATTTAAACAAGAAATGAAGCGAAAAGGAAATTCAACGAAGATTGAACTTCAAAAGACGGAATAACAAAGGTCAAAATAATGAATATCATCAAAGAATAGTTCTAACGATATAAATTAAATTTTTGCGCACTTCTTTAATTGACAATAATTTAAAGTAATAAAATTAAATTACAAAACTAATTTTTTCAATTCTTTAAGTGTTGTGAATAAATGTTAATTCACCAGAAATCTTTTTAATTAATTTTAAAATAATTTAATTTAATAAATTTAAATTGTAAAATTTATTCATTCAATTCTTTAAGTGTTGTGAATAACTTTAAGAGTTGCTAATTCACCGAAGAAGTCTTTTTGATTTAGTAAACTTAGCTTCTAAGTTAACAAAAAGAATTTCGATTGATTACACGATTCATTTTAACGGGAAACTGAATCGTGGATTAGAATGGAAAGTTAGACTATATTCGAAAGTTGAGTCGAACAACGAGTCGAAAGATGAGTCAAGGCTAAGAAAACTTATCGATTTTGTTGACTTGAAGGAATACGCAAACAGGACTGGAAACAATGTATTGAAGAGGAGCTTCATTTCCATTAAAAATTTGTCTCTCAAGTCAAGATTAAGATTAATCTAAAGACTTAAGCTCGCTGTCTTAGCTTCGTTTGATAAAAGATTCGTTTGTTCTAAAAATTTTATTATACTTGAGATGAGACTATATATTGGATTTAACACTAGTCAAAAAAGTAGTCGAAAAATAACTAAATATGAGTAGAAATGCGAGTCTAAGGATGGCTTAAAAGACGACTCGAAAGACGTCTCTAATTTTAGACAACTAGACTACTTTAAATAATCTAATAAATGTATGTATATAAAATCATATATATGTATGAATGTAGTCCAAAGATTAGACTTTACTAAAGACTATAAGTTATATACTGGGCACTACGTCAATCAAAAATAGGTTAGAAATGTGGCTTAAAACTAAGACTAATCTTAAAGCTACATTAATCTTGACTTAATTTGAGCGTCCATAATAAGTCTTTAGTAACTAAACCAACTTTAAACCTCAACTAAAGTAATTTTTCATTAATGAGTCCTTGTACCAACGAAACAAGACGAGGGCTTAAATTTAAGACTTAAATTTAACAAAATTTAGCGAAGACTGAACTTGGATATATTCTTTTCTTCTAATGATTTCCTTTTAAATTTGATGATGATTTCGGAGGAATTTTAAAGACAAATGGCAGAATAAAATAAGGAAGAATATAATAAAAAGAGTGAATAAATAAAAGGAAAGTTTAAGAAAATAAGAAGAGAGACATAACCACTCAATCACTCAACATTTTGACGGACACAAAAACAGACGATTAAAACTCATGATTGATACTCAGAAGAAATGACGAAAAAGATGAATGATTAAACGAACATAAATTTAAATAAAAAGAAGTACATATAAAAGAATTGATAATAATACCAAATATTTACAAATAAACACAAACACATTCACCAAATGCAAATAATTTTAATCCACAAAAGCAAAAACAATAACAACCAAAATACAATAACAAAGAACAACCTCCGAATTTAGCAAACCCACAAAAAAGGCAAAACTATAAGCTTTCATTTAAATGTAAAAATTTATTAAAGTTTAAAACTAAAAATTTATATAAAAACTAAACGAGAATCAAAAAAATAATATAAAAATTATGAAGAAATTTAATTTTATGAAATTAAAAATAAACTGAATTTATATTAACAATAATAAATAAAATATAACATCTGAGTTAATAATTAATACTATTATACTATTAATACATTATATTTTATATTGCTTAATTTATTATAGATAATAAATATATTATTGATCATTTATATTATCACGGTTATTTTCTTTAAATTATAATAAATAAATAGCTTGATTAAAGAGCTATTAAATAAACAAAAGAAATAAAGAATTCTTGTTTAAAATGAGTTTCAAAAAATTATGTCAATTCTAAAAAATTTTTTATTCAATACACATTTTTAATAAAACTTTCAACTGAATTCATTAAATTAATTAAACTGAATTGCAATTGAAATCACTTCTACAGAAATTTTTTAGGAATATTTTAAACAATCATTTAAAAAAAAATAAATTTTTAAAAAAATACTTTCCTGCTTTTATGCATTTTATTGTTGAATTAAATGTAATTATTAAAACTTTTAAAAAATTATATTCATATATATTGCAAATATAGAAATGTTTAGTGAATTTAAACAAAATTATTTCACAGTTACACTTATAAATCTACAACAAAAACATACAAATAACACATAATAAAAACTAAAATTTAAAACTCAAATTAGTAAAAATTTACATTTCCATATTTTTCGATGTCTATTTTAAAGTAGAAGAAAACTAAAAATAAGAACAAAAGTCTAACAAAAATCAAAATATTGAATAAAACATTAGAACTAATCAAGTGAATAGAAAATTTAAATTAAATAAGAAAGTTCAATCTAATAAAAAAGCGTTAAAATTAAATAAACAAGAGCCAAATGAATAACAACAAAAAATCAGGCCAACAAAGTTTAGAGGAATGTAGATCCTTAAATAACCCTACACAAGGAAAAAAAGCTTATTAAAATTTATAGCGGTACGTACATATATATAAGTGTTAATACTCTATATAAATGTGTTAAGTGAACATTTACATATTCAATAAATGCATACTTCAAACAACATTCAATTCTAGTAAATTAATGGAAAGAACTAAAATAGAATTATTGTCGTTTCTTGATTTAAAATAAAACAAAAGCAAAAAGACAGAAAAGGAACTCTATATATTTAATGATATGATTATCATGGAAAATTATAATTAAATAAATTATAATAACAACAATAATATGAAGGAATTTATATACATTATCCTTAAAAAATAAGAAGGATGTATTGAAAAGCACACAAACAACAAACAAGCAAACTATAAACAAATACTAGAAACATTTTATTAGCATGTTAAGGATGTGTTCCAAAAACTAACAAACAAAAAAGAAACAAATATATAATTAAATATATAAAAATTATACTCTACAAGAAAAAGCTATCTTAATAGAATATATTTGCATTATATGAATATATATACACATAATAAAACTTAAAAAAAACACTTTATCAATTCCTACTTATCAAGTGTAGGAAAGTATAAAATCATTAAATTGCTATTATTATCAATATTAAAATAATAAACAAAAACCAAGAAATGGAAATCAGAAATATTAGCAAAGATTTATTTCTAAAAGCTACAACAAATTCAACAAAAAAGTTATCAATCATTGAACTATTATTTCTATTCATTTGATTTCATTTCTTATATCATTAAATTCTAATACGGTACATCGTAAAAAACCAATTAAAAGAAATGATCTTAAAAAGAAAACAAAAAAATTAAGAACTCAAATTATACAGGAATTTAGTTACAGAAGAAGTAAAGAAAGAAAGGAAGAACAAAAAAGAATTCAACGGAATACAAAGAATAAAAAGAAATTAATAGAAAAGAAATGATTTGAGAAACTCAAGAGAATGATTGTATTAACTCAATGAAAGATCTAAGAAAACATCATTAAACAAAAATATTTCAAACATTTAAAACATGACCCTATAGAAAGATTCTGTTATGTGCATATTAAAATACATACATTGAAAAAATATTCAACTTTATAAAACTATTAATTAAAAACTAATTAATTCAGAAAATTAAAGAAAATAACAAAGAGAAACCGTTCGCAAAAGTTAAATAATAATTCAAAAACCTATTGAAAAGTTGTATAATTTATCAAAATGAAATAAGCAAGTTACAATAATTAACACATTAATGATACATGAATACGAAACAAGTATAAAAAAAGCAAAAACCCCAAAAATATTGAATTTTTTGGTATATAAAAAATTCACACTGTTAAAAATCATTAAACACAGATTATTATGTATAAGATTATGATAATGATACCAAAAAATAGAAGAAAAATGAAACACTTAAACAGGAAAAACATATTCAATAGCAAAAAAAAATGGAACCGTTAAATAGGAAAAATTATTTAAATATATTATAAGAAAAATGGAACACTTAACAGGATTGAAAAAATAAAAATGCAGAAAACCCTTTCTTTTTTGATTCATTAAGCTTGAGCTACAAACATACATACAATTTATATAATATATATGTATGCATAACTTATATTTAAATACATGTAAAACGGATAACGTAAAAATAAAACTTAAATTAAAATTAAATCAAATAAAATAATCTTCTATGTTGTTCTCCATACTCTACTTCGTTTGGGATTTTATTAAATTGAAATAACTTACTTACTAATATTACTTACTTACTTAATATTAACGAACTAATTTTCGCTAAAACGAACTAAAAATTGAGGACCTTATCACATCCTAATGGATAAATTAACGCGAAATGGATAAACATGGGATTAAAACTAGTAAAGGTATTGTCTATAACCTGAACGTAGCCGAAATACGAAATACACTTTCAAGCTTCCAGTTCAAAGTATATGTAAATACTGTATCAACCACAAATGGATGTGGTACACCCACTTCAGCATAACATAACTTACCAAAAATTCCTTATTTAAAGTGCCCCCGATTTCTATGTAAAGGTTCTCAATTAAAGGTTCGTTCATCACAGATCACAAGGGTGTAGAGGGTATTTCAATCTTGGAACCGTTCTTCGGTATATTTTCTATACTTTCTACTGGTTCGTATTTACGAAACTTAACAAAAATATTAAAATCAAAACAAAATCGAAAACCTATTTCACTATTTTCTTGACGTGTACATATTCACGTATTTCCATGTTTAAAATTTTTAGTGTAACATATTGCAACATCTCTAATAGAATGCGATATCCATACAACAAACTGCGGCACTCATTAAACTGGAGGAGGGTTCAAATCCATTTGAAGTAGAAGCGACGGACTCTTAGCTCACTGATAATAATATTGAAATCGTGTTGGACACGCCTGAGGCGCATCAAAGTAAGCCGCATGAAACGGCGGCTCTTTGTGCCAATCCTCAAAGAAAAACATCCGCTTTTCTACCAGGCTCTCAGAAGGACGAGGATGCGTGAAACTAATCAAAAATCGAATAAACTAAGAGGGGTGTGTAGAGTGAGGGTAAGTAAAGGACACTGTGAGAAATTCAACAGCAGCAGCAGAAGCAGCTGTTGAGTGTGGCGATGCAGAAGCTTCGGTCAAAATGTGGGATTGTTAACAAACTACCACTATTCGTCGACGTATTGGAAGGAAAAACCATCAAAGAGTCACTCAAAAGTTTTCAGGAAAAACTTAAGTTTTTTAGATGAGGGATAGAATACAATAGAAACCAGAAAGAGTGCCGATGTTCGGTCTGGCCGCAGTTTAAATGCAACCGATTCAAACCTGGTCGGTTTTTTAGAATTCAGTGGAAGATGCAGCGATCAAAATATGTTGGTCTAATTTTAGGCTCAGCGGTTTCTGTGCTGGCAATGCTGATTATTTTAGCAAACAAAATATCGGTGCATACTTTCAGGGACACATATTATCATATAAAGTTTTGCTGTTGCGAAAAAAGAATATTGAAAATTTTCGAACAAAAACGAAGACCCTTGTTTCAAAATAAACAAGAAAAAACTTTCAAAACTGCTTCAAAATCGTTTTTAAAATTCAAAGATCTGTTGTTGTTGTTATTTTCCCAAAAAAATTTCCGTTCAACACAAATTCATTGTTTTTCAAAATAATTTTCCAAAATTGTAATTTTCAAAAATTGAATAAATTACGCGAACAACTGAACAGGCGAACAGAAACACAGCACAACACAGCAAACAGACAGACAGACAGGGAGACAGACAGATAGACACACAGCCGTTGATGTTGAAAACACGTCCGGAAAAACGTCGGGGAAAATGTAGGCAGCCATCTTCATTGGCTAGGCAAATGTTCACAAACTAGAAAAGCTGCAGCCATGCGAAGGGTGAATTTCACAGCTGCGGCGGCTGGCCGAGGGGTGGGTTTCGCAACCCGTAATCAATTTTCCGCATGCGGAGCTGTCAAAAGGAAAACTCGTAACGCACGAGAACAGAGAAGACGCGCGACACACACTCGTCAAAGCGGTATCGCATCGCTCGCAGCAGCAGCAGCTGCAACTTTCACTTGAATCTTTCGTCAAAAGAATTTTCCGCTATTTGTAGCAGGAGATCAGCGCCGAGCAATAAGTATTTTTTCCAAATGAACAATATTTTTAGAAAAGCGAAATGAATCGAACGGCAGGATGTTTGCGGTGGGGCTCGGGCGCCGGCGGCGGACAGATTCTATTTTGGGAAATACAAAAAATAGTTGAACAGCAAAAATTGCTATTCAGAGAATCGTGCCGAGATACGAACACTTTCAATGCGCAACTGCTGGGGAGATCGTATGCAGGAGATCGAAATCGAGGTCCCCAGAGTGAGCGATTTCTTCTTAGCGGGCCGAGCCGACGAGCTGCTCCGAATTCTGAGTACCATTTGCTCAAAAATAGAGGCCAAGAAATTAGCAGAAATCACAGCAGGGAGAAAACCGAGAGCCATTAACGCTAAATTTAGTTTCAGAAGCGGCTAATAATCAGAATCAGCAGAAATCAGTGATTCCCAAAGCTTTTAAAGAGACAAAAGTACTCACTCAAGCGAAAAGCTTCAAATTCAAAATTGAAACAACTGTCAATAAGTAGTCATGGAATATAAAAAAGGGGGAAGGAGGATGTCTGTAAAAACTAGAGAACTATTATCTTAATTGAACTCATCACTTCGAGTATCATAAAGTATAATTTAGATTATTTTCAGTATTCTTTCCCTCTTTTGTACGTCCCCTTCCTCTTCTCTCTCTTTTCCTATGTATTCCCTGTTTCTTCCCCAGTTGACCGTATGACGTCTGGTTTTCATTTTCATCCTCGTCCTGTTGAAGTTTCTGCGCTCCTGCTTCAAAAGGCGGGGATTCTCTTTGAGGTTGCGGCATAATAAAGGACATGAAAGGTCCGTAAATGCGTCTCTGGTCGTCCTTCGTTCCTTCGTTCTGCCTCATGCATGAAGGGTGAGGCGGCCGGCCTCCTTTGATAGACTGACATCTGTCAAGCGTGTTTAATTACATTTTCCCAAATTTTCCTTTCAACAAGAAACAAGATTACAACAACAGACAGTTATTCATACGGTGAAAAATACTCATATTATAAGTAGAGAGAGAATATAGGAAAACCAGAACAACCCAGAACGGTATTTGATAAGCCGATTTATTGTCGTGGATGTTTTTTGTTGTTTTTTCTTTTTTCAACGGGTGTCAATATTTTTGCGATTTACAATTTGCAAAATTAGTGGCACAATGGATTGACAAATCAGGCGATTCATCGAAATCGGTTCACTAAAAGTATTCAAGAGTTAATTGATCGAATATCGATCAGTCAATATAATAAACAAGCCATGGTTTTTAGGGAAAAGTAAGAGGCGAAGAGACGAAGATGGAAATATGCTGGGGACTCTCTTCTTCTTCTTATTTTTATAATTTTTCGCCTTCTTCATTTTTTTCTTCTTTAATGTTTATCAATTCTTAACTCTTCATAAATTCTTTACTCTTGTCCAAAGTTTGAGAGGCGCTGGTTCCTCTTTGAATTGCTTTACCTTTTTCTTTTCTTATTCAATGTTTCAATGATGCGTTTACATTTTTACACTTTAAGTGGTAAAGATTTATAGCAGATGTTTTACGGTTGAATTTCTAATCCTGCGTTGAATGTCGAACTTCAACTTGAAGATGTGTAAAAAGAAGCATTACACAAAACAACAACAAACAAGACTTCAGAGATGCTGCAAATTTTGCATAAAGCACGCTTCTCTGGCAGACTGCAAGACATTAAACACAGAATATAAAAATAGAGATAAAGAATTGCAAAAGGGGGCCGGGCTGAAAGGGGAGAGCAGGGCCCCAGACACTTTTAAGTGTTCTTAACATTAACATCATGCGTCGAGGGTGCATTCATTCAATTGTAAGCACGTGCAACAGATGCTGCATTTAAATTATTGCAATGGATTAATTTGTGTTGTTGTTGTTTATTAGGCCTCCACATCGTTGGCTTCTCTTCACTTGCATGACGTACATGTATTTAATACTTCTCATTAATTGAAATGCCAGCATCTGCTGTTGATAGACTCTGACTAACTTAAGCTATGCTATTAATAAATAATAAATCACTCGTGAGTTGAGTGGGTTGGTGTAGAGATCAATAAGCTGCAGATTATTAAATAATATTAAGCAACAACAATAATGAAAACCGTTTTCAGTAGCTGTCAGTAGAAATCGTGACTCAGGTTCAGCAGCTTTTAAAAGTCAGCAACAAGTTACACATCTGTTATGATCTGCATGCAGGAATGCAGCGAAGTGAACCGCAATCTCAGCAGTCAAGCATCCAAACAATGAGTCAGTGAACCAGTTGAACAGTCTCCCAACCAGTCCCTCAGTCTGTCAACCAGTCTCTCAGTTTGTCAAGCAGTCCCACAGTCATTCAGCCAGTCAGCTTTCAACCTACAACCTTCATCATCAGCGCAACCTACAAGAATGTTAAAAACTGTTACGAAAAAAGCACAGCTTCATAAACACGAGACCACGCTGCTAACGGCACCATAATCGCTGTGTACCGTTGTTGTTCTCCGAGCACCTCGTTGCTCTCTGCTCTCTCGCTCTTCCTGCTGTGAGTTCCCTGGGACTTTTCTACATCCCAAGCTTTAATAACAGAGACAACTACTTCAACGACATTGCAAGGTCGTCGTCATCACTTACATTTCTATGTAGCCATGTACCATGTACCTCTAAATCCTGAGATATCTCTGTTGATTGTGGGGTTTGTTGTCGTTGTTGTTGTTCTTGATGTTGTCGTTGTTGTCGTCGCTATTATTCTCGTTATGTTCTTATGTTTATTACAGTTAAATTATTGTTGTAGTTTCCACACTTCTTGTTCTTTCTGTTGTTGCTGCTGTTGCTGTTACCGCTCTTGTTGTTGTTGTTTTTGCTTTTGTTCTTCCTCTTCTTATTTAATTACGACATCAGTTTTGTTTCAAAATTCTTGCATTCAATTATCAGTTGCGTTTTAATTAAAAATTTCCCACCTCATAGTGGAATTACAAGAATAATGACACAATTAAATTTACTTCACTCATTTATTCCTCTTGTATTGTCAATAATTTAGTTATTATTATTATTTTATCTTTTATGTAGGAATTTATTAATTAATTCAATACTAAATGACAACTGCTAAAGTGCTTTTAAATCAAAGCAGAAAGCAGAAATATGTTTTATCTTGTAATAGATGAAATTTTACATAATAATTAAAAAGCAAGTTAAAATGAACGGTAGGAAAAAATATGGAAATGAGATTTGAAGAAGCTCTCGTCTATATTAAGATAAGCGGCAATAACTTGAGTTAAGCGGTTTTGCTTTGTGGCCACGCAGCGATATTTGAAGTCTTTACTATCGTGATCACCCTGTTACCCCGCAAGAGTGCAAGAGAACATTGCATACACGCAGGCGTCGTTTTAATAAGTGACATGTTCCCATAAGCATGTAGTGACCACATAAGATTGGATATGTTTGTAAAGTTAACTCATTTAACTACTAAAGAAAACATAAAGTCACGATTATTGACCACATGCTGCTTAAAGTCAAGTCGATGCTTTAATTTGCTTAACAAGATACTCAAGAATCGGTCTCGGTGAAAGCTGTTGGTGGAAAAGCCTCATATAACAACGCCTGGATCCTCAAAAATATTCCTAAAGAACAGTCGAGTTGCAGTTCTTTTACATCAAAACCATTTGCACAAAATATTGCTCTGTCCTTTCTGTCTCCTCCTTCTTGTCCTCATCCTGGTCCTGGTCCTTGGCCACTTCGCTGGTTCCTTCTCCCTCCTTTAGACTGAAATCAAAGCAACCAACATGCGGAAGGACGAGAAAATAAACAAAGCATCGCAAAAGAGTTGACAAGTGACATGTGCTGCTACTTCTTCCTCTGCTTCGGATGCTGCTCCTGTCTAGATTTCCATTTATTGGCTATCAAAAGGATATGAAAACAAATAATAACCATAGTAAATGAAAATCACTTAAATTGGCGTCGGTTTCAATATCAGCAACAACAACGGAACCCACAAAATTGATACACTTCATCATCAAAACATTTTAAGCGCACGAGATGAAGACAAACAAAAGGAAGCAAAAAAATAACAACATCCTGGAGAGAGTGCAGCAGAGTGCCGTTGCATCTGCAGTCCTTGAAACACGATCGAATGTTGGGCCACACGATGTGCTGCAATCAACATCCGGCAGATTTAATATGTGGAAACACAAGCACACACACACACTCATACACAGAAGAGCAAACAATCACTCAGCCACTTAGTCACCCATGCATGTAATATAAACGCGGGGCATGCTTCGAAAAAGGGGTCGGGGATGATTTCTCGAGGGTTGCCATGGTTTGCGGACAAACAGGACACGACAAACTATGCCTCTTATCCGGCATGCGGCGATTCGGTTGCTCAACTCACTTTAAGCACTGATTATTTAGTCTCTTATTTTAATTTGCATTTTATTTTTATCTAAGTTTTAATTTAGTGGACTTACACCCTTCTGTATTGCAACCCTTTCCATGAGACTGTCACAGAAATTTTGTTATGTTTTTCCGTTTCGATGACAATAATAAATGAAAGCCCGAAACTCACCACAGCGACATGTAAAAACTTCTGACAGCTGAACGATACACAAAAGCTCAATAAAAGCCGAAAAGATGACAACGTAAGTGATTTCAAACGTTCTCTACAATTATTAATAATTACAATTAATATTAAACTTTACTATCTAATTATTAACCTTTTAATTGATGTTCTGCAAACAGCAAGAACACGAAGTTCAAGCGCACAACCCAGGACCAGTTGCAGTATTACATGCAATTCTGCAGCCAGCACCCGCGTCTTCATGGGCGCGTCTTCGGAATGCAGGCCACCTACGAGCACAAGGCCCTGTGGCGCGAATTGGCCGCTAATCTGAATGCGCTGCGGGGCCCGACGCGGAGCGTGGTGAAGTGGAAGGAGGTGAGTCCGAGGAAATGCGTACAGGAATGCGGCTAAATTTCGTCGTTCTTCTTCCCCGAGCAGAATCTGTCGCAGAGGAAGAACCAGATTCGTTGCAGGGCACGCAAAGAGAGGGCGGCACTACTGAAAGCGGGCAGAGTGGATTCTCTGGAACCCGGCGAGGCCGAAATACACCGGCAATATAAACACCACGGGCAGCCAAATCCGCCAGACAACGTAAATGTCTTGCCGTGTATACAAGGGTTGGGCGCCCAGGTAAGCGGGTGAAATAGCATGAAGAGGCGCTTCACTCTTCTTCCTTCCTTCCAGAACACGAACGGTGTCCCCTGTCTGGCGACCGTCATCAACGGCATGGATTTGGACAGTGATTTTCCAGCCGAAGTCAAGCTTGAACCGGTTGAAGAGACGTATATCTCAGAGGAAGCGTTAATTGCGGCCGCCAGTCGACCTGAGACGCCCCCGCTGCCCCCGCTGCCCACAGCAAACACTCCGCCCGCTTCAAGCATCGCTGCATCCCGGAAAAAAGTTACACTGGAGATGATTCACACCACGTTATTGGAAGGAATGAAAAAACGAGAGGAGGCGGCTCAGCGGTCGGCGGAGCTGCAGCAGCAGACAGTCGCGGCGCTGCAGAACATGGGCCAAAGCTTGCTGTCAATAAGTGACTCGCTGAAGAAGCTGAACGAGAGACTGGACATGCTTTAATAATCGAAGAGCGAAACGTTTTTGAGTTTGGTGACAGTTTTTCTGCTGTTGCGCAAACTATTTCGGCACAATAACAATTGTCACTTGCAAGCTGTGATTTGATAACATGTGTACCGTGGCACTTGCAATTCAACACGCGAAATGAGGTGAGTCTCCGGAGGTAGAAAGCAATTGAAAAACACAGGCTGTGTACGAGGAAATAAATTGTGACAAGTTGAACAAATTTAATAAGAAAAATTTTTAAAATCAATTTTAATTAATTAATTAAAGAAAAGTAATTTTTATTCCTATTTCATTAATAATATTCGCTTTTTGTAAATTTCGAAATAAATGAGAGTTAGTTATACCGGTTGTGATAGTGATGTGGAATGAGTTTGATTTATAGTTTTTTTTATATAAAATGATTGCTAATAAAGCGTTTTATTTTATTGTGTATTGCAAATATTAATTAAAGGTTCCTGTTTGGTAACCTGAGGGTAATATAGAGGTCCAAGCTTCCATCAAAACTAACTACTGAAATACAACACTTTTTCAGCTGCTTGATAATTCTGTTGGTTTCATTCTAAATCTAGTGATTCTATTTACGAATCCATGAAAGAGGGAGAGAGAGAGAGAGAGTAGAAGAGGCCCTCGCAACCAAGACTCGACCATTAATTGTTTGAACACATGTTATTGTTTACAGATCCTAAATCATTCGACACAAACCAAAAATCTGAAGTATTTCTCATTTCCAGCAGCTGCTGGCATCACCCAGAATCACCGATGTTGACCCAAGTGCACGGTCGTCAGTGTGGATCAGTATCAGTATAAAAGTTTACAATACAAAAGGTTTGCCATCGCCAACAGATGATGTGATGCATCACAGATGGATATGAAATGGACACTGAAACCGAAAACGCAAATAAAAGCATGAAATGTATTGAAATGAGCAGAGGGAAAAAGAGAAGAGATCGAGGACAGCGTGAGCAGAGAAACGAGAAAAGAAACATGAAGTATACAAACATAATAAACGACAGGGCAGAAAAATTTAAAATATAGTAGAATGCATTATAAAAAAGTCCAAACACCACAATCGCAATGCTATTTATGTTGTTACCTCCTCCCTTTGACCCTTCTCGCCGTTAAGCCTCTTCTCTAGTTCCCCCTCCACTCCCATCACCATCACTCCCTCCTTCCCCTCAATAAGTTTTACAAATTTTCCTCCATCGACGTTGTTTATTGTCGAAGTTGTCCACAAATTCCACAAAAATCGCTTGTGGTTTATAATTCGTATATTAATTTTACGCTAGATCAGCTTTTGAAGTACTTCCTTCAGCACCCTTTTGAAGGTGTGGCTCTCAGCAGTTTTCGGCCACAAAATCAGCCTCAAATCGGCTCTCCATCGCTTGGACAATAAAAAACAATGAATATGAAAATAAAAAGGATCAAAATGTGTACATAAAAAGGACTCAAAATAATTGCAACTACGACGGAGTGCAACATGCAGTCAATCAATCATTTGATTGCATGGTTGGATGGCTGGTTTGTTGGTTGGGTAGATCGGTGGTGGGATCGCTGGCTGGCAGACTTCCCAAAAGCAGGAAGTCGAATAAAGGACTCATTTTTTGTTTGTTGTGATGTGAGAAAAGGCGGAATGATGTGTGGGTTGTCGTGGTTTTAAACTATATTTAAATGTGTGGTATACATGTGTATGTGTGTGTTGTGCAGCTGCCACTGAAATACAACTTAAAATGCTGTAAGTTTTTCATTTAATCGACAAACTCCTAATTTCTGTGTTTCCTTCAATATTAATTTGATGCTTTTTTTAAACTGAATAACAAATTTAATGAATTTCTGCGTCAAAACAAAAAGAAACCAAAAAACATGCTTCAATTGAATTTTGATTAATTTTCTTTCGGACTTCTGCGGTAGAAGAGAGGCACAGTGGGACATCCCATTATCACCAACCACATTTTGGACCAATGTTCGTTTAGATGATTTTTTAAAATAACAAAAAACAGCTTGAATATTAACAAAGTAGCCACGGTCCACAAAAGCGATTCCAGTTCAACTCAGATCCATCAATAAAACATGAACAACTGAATAGAAGACTGCAGATATACTGATAGACAGACAGACAGACAGACAGACAGACTGATAGACGTCATAGAAAACCCACACGCATGAGAAGGAAAACCGGTGGGTGTGGGAAGGAATGCCACAGAATGCGCTGGTCTGCGGTCACTCAAGGTCAAACCGCACAAGAAGTGGCAAGAATTCAAATTAAATTAACGAGATCGTTTAACGTTGATTCAGAATAAAGTTTCAAGAGTTTTCTTTACTCTCGTCTTCATCTTCGTTTTTCTGCTCAATTTCTGATAATTAATCAAAAAACGACCGATTTTTAAACCGATTCAATCGCTATCAAAGCACGCAAGCGGCTCATTAATTTTGCTTTCATTTATTCAATTCAACAATAAATCACATCAGATCAAATGCATCAGATTCGAACTCATTGTTAGAATTTTGGTACTGAATAGAAATTTGTTGGAAATCTATTGAAACAGTTTGGATTCGGTTTGTTTCTCTAAACTAAGCATCTGCCGCTGCTCTGCTAACAGTCAGCTGCTGTGTACAAAAACAAATTCCTATGCATTTCGCATGGAGCTAACGAACAACAACAAGAACAAACCTCGTGCATTGACACAAAAACTATTGTTATGAAGAACGACGACCGCCGAAGCTGAAGACGAACCTGAAGCCGAAGCTACGTCATCAGAAAGACGTAATAAATGCGCTTTACTTGTTGTACTGGGAAATCTCGTTCATCAGCGCTGCGTTGCTGTTGTTGGTTTTTACTGTTGGCTGCTCTACTCATCAGCCAACCGATAATTTTTGGCGGCAAACCAGTCACCTACCTGAAGCGACTTCCTACACTTTTTCTCATATCTCATTTTTATGACTCCGAGCATGATTTTTGTTTAACCTTAATTTTAGTTAATAAGCTACTATTTAAAAAAAAAAAACAACAACAGCTTCACTTGATGGCGTGTGGCTTGCCTTTTATAGTGAAAAATATTCATTCAAAATGTATGAATGAATGACTGCAGAACACGAAAATTACTTTAATTTATTTTATTGCATTTTAAACAAGTTTCATGAATTAATTTAGTGTAGGATTACTTTGAAGGCATCTAATTTTCTGGGAACTTTTTTCGCATTACGTTTATGCGGAGGCGCAACGCCACCAATAATAATAAAAGCAACAACAACAGCCACAAGAACGGCAGAGCAAAACAGCTACAACAACAACAACGGCAAGAATGTACGTTTTGTTGCTAAAAAACAAAAAAAAATAAAATAAAATGTGCTAAATTCTAAAAAAAACAAGCCCCTTTTTATTATTTTATTTTCTGGTCTCGTTCGCCAGAAATTTGTTCGTTTTTCGCTGTAATTGTTTCTTAAACTTACATAAAATGTTTATTATATATATATTCTTTTTAATAAATTTTATACTTCATATAATATATCGTATTTTATTTCCAGTTCATGCTTTACACAATAAAAGCACTTAAGTACGTTTTTCCTGCAGTTCGAGTGGATTGCGTGAGTACTTGTGAGTGTTTTCACTTCAACTGCTTGGAATTTCCGCCCTTCAATCGACTGGTAATTGTCAATTGTTCCGTAATAAATCAACCCTCAAGTTTTACAACAATTACAAAAACTATTTTAAAAAACTGCACATTTTAAATCTGAAAGAGTTCAATTATGTACGATATATAAATCCATATGAATGAAATGAAGGCCATGAATGAAATTCAAAGAATTTGCTTCGTATTTTAAATCAAACAGAAGTTCATACATACTCGTAGTTTGTGTCTTAAGTCTTTAAGGTTTGTGTCCGTCAAATTCTGGAGAAAACATGTCCTGGAGCAAAGTGGATTTTCCTAGGATTTTCCTTGAAAAAATACCATAAAATACCGTATTCCTGAACTTAATTCCACGCATGTTATAACGTGGTAAAGCCAATAAAATTCATTGCAAGATGTGTGGACGATGGATGGAATTCCGCGGTATTCCCTCCTTAAATCCAAGCATTCGATCAACATGATCCCAACAGATTGTATTTTAAGACAAGACTTCAGACTGACCCGTCACAACAGACTTTAAAGTCACGAACTAACTAATTATTGACATCATTAACATGAGGTTGTATAGCTAAATACAGATCTAAGGATTTTCCAGTTAAAAGGACATCTTCGAGGAATTCAAGGTTAAAGAATTCATTCACTTTTTTAACCCGGTAACAATTAATTATTCAATTATTACGGTTTTATTACTTTTTCTTAAATCACGGGAAAGGACGAAAAATGTACGAAGAGTTTAACGATTGTATGCATCTTATAATCGTAATTGTTTTTACAACAGCGGAATTTGTAAACAGTTTCTGAAAACAAGAACAATTACCACGCATTTCAAACGAATCACGAAGTAACAGGAAAAAATCCACACATGAAGCGAAAAACATCAGCAACAACAGCAGCAAGAGGAGATTAGAACGAACGAAAACAATTGTTGTGAATAACGTGAAGCCGAAATGCGTCGTCGGTACTTCTTCGATCTTCGGTACTCGCTGTCGATTGTCGGCTTGTGGGCGGCGTCAGAGGGATCATCATGATGCGTGCATCACACATGGCGATTGGTTGGCACATGCCACGATTGATGCAGCTTATTCTCAATTTATTATTAATTTTCGAATAACTCGAATTTATTTAAAACAGAAATTTCTAGAAATTGCTTTCTTTCTTCTTGCTTTCTTTCTTCTTTCTTTTTTATAACATTCTTAAATATTTCCGGATCCTTGCTACTACTGTTGGACATCCTGTTTTTTTATTTTTCTATTAATTTTAACCCTTAGAACTCAGTTAATAACGAAAAGAAAACTCCTCAAAATTACAACAGCAAACAATCCTTTACGGTTGCGTGAATAATGAGTTTATTTGAAAATTAGAATAATTTACTCGTATGTGTGAATACATGTGAGTACGTGTGTGTTCATATCCTGTGTATTATTTTAATAACATCCTGGTCATTAGTTTCCTGCGTTACAGGAAAGCGCACGAGTCTGTCGCGTGGAACAACATGGAATAAATTTCGACACTTGGTACAGTCTACAGTTTTCACTACGGGTTGCCTTGGGTCCTTTTGTTGGTCGTCCCTTCGGCAGCCTTTTCCTGAATCCTTGATGTGCATTCAACCTGATCCACCCCTGAATTATGGATGGTTGTGGTGTTTCGTTTGTTAACCCTCACAAATTGGACTCGATCAGTTGGTTGTTCGTAGAGTAGCAAAGATTTCGAGAGTTGAAAGAAAGAGAGAGAGAGAGGTACAGAAAGTGTTTGGTAGAGAGAGAGGGAGAGACTCAGAGATCTGAAAGCATGTGTTACAGCAACTTACGGCACCAATATTATAACTACAACAACAACAACAATAATAACAATAGAACTAATTTTTTTTCTACATTCCAAAAGGTGGCAACAGCGGAGGGTTGCAACCAGCCAACAGCTGCTCATTTGTGTTTTTTTTCATCTGCTTCCTCCCCTCGTCCCTAGCGATGTCCCTCGTCCTGCAGTCCTTCTATTTACGGGGCCTAATTCTTTTCTTAATTTTTCCAATTTTCTGTAATGGTTCATCTGCTCTGATGATTCGTGTGTTGATGGTTATTCTTCTCCTTCTTGTGTTGATTAGTTTTTCTCTACTTTTACGAAGATTTCCACACTTTTCTTGAATTGTGTTGTTATTTTTGCTTCTCTTCCTTTTATCGACGTCAAGGATCGCTGAAGCAGGCGTTGAAGCATCCTTTTCTGCTGACGACGATGATGTTTCTGGTGTCACGGAGAAAAGGTTATTCTTCTAATGATGCAAGGACCTCATGTGCCAACTTGTGTCCATCTGTCATGAGCACAAGCAACGTGACACGATCCGATCTTAGCTCCATCTGTTGAGGCTAAGTGAGGTTTCAATATTTTAATGATCTCGCGCTGTGAAGCGTGTCGGGGGCAAAAATGAGTGGGAAGGGCAGAATAATTAAGGAGCAACAGCAGCTCGTTGTTTCACGTTGTGGAAAACATGACGTCAAGGTCAACTGAAGACTTCTTTAATTAATATAGTAATAAAAACGTCTTAAGCAGAAGAAGAAGCAGCAACAACTGCGTAGGCTTGCATATTAATTAGCATCACTTCAGTGAACAATTTACAAAATGTACAGAAACCAGAAAGATTTTAAAATTCATTCTCTTTTATTGAATTAAAGCTCTTTACTTAAATACTATGTGACTTTTATTCGGACCTCATTTAATTCACAATAATTAAAACCCACAAAGCTAACCTCCGCCGTGCTGCTCTGCTCAGCACTGCGTCGAGTGAGGCTCAGGGCGCCCTTCATAATTGCGATTCAATTTGCGTCCAAGAGATAAACTTGCAGTGGTTGTTGTTATTGCTGTCATGACCTTTCTTTGTTTTTTTATCTCGTTAGCGGAGCACCCGAGCAGCACCCGCATCATGCATGGATCAGCTGCAGACGACAGTGACGCCGCAGTGACGTTGCTCTGCTCTGACGTTAAAGTATCAAAAACACAGCCATAACAACAACAATGAAAACACCAACAAAAAACACGGGGATCATCACAGAAACCGAACCGACGGCATCGAAAACACGAACGATATCAACAACACGATAGCAACAACAAATGTAACGAAAATTTGGTCGTCATTGCATTTAATTGTGTGCTGCTTCTGCTTGATCTCTTATTTCTCTGGCTTGTCCAATGCATCATCTGCGGAGGACAGAGAAAGAACGTGATGAGCAAATCATAGAGAAGAGTAACGGAAGTGGTTTAGTTTTGTCGCCACCGCCACCGCCACCAGCAGCGTCTCCAGCGATTATTTAATGCAGCTGCTCAGAGGATACTTGAGCTGCTTATCAACTTAAGTGTTCTTCTTTCTTTTATTTTCAATTTCAATTTTATTCTTCTACTTCTTATTTTTAATTACAGAACCTGCATGTTGTTGCTTTGTTTTTAGCGGCAGCTCGACGCTGTTTCTGAGTTTATTTTAATGCGTGTACTTGACAGCAACATGCGACAGCGACGTTTAAATATTATTGCCAACCAGCATAAAATATTTTATGAAATGATTCGAACAAAAGTCATTTCTTTTTATATTTGCAAATATTTGTATTTGATGACTTTTTATTGCAGTGCTTTTTAAAAAAACGAGAACCATTTGGAGAACCAATTCTTACTTTCTTTATTATTATTATTTCCTTATTTTTTATTATTTTCTTCCTTATTATTATTATACTTCCTTCTTTATTATTATTTTCCTTCCATTATTTCATTAAATTAATTTTAAAGAATTGCTTTTAACATCTCATTAAGTGTATCTTAAGTGATAATCACTGTAATCTTCAACTTTATTAGCAGAGTGTGTTAACAACAACAAACTCAAGAAGTTGACAAAAAGGGTTCATTTCACTTTAAAGTGAACCAACAAAATAAAAGAACAAACGAAACAAATGCAAAGAAACCCAACTGAGATTAAAAAAATGAGGAAACAGTATCAAATGAGGTCCCTTCAAAATTTAGAGAGAGAGACAGAGAGATCAAATCTCACGCTCAGTCAACGAGTGCGGACACAGCAGCAGAAGCAACAACAACAAAAACAGCTTCTAAAGAAAACCCATAAAAACTTCATAGCAAACTCATTCAGCGTGTGGCTTCGTAAGGATCGCAATTTGTGTAAAGTACTTGAAGGTAAAATTATATCTAAGGACATTCAGAGGTCAAACTTCTTAGAAGGATAAAATCAACATGTTGAATGAAAACAAGGACTACATACTTGAAAGTTCTACTGAAGGGCATACTGAAGATCATAATCAGGAGCGTGCTGATGATGGTAATGAAGATCGTACTGAATATCGTAATGAAGATCGTACTGAAGATCGTAATGAAGATGGTACTGAAGATTGTTCTGAAGATCGCTCTGAAGATCGAGAATATCGTCTTCAAAATGGTTAAGAAGTTTGTCTTTGTCTATTGAAGATCCTTCTGAAGATAGTCCCAACGATCGTCTAGAAGATCCTCCCGAAGTTGAGAATATCGTCTTGAAGGTGGTTTAAAAGTCCTTTCTGAAGATCGTCCTGAAGATCGTATTGCAGATCCTTCTGAAGGCAGTCCTAAAGATCGCATTGAAGATCGTCCCGAAGTTCGTTTAGAAGATGGTTCAGGAAATCGTTCAGAAGATCACAATTGCTAGTTTACACTTTTTCAACACCGAAAAATTTACTTTACTTTCAATAATAAAAAATAACATTTTTAGGATATAAGTTTCAGTAGAATTTTCAGTTAAATTATTACCAAAATTTTGTTTATTTGATGTTTAGCTCATTTTTTGTTTATTTACTACACCAAAAATTTAAATATGAAATACTATCTATACGATGAAGTTGCCATACACAATAAAAGGGACGACTTTTGGCTTGCTATACATGGCACCGTGTTGAATTTAACGCCGCTGCTTAATGATCGACGTGATTCCTGGAATAGTGTAAGCAAAGAAGAGAAGAAGAGTAAAAATAGAAGACAGATTTCGAAATTGTATCCGTTCTTTTCCCTTGCTTTCTTCTTAATCCTTCCCAGACGCTTGAGTACATGACCGCCTTCGGGGGCAAGGATCTGTCGCATCTCTTCCATCCGAATGGTTTGCCGAGGACGGAGACCTCGCCGGTCACCGGCAAACCACGCCTCCTCTTCCCGCCCATCCTTGAGGTGGCGCTCAGCGACTTTGCGAAGAGCCCCCACTGCATCTGGAGCCAGGATCCATTCTATCAGATCGGATGTGTCACGCGACGTGTCCGAAAGTTGCGCATCATCAACACGTTGACGGCCAGCATCCAGTATTTGAAGGTGTGCGACGAGGACAGCATCTACGACATCCTGGCCAAGTATAAGGCGCTGTATAATCATCATGCTGGCAGCTATTTGTGGCGAAAGTTCTCACATGGAGTAAGTAGGGGGCTGGGCGGTGAAGAGGACTCAGTATAGCCGTCTCTTTTGACTGACTCGGTTGAATCTTTTAAAGGGCACGTGTCCCGGAACCTTACAGATGGATAAGACGCTCGACGAGAACGGGTTGGTGGAGCCAAAGTGCGAGATAGAGTTGCCATCCCCCTCGATTTGGCTGTACTACACGGATGATCTAACGATTGCTTGATTGAGTGAAGGAAGGGAAAATAGGGAAAAAAGAGGAGGAGGCAGAAAGATGAATGAAAATTTAATAATTGAATATTTTAGAATAAAGCTTAGATTAAACTTAGAAATATTGAGGCTTTGAAACTTGTAAATTTAGGACTGCAAAAGGAAAAGAAAGAAGAAAACGAGGAAAATGTAAGATAAACGGAGTTAGAATTTAGAAGACAAAATAATATAAAATGAAGACCGATGAGTAACAAAAGTGGCGACTAAAGAATAAAAAGTTAAAAACTGAACCGCAGAATCGGAAAACCGAAAATTGAACAGTGCACAAAAAAAGAGAAGAAAGGAAGAGAATCATTTAAGGACCGACAAATGAAGTCTTAAGAATGAATCAAAGTCACCGACAGTTGAGGATAGAAATGAATGAATAGTATTATATCTGGAGATAAAAGAAAAACCTGAGACTAAAGAGTAAATAAAGATGTGTATAAGTAAAGAACGAAAACTGAAAAAATCAGAATTAAAAATGTGTTCAAATCAAAGCGTTGTCTCAAAAAAGCGTTGTGGATGTGTTCAAATACGAGGAAACACTTCTTTTCTGATAATGAAGAAAGTATTTACGCTGTTTTCAAATCCGTCAGCGTGGTAATTAATTTCATTAGAAACGAGTTCAGCGTAATAATAATTAATCTTGACTGTTACACAAGTTAAACATACAATATTTGAATAGACCCCATTTTTTTTCTTTAAATTGATGCCTTTAAAAGGAGAAGCATTGTCATTGTCTCTTCTTCTTCTTCTTCCTCATCATTTTGGTATTCTTTTATATGCCTTTCTTTATAGTTTTCTTTTTCCACATTTTCGGTGCTTCATTTAAGTGCTTTTTTATTAAAGTCTAAAAAGTTAGAGTTGGAAAAAAATAGTTCTTCAAAAGCATGTCATAAAATAATGCTCCAGTCTGTTTTTCTATCTTTCTGTCTCTCTCTCTCTCTGCTTCTGCCAGAGCGCATAAAAGAGTAAAAGCAATGACTCATTCATTTTGTCAAGTGTTTTTTTCTCATTAAATTTTTTACTAATTGAAGGCACTGTTTAAAATCTTTTGATGTCGATCTAGAAAAAAGGTAGTCAATTTTGTATTTCATAAAATTACATCAAAAAAAGAAGGAATGGATGAATGAAGAATGAATGGAAAACAGTAAAAGTTTTGAATGTAAGGAGTTCAAATGTTAACAAATGATTTATTGAGAAAATGTTCAGTATTACTGATAAATTATCTGGTTAAAGAATGATGAGTATAAATTAATCATTCATGCCTTTCCTTGTCTCTTTTTTCTCTCTTTCCTTATATTAATATTTGTTAAAACTTCAAAGCTATTGAAGAGGTACCTCGGTTATTCTTACTAACTGAAAATGTTGATCTCCTTATCTTCATCGCCACTTTCTGTTTGCTGGCCAATCAATCGTTAATCAATTCAACGTTGTAGGCGTTAAATACGTACAAAGCACTGCATCTGCAAAATATCAACACCATATCACAAAAACCACGTTAAAAATAACCATGTTGAAAAAAGATCGCTTTAAAAGAAGCAGAGATCGCACTCAAATCGTATTGAAATGTTAACAGAAGCTGTAAATAATGAAAGCTGCAAAAAACTAGAATACAGCGACTGCGTAAAAGTGCAGTGAACTACAAAAGAGAGAAGTAAAGTTTTTAGCTATAAAAACAAAAACAACAACAACAACAATAACAACAAGATCCCCACACAAAAGAGTAAACAGATTAAAAAGCAACATTTACTGAAGGTGAACCGAAGAGCGAATGAAGAGAAAAGCAAACAAAAAGAAACAAAAAAATTGAAAATTAAATGAAAATATTTAAAAATAAAATAAAAATTGTAACAACTATAATATATTAATTATAACTACATAGCTATATAAATTATAAATTAATATTGATTTTAATTTAATTTTAAACCAATTTTCACTTCAAATAATTATTATTACTATTATCATTATGTTATTGTTCTTATTAATATTATTATCATTAGTATTATCATTATCAATGCTATCATTATTATCATTATTATTATTATCATTATTATTATTTTTGTTATTATTAGTATTGTTAATATTATTTCAGAACTTAATACGATGCACAGTACGCATCAAATGACCATCACTATCATTAAAAAAAATAAAACTGAAAAAATTATAATTTCTACTCTTCTTCTTCTTTAGGTACCCACTAAAAACAAACTCGAAATCGGATCAGCTGCAAACAAATATTAAAATAATACAATAAAAATATGTTCTTAAAGACCCAAATCGTGAAAAAAAATTAAACTTTTTGTCTGAAGAGGATGCGGATGATTTTTTCCTTATCTGGGTTTTTTCTATTTTTTTTTTCAAATTAACTGTCTCGTTGATAGTTCGCTGAAATGAAGAAAAAAAGGCGATTGAGATCAAAAATTAAAAAACGTTTTTAAACGTTGTCGGAGTTTTTTTCACTCGGCAAAAAGGGTATAGAAAAAACCATAATAAACAGAGAAAGAATAATAATAACAGAAAGAAAACAACAACCACAACAACACAAATCATTTTATAGCAGACTCAAAAAGGTTGCCAGTGTTTTTAGAAATCAAAACAAAAGCATCCTTTTTTTGTATTTCATAACCAACACTGAACTGACGAACAGTTGTTTATTTTTTTCATTGTCCACATTACTCTCTCTCTCTCTCTCTCTCTCTCTCTTTCTTTCTGTCTCATCTGTTTGTCTGTCAATATTTAAATACATGAAATCGTGGAGCTCGGTTCCCATCACCATCACCATCGCCATCACCATCGCTATGATGATCGCCAAGAACCAACCAGCCAGCTTTTCTGCCAGTTCGAACAATATTAGTCATGTTCAATCTTGTTACTTGATTCAAGTTTATGACTCATCGAGCGCCGGACTCAGAGCAGAGAGCCTGAGACCGAAGCTGAGACCCGAGGAGACTGCGTTGGATTCGAAGGCTGGTGAAAACAGGTACATGATATACATACCTACATTCATGCATACATCCATAGATACCTTGGCACTGGTCCACTAGAAGCTGGTGCTGCTGTTCGATCCTGCACTTCGCCATTCTACGCACGTCCACGTCAGTGCTTCGATTTCTATAGAATTTCATAACAAAACTTGGGATTTCGTAGTTTCGTAAAGCGTGTTTAGACAGGAGTCTAAAGGGGGTGTAAAGGGGGTGTGAAGGTGGCGAGTAAAGGTCGGGGAGGCGGGAGGAATTGAAACTAGCCGAGGCACCAGAATCACACGGCATCGGAGTCAACGAAACCATCGCAGAAGACGGCGTACAAACCGCTTTATTTTTATTTGATTTGGGTTTCAAGCTCCTTTTTTATTTTCTTCTTCTTTTTCTGTATTTATAGTCTTCTTCTTCTTCTTCTTCTTTATTGGGTGTGTGCGTTTGTGTGCTGAGAATCAAAGGTTTATTAAGCAGTTCAGTTCAGAGCCTTTAATAATGCGAGGTTGTCTTTTAATATGTTGCAAAAAAGAAATGAATAAATTCGATTCTTCTTGGTTCTTGTGGCTTAAATTGCGTTGCAATAAAATCGTGTCAGTTGAGGCGCAAATGATTAATGAATTTCGCCGCGCTTCGGTGCTTCTTCTTATTATTTTGCTGCTCTTCTTCTTCGAGTTTGTCTGTGATTTTGTCCGCAAGTATTGTTTTTTGTCCTGGTTCTTTGACCCTTTTTCATTTTATTGTATTCACTTTATTTAATGTTTCTTCAACTCTGTTCGTCTTCTTGTTTAATGTTTTTTATTAATTTTTTTCTGTCGTTTCTTATTTGAGATCTTTTCTCCTTTTTTCGATATAATTATTGTTTACTCGCCTTCGTGTCCTTTTTCTTAGACACACATAAATTAAAGCCAAACACAGTGACAGGTTTTGATGTCGGTTTCTTTGAAATTCATTAAAGTTTTTCTTAACTTGAGACCCAAAGTATTGTATTTTGCTTTACTTGTGCTAACCTTCAGCTTCTGGATTGATTTTTTGTGATCTTTTCTGGATTTCTTCTAGATTGTTTCAATTCCTTATAAAGTGTCAATTTATACAGAGATTTATTGAGCGTTTATTCTTCTCTAACAAAAAATAATTATATTTATTTTAATTTCTTTTTGAGTTTCAGTTTCAATGATTTAAAATTCTTAGAAAAACTTTAGTTACGAATAATATTATTCGATCTTTTATAAAACAACAACGAAAAATTCTGCAAAAGAATTGAAATTGAAGGTTAAATAAAAGATAAAAAACAAGAAAATCCATAACAGCACTGTAAAAAACAATAAAGCAAGCAAGTTGAAATCGTCGAGTTCGTTTCTTAAGTCTTTTGTGATAATTGATCCATCACTAAACATTTTGAAAAGTTGTTAAAATAATTCATTAAAACTATTAAGAAATCATTGTAAATCAAGGATTAAAATTAAATTAAATTTTAGGTAATAATTAACTTTAGGATTAATTAAGAATTAATGAAAATTCAAACAAAATAAAAAATATTTAAATCAAGTAAATTAAATAAAGTAAAAAAATTATAAAATACAAATAAATAATTAAAAAACATTTAAAGAAAACAAAACAAAAGAAAAGCAAAGGATTGAAAGTGTGAAAAAGTTAACAAAATAAACGTAATAATTTACGCAATTTTAAATGATTTGAAACCAGTTCGTGGTCTTTGATCACATCGCGTTGATTGGCAGTGTTAAATAAAAGACAAAAATAATAAAAAAGAGTTCAAATAAATAAAAAAGTCATACAAAAGAACCGCGAGTTTCGATCACTCAAATGAGAGGGGAAAAAAGATGGAAGAGAGAAGGAAAACACAGACATAACACTCCTTTTTCTCTCTTTTCCCCTCATAATTTATTGCTAAATACTTTTTCAATTAAATTAAAATTTAATAAGAAATTCTTTCATTATTTTATTACACACAAAAAACTGAGTTAATTTACTTGATTCTCGATAGTAATCGATTCATAAACATTGTTGCAAATTGACGTCATTGAGCTCAACGACGATTGTTTATGTCATTGAAAAAATATGCGTTTTTTTCCTCTTATTATTTTATTATCTTGAAACACATTCAGCAACAAGATCTGTATAAAACGCGCTAATTTTAAATGGCGGAAAAATAACTCATTCCATTGTAATGAGTGACATCCGCAGTTTATTATTGAGCGAAACAAAAACAGCAACAACAACCACACAACAGATTAACCATTTAATGAGTACTCGACAATAAAAGCAAACACTAAACTTTGCACTTGTTTTTGCATTTGAAATTCTTTCCAGTTTTTATTATAGTTTTCTTCATTATAATTTCAATTAACATTAAAATAACTCTAACTTAACTCGTAGAGACTCAGGTTTTTTTTAATATTGTTTGCCTTGCTTTTGCTTGTGTTCAATGATCACAATGTTTATAATCATAGAGTAAGTTTCTCTATTTATTGCACATTTTATAGCTGAAATAAATATCATTTCTATGATGTGCATTGTAAAGAAGGGGAAACAGTCTCCACCTCGACTCCACCCTCTCTCGCGACACTCCTTTCGCCTTCATCATCATCGTCATCCTTTTCTATCGTAGACTTACCCTAAACCATGAACTTGCACAGTTTTTTTAGTTTCAGCGCCGGGCTCAACGCTTCGATCGTAACACGCACAATGAACTTATGTCAGCCCTCATTTTTGCAGCCATTTATACAGTCATCCCAACAGACAGTCAAGCAGTCAATCAGTCAGTCAGTCAAGCCGTCAGTCAGTCAGTCAGTCAAGCAGTCAGTCAGTCAGTCACTCAGTCACTCAGTCAGTCAGTCACCTGGCTGGTCAGTGAGTTCAGACCATATTTATACGAGTTTTTAAAAAAGTGCTCCCCTTAAAATTTATTACTGTAGACTTTCAAGGCTTTCGTGCTGCGATGAAATATTTACGAGTAATTTGTTGTTGTTATTTATATACATATATTTTTTCCATTTAAAAATAAAGGCCGCTTTGTAAGAATGCAAAAACTTCATGGTCGAAATATTTTGATAATAATTTCTTTCGACTTTTTATACACTCTTCTCTTTTCTTCGTCAGTACTCTGTTTCGTGCTCTCCCTCTCTCTCCGCTCTCTTTCTGTCTTTCTCATTCTCCCTTTCCCCCATTATCCCTCTCTTTCCCTGCATCTCTCTCTCTCTTTCAGCGGACGCACTTCGATGATTTCTGGTCTTCAGTTCGACGACGTATGAATTTTTGATTTAATTTACTACGTTCTCCACTACACTTTTTTCGCTTCCTCTTCTTACCATACCTTCGTAATTTCCTCTTCTTACCACCCACTTCTTTCCTCTTCCTCTTCTTACCTTCTCCTTCTTTTTTGCTTATGTTCCATTTTCTGTTTCACCTCTTTCGAAGCTTGCTACTTGTTTTTAGCTGTTGTTTCGTTTTCCAAACGAAACTTTTTCTGCTTTATTAATAACAGTGTGTAAAGCACCCTGTAAAAACTAAATGAGCTCACAGAACTTAAAGCTGGTTGCTTTTACTGTTTTTACACTGCGTGCATTCGTCTATGACGCCGCTGTGGCACGCGTTGTTTCTCTGATGTTCAACCAACGATATCATGATTCTTAAAACTTTGGCGAAATGTTGTTGATACCCTTGCAACGGAGTGAAGGAGGCTGGGGGAGGATGAAGAAGGAGGGGTTAAAGCAAGGAGAGGGGTCTGCGGTCTGCTGTGTATATTGGCGATTTGTGACCAGGTTGTTTGCTCTTCGTGATGAATGAGTGTATATCACGCTTTAAGGGGGGAAATATTCACTTTTTCCAGCGATGAACGATATTATTTATAGCGTATTTAATGCTCGATAATGTTTTTAAGACATAGAAAACTCTGAGCACTGATAATTATCTATGAAAAGAGAAAAATCAGACGGTAGAAATGAAAGAATAAAAAGAGGAGTCTGAATCACGGAAAATGGTAAAAAAATAATATTTTGCATAAATTTTTCAAAGTCTATTGATACATTTTCCTTCACAAACTGTAAAGAAAAATTATAAAAGTGTTAAAGAAAAGGTAAAAAAAAGAATGCAGACTTCAGGTTACAATTATACTTTATTTATCCCTATTTTTACAACAACAACATGCTAGAAAAGATTTATTTTCTGTTCAAATTATGAACTGTTTATCTTTCCTCAAATATCCCCGTTTTGAGACGAAATTGAAAAAATATCACTGTCCATCCAAGCAAGTTTGTTGCTTAAGTCTTTTTATTGCACAGTTCTTTCTTCAAGTTTGTTGCTTAAGTCTTTTGGGGGCAAAAAACTCATCGTCGAAATCTTCTATGTTTTTATCAATTGTTACATTTTTCTTGGTTTTTCTTTTATGTTATCTCTTAAGAACTCATTTTCAAATACAATTTAAGAATACTAATAGTTTAAGTGTAGTTTAATAACAATGAATTTTCAACAAAAATGAGCTAAGAGCATGAATTAAAGTAAAAATATTGAAATTCATGTGCAAAATGCTTTTAGATGCGTTTAGAATGAAACAGATAGAAAAAATTGTGTATAATTATTTGTAATTTTCTTTAATCAAGGTACACAAATCGAATGAGTACAAGGTACGATTATGTTTGTATATATTTCATTACTTTTTTATCGTATCTCGGTTTTTCTAACAACAAACATTTGATTCAAAGCAACAAAACATAAAACGACAGCGACAATGAAGACACGCGATGTTTATCTGTGAATGACATGCAAAATCTCTGAATGACATGTAAGCTGTAGTAAAAATCACAAAACAGCGCTGCCAGAGTACAAGAAAACGAAGCAAAGTTCTCATGATTCAAATGAGAACCCTTGATAAGGCGAAGAACAGCCACAACAACAACATAATTCATTGTTTTATTGTAATTTTGCGTAATTTTTGGCACAACTTTTTATAGCTTTTTCTTTGAATTTTTTTTAGTTTTGTACTTAAAATTTGTCTAGCGCTTTTCTAATTAGTTTATTAAAGTATCTCTTTAATTAGTTTAAGAGGTAAATCTCTGTATATTTTTGTAGATGGTTTTGTTTTATTTGAACGCATTTTTTACGCATGTTTTATGCATTTGATAGAATCTTTTCAGGTAGCTCTTTTAGTTAATTAGTTGTTACTTTTTCCAGTTTCGCTTTTAAGCGCCTTTTTTCTAAATACTTTTTACTTACTTTTGCTTCATCTTTCTTACTTGTTTTCTGTACATTTTTTAAACAAAGTCATGCGTAGCAGCTCGAAATTTTCTCAACGGAAGTTGAAAGCTGTTTGAATGTCGTCGACGTCGACATCGTCTTCTGAGCAACTTTGAAACTGAAAAATATTCATTTTAATTTATTGCGAATGCAAACATTTTGGTTTTCTATTTTCTTCTTCTTCTTCTAATGTAAGCATCATAAAAAATAATATTATAGCTTGAGAACTTGATAAATTTTTGTAATAAAGAAAAGAAGAGTTATTGTGTGACCTTCACAAGAGGAGAGCACAAAAGAGGAAGTTGAGGAAGAAGGAAGAAGAAGATGGAAGAAGAAGAGGAAGGAGAATAAGAAGAGAGAGAGGGAAAACAGAGGGAAACAAAGAAAAACGAAGACGTTCAAGAAGCAGAAAAACTATAAAAAAGCTTGCTTTAACCTGACCCTGGTTAATGGGCCCCGGCTTTTATCCATTTTCAGCCATGACAAACATTTTTAGACTTTGTATTTCCTCTTGAAAGAAACAAATACAAAAAAAAACAAATACAACAACTAAAACCTTTTTTAAAAATTCACTTTTGCGAAAAGAAGTTCTGTTCTCTTGTATTCGATTTCATTGTCTTTCGCATGGAGAGAAAACAACAAGAATAAAAACCAGATTAAATTAAACTGAAAGAGTAGATTCTTTAAAGTAGATTCTTCTATCTTTAAACATTCCCGAGATGTACTCAAGCGTTACTAGTTGATGGTTGCATGCAACAACAGCAACAAAAAACACCAGCAATAAAATAGAAATTATTTAGTTTCAACTCAGCTGATAATTTATGCCAAGTTGCAGCAACAACAACAGCTGCAACAACAGCAACAACAGCAACAAACAGGAACGTAAAACAAGCAACATTCATTTAAATGTCATTAGAGAGACATCGGAAAGGGAGCCTCGTCCTCGCGTTCCCCCTCCTCGGCACCATCGACAAATCAAATGCCAAAGTAGAAACAACAACGACATCGGGAAAACCACAACAACAACAACTTGCCCTTTGGTTTAGTAGAATATATCCGCCAAGCAGCTGAGCTGAGCAACCGAACAAACGACTGACTTTAATTTGCAGTTCCTAAAACGGAAGTCGACCTCAATGAAGTCGAACTGAACTGAATAATTTATTTGAATGGCCGCTTTTGAATGCTTAATTTTTCTAGTTATGTTGTTGTTTCTCAAAATTACAATAAATTTGGTGTGAGTTAAGAAAAATATAACTTATAGAAATAATTTATTGTGTTGAATAATATATACAAATACCAAGAAAGAAAGAGTAAATCGACATTTCCAGGAGTATGTATTTTAAAATATACACAAATATACATTAAATATTGCATATCTTTTAATCTATATACAGCTACATATATTATATTTAGCTTTCTTTGCCTGTAACACACTTGATCGTCCTCTTAATAATTTTCTTTACTTATTATACTATTCTTTGAAGTACTTTTTATATATTTCCATCATCCTCTGGAGTCCTTTTAAGGTTTTTTCTCATTTTCAACCTATTAAAGATCTTATTCAGTCTTTCCTTACTTCTATCATTCTTCCATTCTTCATTCTATCAAAGGACTGTAGTCCCCACTTCAAACCAGTGCCAGTGTGCCAGTGGCACAAAAACCAAAATAAAAACAAAAAGACCAAATAAAACATGACTAAAGCAAGTGTGTGTGCTAATGACCACACGATAGAAGTGAAAACTTATCGAGTACACGCGAATCAGCGTCACCGACCAGGGCGTGACGTTTCAGTTTCGTTCACTCTTCTGCGCTAGGCGCTCCTTAAGAAGTTTTCACTTCAAAGATACGCTAGTAAACAAAATAAATCTCTGAAGATTCAGACTAAAATCTCACGAAGTCAGAGTGAATTAAAAATAAGCTCTATAAAAGTAAATCATTTCAGGCGAGTGGATGTGGTAAACGTACGCAAACACAAACACTATCATAAACACATTCAGACAAACGCACACCCAAACACACTTAAACAATGAAGTTGAACAATTAAATGAATGAACAATTAAAATGAAGTTTTTCATTTCATTCATTCTTCATAGAGGATGCTTAAATAAACCGTCTTGGAGGTAAAAGGATCTAACAAGCCTTTCCAATTTCTTTTTACAAACCACAGTTCAGAATTCGCTTTAGTCATAATATAGTCATAATATAGTTAATGGATGTGAAACCTAAACTTAGAGTCAAAATAGATGCCAGGATCCTTAACATGCACTAGTATAACGATATTCAATTGGATGATTATTACGGCGAAAAAGTGTTAGTCCTCTCTCGCTCTAACACATACCAACAATAGCTCCATGGAGCTCAGTTGGCCGCGAAGGAACTGCTCAGGTGTTAAAATTGTCACAGTGCAGAGAATTCATACAATATTTCTGCATTTTTACATGGCGTTGTCCTAAGTTCAAGTTTATTTTTGTTCTCATTTTCTCTGTTGTCTCTTTTCTACTCTTAATTGATTTAATATGCACGCTACATCATGCATGCGGTGTTTGGTTCCGTTGGGTCAACTTCTTGCTTGCGACTTCCTTCCTAATTTGGTTCCGCTATTTTAATAACCTAACCACAAACACAAACACACACACACAAACACATTCATCAATTTTTAATTTAATATCATATTTATTCTTTCTTTTCATTCGATTAACGTTTTTTGTGTTTTGCATACAAATTGTTTGCTTATATTTCAACTTTTAATTGTTATTTTACAACAATGAAAAGGAAAAATTATTAAAATGGAAGAGGAAATAATTTGTTGTTGTTGTTGTTTTCGTCATTCAATAAACACTTCAGTATAGTCGATGACTTAACTACAACTTAGATACTTACCTCAGTCAAAGCTTAAACAACTCCAAAGTAATTGAAAGAAAGAAACATATTATTATGTTTATTATTATTTTTAATATTATTATTATTATAATTGCTATTATCATTACTATTATTATCATTTCTATTATTATTATTGTCTGGTTGTTTTTCACCATCGTCGTTGTTGCTGTTGTTGTTGTGGTTCTGGTCAGGTTGTTGTTGCTAAAGACCTCACATCTATGTATTTATTTCCTTTTCAAATGCTTTGTCAACCGCAAAACTGCACATGTTCCGCACTTTACTCGGAAACTTGAGCAAAAAACAAGAAGAAAAATGAAAGAAACCAAAGGAAAAAGAAGAATAAAACTAAAGCCAAATGATTGCATCTGAGAGATACTCGAACGCGTACTCGTAATGCCACAAAGTAGCCGGATTCTAGAAGTTGGAGTACTTAGAATTAAGTAAGTACGGAGCAGATACGGATGAGTGTCTAGTGCACTTTTTTCTGCATTTTTAAATATTTTTCTTGTTTCTATTTGTTGTGTGTTGTGTGTTGTTGCTTTTCTCTACATGCTTCTGTATATCGTATATGCGTGTATTTTGTTTAACATGCTATTTTTTCATGCTTCGCTACATGTCCCTTCTGTGCCCCCAACCGCCCCTGTACGCCACGCCTCGTCCACCCGTCCATCCATCCATTCATCCATCTGTACATCTGCAATCTACGCGCTCCAAATCGGCTTTAATGAGTTGCCAGCCAACGAGCGAGCTTCAAATGTTTTGGTTTTTGCTTTCTTATATAGAATATGTACATTTTCCTCATCAAGTCTTCGTTGATGAGGAAGAATTTTCTTTTTCTTTGCTTTACTTTACTTTAGTATACTTTGTTTTAGTTTACTTCACTTTATTTTACTTCAGTTACTTCAATTGTTATAATTCTTTATTGTTGCTATTTTTTCTTGACTTCAAATGTTGGCAGTTACTGCTGCTGGTCTTCTTCTGCGACTTCTGCTGCTGCTTCTTCTTCTTTTTCTTCTTCTTTTTTCTCTCAACATGAAGCATTTGCCGCTGCGCACGCTCTCTGCGGTTGCTTGTGCTCGTGGCTGAAACGCATGCATTTTATGCCTGTCATGAAAGTGCGCATCCATCTTCGAGTGCAGCGAGTCTAGGGTATCCATCCCCCCCTCCCCTTCCTTCTCCTCTCCTCCTCCACCATCCTCCACTCATTAATGCTGTGCACTTGTTCTTTGTTGGTCTGAATTCCGTTGCCTCTGCTGCTCCTGCTGCTGCTTCTAACACCGTCTCTGCCGCTTCTCTGCCGCTTCTCTGCTGCTCTGCATAACTACGAAGTGATGCATGCAACGCAGTCGTGCGCATCGCGAAGAGTTTCGTTTATATTCAAGTGCTCAAGCAGGAGGAGAGAAGAGAATGGAGAGAGAGATAGATGGAGCTTTTCGTCTTCTTTTTTCTTTGGTTAAATTTTTGCTAAATCATCTGCAGACGGATGAAACTTTGTGATGGGGTGAAAATTTGAGCGAAAGCGTTGAAAAAGTGCGATCATCTTCCGGTTTTGCTGCCATCGCCGCCATGCAGCGAATGATCACCAAAATTATTACCGCTGAGTAATTATCTAGTATTTTACACGAAGAGGTCATCGAAGAGGGGAGAAGCGAGCGAGGCAGGGAGGGAAAGCAAAACTGAACTGAAGAACCTTATTTTTTTGGTTTTTTGCTTTTACCAACCTTTTCAATGGAATTTCAGTGGCCAACCTTTGAAAACTTGAATAGAATCGAATTAACAATCACCGAAAAATTTGCATTACATTAACGAGCTCTCCGAATATGGCACATTTTAGGGTCCAAATATAGCGACAGAGTGGACAGAGAAAAAACCAGAAATTAACATCGTTTTTTATTTATTACCATCCCTCCCGCCCCGGGCAACGTGCTGCCGTGCATAAAAAATCACCGCCTCAGCAGAGACATTTTTTCAGCTCAATATTCAATTTCTGGAAAAAAGGCCGAATAAAAATTTTAACTAAGAGATTAAGTAAAAAATCAAGTCTAAATCCAGCTTTAAAAAAAGGACGATGTACTCAACTTCAATGAGATGTCAACTCGCTGAAAAGTACGAAAGTTCTACGACTTCGGTACTAATTCCATAGATCATTATTATGGTTATTCTATCGGCTTTATTTAGGCATTTTTAAGGTCATTTCTTAATCAGTCTTCAGGCTGAAATCATTTCTAAGGTCAATTTTCGGGATCAATTGATTCCCGAGGTCATTCTTCATTCTTCTTCTTCATTGTTCATTCTTCTTCATAGTTCATTCTTCTTCTTCATTGTTCATTCTTCTTCTTCATTGTTCATTCTTCAATATGTCATTCTTTGGATTAAAATTGCTCTTTAATAAAAATTCTCTCGTAATAAAGTGGTTGTAATTGTTTACTCTGAAATAATTTCATGAAATAATTAAGTAAATTAATAAAAATCGATTTAAATATGAGTCTCATGGCTGAAAATAAGAACCGAATAGAAAATGAATTAAATTCCCACGAAAGGGAAAGAAAAGGGGTCAATAATTAACCGTATATTTATACTCTACTCTTCCTGTTCCAATTATTGTTGTTGCTCTCTTTTTCGGGATGAATGTTCGCCTTCTTCTTTAATAATCACCCCGATTTTTTGATAAACAAAACAATAAAAAAAGCAAAACAACAACAGCAATGATAATCACAATAACAACAACAACAACACCGATAACGCTAATAAAAACTTGACTCGCACGTGTCCATCGGCTCACATCAAAAACAGCGACACTGGAATTGATTCGAGGCCCCGGTATTTGAGGGCGATACCTCAAAAATATCTCACCGAATGTCTCTATTATCGGTTTGATTTATTTTTTGATTACCCAGAGATTTTCAGATTTTATATTCATATACATTCAAATGTATGTTCTTTGAAGTTTGTTTGTTTAATTTAATGGATTAATTTTCAAATGAATCAATAAACTGTTTTTTATTACGAGGGGATAAAAATTCTCTCCCCTTCCTTCTATTTTTCCCTCATTTCTTCTACTTATGGTAATTTTCTTTAATCCTTTATATGTTTTATTTATTTTATTTACAAGATGTATGAATTCTTCGATATACAGTGAACTCGCGATAACGTGATCTAATAAAAAACGATGTGTTCACGCTTGATATTTTAGAGAATTATTATGGTATTTAGAATCGTCATTTAAAAACAAATTCATCAGCTTATAGAATGTTCGCCTTATCGAGAGCGCTCTGTAGTTTAATGTAGAATTTTATAATTATTATTATTATTATTTTAGAAAAAAGAATACAACGAATGTAATTAAAGTGGATTGAAATTAATTTAAAATGAGTTTAGAAATATTTTTTACTTGTTTAACTTTTTTACCGTCTAACTTTGCGTTAATATTGAAGGGTTGATAGGTTGATGGTTCTTGCCTCCCTCCTTCCTTCCTTCCCTCACTCCTTCCTTGCCTCCCTCCTTCCCTTCATCAAATCCTTCATATCCTGTGCTCAGTGCAAACCGCGCCGCCTTTTTTACGCATTTTCTAGAAATTAACGCAGAGAATGGAAAAAAGAAGATGAATAATAATAATAACAACAATAAGAAGAAGAAGCACTAAAGCGCGACTGAGCTAATTTTGCATTACTATGCACAATTTTATGCGCTTCGCTTGCGTTTGCGTGTGTGTGTGTGTGAAGCAGTGCAGACGATCGCACGTATTCCGCTCCTGTTGCTGGCGCTGTTGTTGTTGTTGTTGTTGTTGTTGTTGTTGTTGTTGTTGTTCTTGTTGTTGTTGTTGTTGTTGTTGTTGTAGTTGCGCGAAATATGCACAAAATTGGCTGCAGGTGTCTCTGTCTGTCTGTCTGTCTGTCTGTCTGTCTGTCCGTCTGCTTGACTCGCTGGCTGCGTTGTGAATGTGATTTAAATTGATATTTTCTTCAATGATTGATAAAATATGCATAGCAATCATTGTTGTTGTTGCTGTTACTCTTGTTGTTGTTTATTGAATAGCAACATTTTTCATAATCTTCGGAAGCGTTTTGAACTTTCTCACAAGTACAGAGTTGCTTTTATTGAATTATCTAAAAAATGTGTGAAAATAAAATAAAAATAAAAGTAAGTAAACCGTAAAAACTGTAAAAATGGGGCTTCACTTCCGGTTTTGTGTGAAAAAAAACTTACTGGCATCTTCACAAGAATAATGAACCAAAAAAAACCACTTAATTAATAAAAAAATAAGAGTACATATCGTATTTCAGACATTCTCTGTTGTTGTTGTTGTTATTGTTTTCTCAAGCATCCTTCCTTCCTTACATTCCTTCAGAATGTGGAATGTGGCAACAAGAACACGTACAACAACAACAACAGGAACACCACAAAAACAACAACAGTAGCAAGAGTAGTGTTTTTCCGCATGTGTTCTCCATCGCATAACAACGAAAACGGAAGCACGACGTCATTATCGGCTTCATCGTCATCATCGTCGATCTCTGCTGCTGCTACTCTTTTGCTTCTTATACGATATTTTAATCCTTTTGCTGCTCCATCTGCGCGGATTACAATTTCACAACAACAACAACAGCAATCATGTTGTAAAATGCGGCGACAATTTTTTCAAATGTTTGCAAGAAAAACCCTTCAAAAGCGATTGAAGGAGACAAAGTAACAAAGAAGCAGTTCGCTTCATTATGCATGAAAAGTTGTTGTTTTGTTTCTCCACTTCTTTGCAAACACCAGCAGCAGCTAAAAAACGACAGCAACACTTTCATCCCCAACGCATGGTGCGTTCTCTCTCATAACTCTTCATTACAAACAACGAAATTCGATTGTTTTATACAACAACAAGAACAACAACAACACCCACCAACGTCGCAAAAAATCACAACGTGTTGTTGTACGTTCAATCGTTAGACTCTTCGCACTCATTTCGAAGCAAATACGAAGCCGGTGATCACACTTCGGTAAAATCTTCCCTTTAAATTCACTCTCCCAGAGCGTTTGTCGATTTTTCCGCCGAAGTCGTTAGTGAAAATTCTTTAATTTATGTCGCTTTTGGTATTGAAAAAGGTAATGAAATCGAATACGAGCTGAAAAAAGCTAATTAAAAGTATTTCTATATTTAGAGGACTGCAAGCTAAGCTTCCAATATTTTTATAGCAATCAACTTGAGCTCCATGCTGATCAAAAATTATCTTTAATATCATTCTAATCATCATTATCATTGTAATTATCATTATCATTATCATTCTAATCATAATCATAATCATCATAATAATCATCATCATTTCATCATTCGTCCTTTATATCATCAAAATTACACTAAAAATCATCGAATCATCACGAAACCATCACCATAGTCATAATAGTAATCATTATTATCATTGTCATGATCATCATTATCATTATCATGATCATCATTATCATTGTGATCATCGTCTGCATCATCATCATGCTCATGGCAACAAATCAAGGGCTCAACTCGTCGTCCGAGAAGCATGGAGTACGTTTTTCCTTCTTTAATACGAATCTTGGACTCTGTGTGGACATCTGTTGTGGTTGTTGTTTTTCTTTTATTCGTCGTATTGTTATTGTTGTTATTGTTGTTGTTATTGTTGCGTTAATTCACCATAAGTGTTTGGCAGAGTATAATAATAAGTAAACTAGCAAAAATGGGAGGGGGACAAAAACGGCAACACTTATAAAAAGTGATGAATACAAAGTAAAAAAGAACACAAAACAAGTGAAGGAATATCAGAGGAACCAAAGACTAAAAGTAACCACAACTGCCGGGAATACAAGCACAACAACAACAACTACAGCAACAACAACAACAGCTGCTCAAGCAACACTTAGGGCGCCCCTCTTCTTTTTTTTAATGAGTACGTAACTCATTTAAAGCCTCAGATGGAATGGGCTTTAATACGGTTAAGAAACATGCCCGGAGTTACAATATTAGCAGCTTATATCTGATATTAATGACAGCGAGCGACAAACTTTTTTGCGATTCTCAAAAAGAAGATCATTCGAATCGACAGAAGTTCAAAAATCAAAATAAACAATCTAGATTTCGCTTTTTATTTATATTTTATACAAAATTGTTTACATTATTATTATAGTATTATTTTGTTTCTGTTTCGTTATCTTGAAGTTAGCTGAATCTTATCGAAAGGTTGACGAAAGCTGAACACATATCATGTCACTCACACGGACCGAACATGAACATCCGTAGAAGGATATATGATCGGTTTGCAACAACAACAACAACAAAACTGAAGACGGTCTGCTCCTGCTGCTGTTGTGGCTGCTCCCGATCTGGTGGCTGCCTCTCTGCTGCTGGTACTCTGCTGCTACTGTTTCTGCCACCAGCTCCACATCGCACGATGTGGACGGCTCAACGCCGGCTTCATTCGGGCTCCTTCCGAGGCTGAGCAGCGGCTCCTGCTGCGCTCGAAGCGTAGAACTAATTGTTCGGTCGTCAAGTGTTGACGTCTTCGCCGAGTCTTCGTTCGAGCCAAGTTGCAGAAAAAACACCACACTCAATAAATCCGCGGAATCAGTGTTGAGGCATCGCTGATCGATACATCGTCGGCAGTCGTCAGCGGCGACATCAGAAAATCATTAAAAAAGTCATCATTAACGAGAGCTGAGTCAAACGCCACAACAACGAAAAACAACAATAGTAGTGTTAATGTCGGCATCATTATCACCACTATCATCATCATCATCATCATCACCATCATCATCATCACCATCATCACCATCAGCATCATCATCACCATCATCACCATCATCATCATCATCACCATCGTCATCATCATCAACAACTCTGTAGCAGCAAAATCAAACCACAACGACGACGTTCAGCGTTGCCAAAATTGGCAAAAAGCCGATTATAATTTTTTTTGTTTGTAATAAAAATATCAATAATCGTAATCGGAAAAAATCGAAAGAAGATAAAAAAAGCAACGCGTTTTTTTAGCGTGAGAATCGGTGAAAATCTGCGAGTCTCTTCACTCGGTACTCGATTTTATAACCAATTTTGGTAATAAAAAACATCTCAATTAAGTTGGAGACGGAGAGGAAGCGAGAGAGAGAGAGAGAAAGAGAGAGAGAGAGAGGCAGACAGAGAAGTGAGCGAGCGGGAGCGAAAAAGTAATCAAAATCAATTAAGTGAACGAATCCAAGGCGCGAATGTGCAACAAGTTGTTGTTGTTATTGTTGAAAACTTAAAATATGTATAAAATAAAATAAATAATAATAAAATAATAAAAATAAAATATGTATAAAAATGCTAAAATTTCGCCATATAAAGAAAAATAAAGAGCAATCATCTTTTAGCCATAAAAAGTCACACACATTTTAATTGATTGGCAATTTAAAGCCGCAACAATTTTGACAAACCAAAATAAATAAATAAATAAATAAACAAACTTTTTTTTAACACAGCAGCAGGTGAAACGCACGTTCGACAGCCACGTTGCGCGTGCGTCAAATTTGAACCCACGTTACACTCGACTCAAAGCGCTTCGCAGCCGAAGCGAGCAGAAAAACACTCCTTTTTTGGAGTGTTAAATAATACTATAAATTTTTAGAAAAGAAACAATAAACACGTTAAATTAAAAACGATTAAATAAAATAATACAAGAAACAGAAAAACTTGTTTCAAAACTTAACCAAGAACAACAATCAAGTTCAACAGGTGACAAAAATATTCTGACACACAAACATACTCACATGTGTATTGATTATATAGTGTATATGTATAGATTTTAAAGACGATGTCGTCTGGTGTCTTATTTGGTAATCGCAATAAAAAGAGGCACACGACCAATAAGTGTTAGTATGAATGTAAACAATACTAACAACAACAAAAACAACAGCAACATCAATTCTAACACTAATCTAGCTGACTCAAGGACTCATTTAGCAACATCTGCACCCACTCCGTGTCATCGAATAAGGTAATCATTAAAAACAAAGAGGAACACGAAAATAAAAACCAAAATTAAACACAGAATTACGATTTCTGGTTCCTTCTTCTTTCAGTTCTTCTTTTAAAATACATAAATCGTCTTTTTTTTCTTTAAACTTCTGTATTTTTCAATTAATTCCATAAAAGTATTATACTAAAAATTTATATTGTTGATTTATTTTCCTAGAGAAAATTTAAATATTTAATATATTGAATCGTTTTAATATATTCAATAAATATTAATAAATAAATTTAAAATATTAAAATGCTTGCATCACTCACGCTCAGTGGTTTGACCCACGTCCCGGGCCACCCATCGATCAATCAGCGTGAGTGATGGCGGGCATCATGAGGACAAGTGTGACATCGGCCTGTTGTACACGCTCTTCGTTGTTTTGTTTTTGTACAATGCACTTTTTAATGAACAGTTATTTTATGTCCTTCTCTCTGTTTCACTTGCAGCGAAATGTTTGGACGCTCGATCGCCAGCTCAGTTCAGTCGAACGCACAACACGAAAACACCTACGAAGAGGTGAGTAGAGACTCTTTTCTTTATATCCTTATGATATCGTTAATATATTCATTATATTAGACTCATTATATTATATTTAAATTAATCGAATGCACGAGTGTTTATTAATCATCACATCATATTATTATAATAAAATTTCATTCGAAACCGCCTTTCAGCGATTTTGCAACCCTGTCTTTTTTTAACTGAAAACAGTATCCTTTACGATTGATTGATCACCTTTAAAAAATCTCACACAAAACATGGATTTTTCTTTATTCTTTATTAACTAATCTACATCAATTGTTACGCAGCAGAGGTGAATGAATCCTATCACTGGAAAAAAATGCTGAAGGCTCTCAAATTTCATGTTCAAAGGGATGCAAAATTGTCCCATAAGAAGCATGGAACATTTCGTGATCTCCTTCCAAACTCTAAAAACGGATAAAGAAGCATATAAAAAAGGATATTCGACACTCGACGCTCGAGTACTCAGCGTCGTCATCTTGAAGATCCCAAAATCGTCCAGGACCTGGAGTATCCCACGAGTTCAGGATGTCCTGCGGCTCGATTGCTTCGTGCGCACTCGTTAAATCAAGGATACGCGTGGCAAATGCGACTGTTTTGCGTGTGCTTCTGTTTGAGTATGAGTAAGTGTCTATGTGTGTGTGTGTGTGCCTGTGTTTCGATTGCGTGCGTTCGTTCATCTCGTTTTCTTTAAAGTATCAGTTTATACTGCATCCGTTTGACTGCCTCTCAAAGCCTCGCTTAATCAGGACCTGTTTTTGGTTTTATTTTCCTTCGCTTTCTGTTCCTTCACCCAGAACAGCTGCGTTTCATTTCGCTTCTTTGTTGTTCGTGTTGCTGATGGTTTTTTCCTCATATACTATGCACAAAAGAGCTGGAAACAGAAGCCGCACAAGGATCCAACTGAAATCTTTTCAGAAAACATCCCCAATATTATACCCTTGTTTCCCTTCCTCCCTTCGGGCCTCTTCCTCCCCGCTCCCTCACAGCTATCAGGCAGGAAGACGAACGACCTGCTGCTGCTGCTTCTCCGTTGGAATGTCAGAAACATCTGTCGAAGGAAACAGAAAAAAGGAGAGCACGAAGGACGAAGATGAAAAAATTGAATTAAAGTCTGCAGGATTTCCTCGGAGGAGAGCTGCTCAAGGTGCAAAGATCGGGGACGCCTTCGAATGAATGCACTGAAAAAATGTGCGTTACTAAAAACAAAAACAAAGCAATACAAATTGAAGGAAATTTCAAGCAATTTTTTAAATCTTGTGGAATTTTTAGCGATTTCAGGAAACTCTTAAAAAACTCGTGATAACATTTCAAGAGCTTGTTTTTCAAATCTTTTCTTTTCTAAGGACATTCTTCATCCTTTCAAAGTTCTGCATCGCTTTTAAACCCGATACAATTGTATCTGCGTTGTTGCTGGTATTGCTTTTATTGTTTTTGTTGTTGTTGTTGTTGTTGGTTTTCTTGTTGCCCCTGTTATGGTTGTTACTTTAAAAATGCTTCCTAACGAACAGAAGATAAACTGTACTGTACTCATATATAAAAAAACTCCTCCCTTAAAAGAAATCCTGCGACGTAGTAAAAATCCTTTCGAATCCTTTAGAAAAATGAGAAAAAACTAAAATTCTTTTGTTCCGGATACAAAAACAACAACAACGAAGAATAAACAAAGAAGCAATTTTTTGTTTGTGGATTTTATGCAGTTTTTTTCTTCAACATTTGAATAGAGTATCCTTTTTACAGAATGGATCCTTTATTATTATTATAGAGTGACAAGAGAGACGAAGAGAGGCACGAAAAGAAAGGGAAGGAGTTAGAAAACAGAAGAATAAATTACCAGAAAATATTCCACACGAAATAAAAAGAGAGATTCGAATTTCATCTGAATGATGAACTGTTTTTCAATGAATACTTTGAACAGCAGTTTTCAAATATTTCGAAAAAATGCTAAATTCCAAAAGTGCATTATTTTTAACACGTTAAACGATAATAAAAAGCGATAGAATTTTAATTGTGATTTAATTTTAATCACTCTTCGTTAAAAGCGAGCAAAAACACTCGATTTAAAGACAACAGCATTTAAAAAGCTTTTAAAATGTAATTATTTCATAGCAAAGTATAAGAATATCGAAACGTGCAGTTTTCAAGTGACATCTTAGAAGAAAAACAACAAAAAATAACAACAACAACGTCGACTTTGTACTGTATCAGGACGGAATCCGACTTTGACACTAGTTAAACCGCATTAAATGACATCAGTGAGATCAAACAACAACAACAACAACTACTACTACAACAAAAACGCTTTTCTTGTATAGTATTTTAATAGGGAAAAAGAACAACAACCAGATTCCATTACAGCTGCAACCACATTTAACACGAACAAACACACAGAAACAAGGCAGCCATACATACACACACATATAAATAAATAATTAGATAGACATTTCTGACGTACGAATTGATATTTGGCCGAAGCCACACTGAGCCACTTGATGCCGAACGCACTCCCTGTGACATGGCCAACCATTCTGGGCGAGTGAATGCAGCCTCAAGACGCTTAGTGTGACATCGGCCTTTCTGTCACTGTTCTAAGATCGGTTTCCTTTTTTTCTTTGTTTTTTTCCGTTAGCTACGCCGCGCTTGCAAGACGCATTAAAATAAATACGTACATCGAAATAATAGCAAAGCAAAAGAACACAAAGCAAGAAAAACAAACAGATGAGTAGAAGATATCAAATGATCGAGTCAACAGCTTCGAGATGATTTGAAATCCATGCCACTCGGCAACCTCAGGTGACGCATTCTGATGGCGTTGCCATATTTGCTAGGCGCAAGAACAACAATAAAGCATACAAACGTACATTGATACTTATTCAGAAAATGCATGCATCGGATTCTACGAATTTGAGAGATGACATGGGATCGAGATTTCCTACAGAAATTTCTTTTATCAACTCGAAAAAAGGCTACGAAAATCAGGAACAAACCTGAAAGAATTTCCTTCTTTCTGCACGAAATTTATTCTTGTTCTAAACCATGCGTATGTTGTTGTTGTTGTTTTTGCTTCTTCTTGAACTCTGATTCAAAAACATGCTAGAAATGTAACGAGTGAAAGAAAACACGAGGAATCCATTCGGTTTTAATGCCTAAAACAGTTTTTGTTTTTTTATTATTATAGAACTCTTATCATACGCATTAATTATTGCTTTTTGTATGTTTCATCCACAAAAATGACACTTTGTTTCGTAACTGTGCAAAAATTGCGACTAAAGAATTAATATGAAAATAATCGCCCACCCACGACGCCGAATTTTTGTTGTTGCATTCTGCATAACATGCTGTTGCGTCAACGAGTCGCTGTTCAATCGTTCGACTTCGTGTTTAACGATGGATTTCGATGCCGTTTCTGTGCAGTTGGCTAGATATTGTTTTTTCTGCTATAAAAATAGTGATATTTTTAGTTGCTGTTGGTAACCGTTACTTTGTGAAATTTGCTCTTTCTCTGAATTCACTTTGACTTCAAGTTTACTTTCAATTTTATTACACATAAAATATTTGCTATGTTTGTACACTACATTAAAGGCAGAGTTATAAGAATTTAATGAAGTAAAAGAATTGTAAATGAAAATCTCTGAAAACAATTCATCAAAAAAATACAAAATTAATATTCAAATACGATTTACTGAAGTAAACAAAAACGAAAACAAAAGAAAAACACAGAAAAAACATAATAATAAAAGAAAGACCAAAAATAAAAAAGGAAAACTGAGAAAATACATGAAAAGATAAAGAAAGGTAACCAAAAAATAGTGAAAAGAAAAAGTGATCCGAGACATGTTCGGAATACTAATGAAAGGATTTTGAGGAAAAAACAAGTATTCAACTTAACAGTAAAGTCTTGAATTGAAGTCGAAATATATTCAAAGTTCTGTTATACAAAATTTCCCATAATAAATAATTTCGAGCACATTTTTATAGTTTTGTTGCACTTAAGGTCAGTCCATGGGACAGATATTTGTCCATATGGAAGCATTTTTAAAGTGGACTCATGGACACATTTCTAATGGAAGCAGAGGACACATTTAATTTTAGGGTAGCGGCAACACTGCTTAACATGTTCAGTCCTCGTTTGAGTTTTGCTGTTGTTCTGTTTTATTTTGTATAGAAAACATTTGACAGACAAAGCAAAGAAACAGTTTTGCTTTTTTACGACCGAAAAATTACATTTTTGAATTTATTCATCACATATGATTTGTTGTTGTTGGTTCGTTACAAAAATTTTTTCTTATCGTAGAACTCATATGAAGTGCGAAATTGTTTTTGTTTGTAGTGCATTTCATCCCCGAAAATGTCACTGTTCAGAAACTACGGAATTTCAATTGTGTTGTCCGAAAACAAAGCAAAACAACACAAAAGAAGAATAAGCAGCCATCACACAAGGCTTTGTTGTTGCTTTACGAGTGCGTTCAATCGTTGGACTCTTCGTACTCGGTTCGTTAATTATTGAGGAAAATACGAACATACGATAATTTCACTGTTCAGTTGGTTGAATTCTTTTGTTGCTGTTGTTGTTATAAAGTTTAATAATATAATAAAGCCACCGATATTCGTAATTATTGTCGTTGGTAATCGTTACCTTGTGAATTCTCTAAACATACACACAGAGTTCACGAGGTTCAGTCTGAGGTGCAGGGTTGCCACGGTGTATTCTTCAGATTCCCCAAATTTGCCTCAAAAATTACCCGAACTTCAATTAAATTCCCCAACCCAACAAAACTTCTTTGGACTTTCTTTTTATCTCTATAATTAAAAGAAAAGTCACGAAATTGTTATAGAAAACACATTCACACGTACTTAAATCTGGAAAAAATGCATTTATTGACCACAAAAGCGTTTAATTAATAAAAAGAGGACTTATTTTGGGGTCTGGTGAGAACTTTTCTCTGAGAGGCCTAAAAAAGGCAGCCGTGTTGACAAAAGAACTGAAAAGAAAGAAAAGCCGACCTTTTTTCCGTTTGGGAAAGTTTGAAAAAACATCACAAAAAACAAACAACAACAATTGAAGCAAAAATAGAAGAATTTCCAGATGTATATCTCATTTATTAAAATTATACTTCTTTCTATTGTTTTTTCAACTTCTTAATTTTCAACACTTTTTATTTTCACTTTCTTTTAAACAATTAATACTGATAAACAAGAAAACAAGAGAAAACCCGATTAAAATCAAATTAAAGTAATTAAATAAATAATCCAGGAACGGAAATCAAAACAAAAGAACTAAAAATAAAAGCACAAAAAACAGAAATGAAAAGAAAAAAGCAGGAAAACAAACTAATTTGTGGATTAACCACATTTTGATTATCTGCAGCGCCAAAAAAATTATCTAAAAAAATAATCTGTAATGTCATTAATCTTTATCTAAAAATAAGTAACACCTCAAGTGAGTGTCGTCTTCTTCTCTTCCGTGCATCATCTCATCATCGTCTGAACAACGCAAATCGAGTTACGAAAAAAGGTTATGAAAAAACCTATGAATTCATTCACAAGCTCAAAATAAAAACCACACCAAAATACAGTAAAAAAAGCATGCAGACAACCTTCAAAAAAAAAACCGACAAAAGAAGAAAACAAAACTTTTAACGATTCATAATTAAGCGTGTTTGAAGCTCACGAAAGCGATTTAACTCGAACTTTTTATGAAGTTATCAATGAAGTGAAGAAGAAGAACAAGAAAAAGAAGAATACAAGGAAAATTAAGAAGTACAAGAAGAAGAAGAAAACGACATTGTATCAGATGGTAGAGGATAAAAGGAGAGTTTGAATTTCAAACTTTGAACTGAGCACAAAGTGGCCACAAACCAAAAACCGTGTAACTCAAGGACGAGGACGAAAATGAGTTACTGCCATTTGAACACCAACAACAACAACATTCATTATGGCAACACACAATTGTTAGGCAAAAAAAAGCGAGTTGCGTCATCGCATTTTTGGTCGGCTTTTTCCGCCCGTATAGAAACAACAAGAAGAAGAACAACTCACATGCATTAGAACAACAACAATTTGTATGCCGAACCATAACGAACGAGTGAAACGAACGAACGAAATGCAGTGAAGCAGATAATGACGTCACTACAGACCGCTATCCGGTGCCGTTATCATCTGACAAATGATAAATGCATGCTTCTGTCATGATGTGCAGATCAACGACCACGAATTAAATTTTGTTCGCGCTCCAAGCAGATAAATTTTTCAATATTTATTTTTTTAAAGCCTTGGAATTTTTTTCTACTAAATCTTTATCTGGACCCTTTCTGAAGTGTCTCTTGCATCTTCTTCGTCTGTGTATTATTGTTTTGAAATAAAAAAAAATATAAACTAAAAAAATTGGTTCAAATTTTGGCAATTATTAAAATTTCATTTGTTTATTTATTTATTTTGTTATTTTGTATACAAATTATAAGCATTTTCAATGAATATGAAGAGAAAAAACCACAATTTGAAAGAAAAGAAGAAGAGCAAAAGAAGATTTCATATTCTCTGGAATGAAATATGAACTCTTTTTTCAACAGGTCGAAAAAATCGACAAGGTTACAACATAAACATCGAATAAAACACGAAATATAAACAATGAAAAATGTCCAAAGAATAACAATACTAAGAAGAAGAAGAACAATAATAATAACTGTATACAAAACAAAAAGAAACAAGAAGGAAGAATTAAGCAAAGAAGCAAAACAACGATCATAACAACAGCAACAACGTCATCAACTTCTTCCTTCATAAATACAATTTATCGAATTTCGTATTTTTCTATCCTTATCTGCTCTCAAGCAAAAAGGTTCCAACAACAACAAACACTCCAACACTTATTGCAACTCCTGAAGAAGTCCTGCTTTGAAATTATAACAAAACTATTCAGCGCAAACATTTTTACTTCACATTCTTGACTACACACTTCATTGTTTGTCATAAACTGCACCCGAATTTGTGTTTATTTCTATCAGTTTTTAGTCCTCTTTTTTATATTTTAAAGAGGTTTGTTTATGGCATGCACTTCAAACCATCGGAAGCGCGATCCTTCAGCTAATCGACCCGCGTGACCTTCAGAAGCGCCTTCCACGAGTTACAGTAAAGCCACTCAATCAATCACTCACTCACTCAATACGGTAGTCAGTCGGTAAATCGTAAATAAGCCAGCCAGCCAGTCACTCAATCACTCAGTTTTATTATTTATTATTATTACATATTCTTTGGTTTTATCTGATGAAAAATACACTAAATCACTTGAAAATGACTGAAATTTAAATTGAAAAACTGTAAAAAATTCGTTGCTCTTTCGTTATGAAAATAAACACTGTTTTTCCTAAAAAAAGTAAGCAAATATGACATAATTTTCTATCTTTTACAAAGGATGCGTTTTTTACGAACTTCTTCTTTTCTATTCTTTTCTATTATAGTCTATTCTATTCTTCAATTCTATTCTAATCTATTCTTATATTCTATTCTATTATATTGTATTCTTCTCTTATTTCACTTATTCATCGTTTATTTGTTTTCATTTATCTTCTCTTTCTCATAATTCTCCTTCTTCTTCTGCTTCTTCCTTTTCTTCTTCTTCTTAATCTCGACCCATATTTTTCTTTATTATGATTTCCGTTTAATTTCGACTGAATAAAGAAAGATTTTTATTTCTCAAACGTTTTTTACATTAATTGCGAAAAAAATGCATGCACGATCATCGTATTCAGAGTGAAAAGAGAAAGAAAGAGAGGGAAAGTGCGAGAAAGAGCGAGAAAGCGATCGGTTAAGAAAAACAGAACGCGTTGGTTCGTTGATATTCGAAGTATTTTAAACCGTTTTTCCCATGATTCCAGCCAAGAATTTAGATCAACTCTCTTCAGCTGAGTTGAATGAGCTTCAGTTAATCACTGAAATAGTCAGTCAATCAGTCTGTCAATCAGTCCGTCAATCAGTCCGTCAGTCAGTCTATCAATCAGCCGAATAATCACTCAGCTCATCATTAAATCAATTTTTATGATTGGTAAAGTAAAAAAGTGTTGGACAAGAAAAAAAACGCGATCTTGTAGATGTTTGTTCGTCTTCTTATTATATTTGTTGTTGTAATTATTATTATTATTATTTGTTGTTGCCGTTATTATGATTTGTTGTTGTTGTTATGTTATGTCGATCGCCTGAACGTTGATCGGTGGAATTTTTTAACGTGAGAATTGAAAAGAAACTTGAAATGATTGTAAGTAAGATTAACACTCGTAATATAAAAGATTAGCAATTATATTTTATTGTAATTATATAATATTTATGCATATAGTAAAGTGTACATGTAATTAAAATTGCCTTATAAATTAATTCCAACCGATTTCATTCGATTTCAATTCGTTGAGCAACCTGCCAAACTTGTTAACGGCTGCGAAATTCCAAAACGATGAATGAACTTTTTTCAACTGAGTGAGAGAGTTTGTGAAGACAGGTTCTGAGAGGGAGAGGAGGAGGAAGATAGAAATGCGGAGAGGTTACCCTCTCCTGACTGAATTTAGTCACGAGAGAGTTAGTTAAGCCGGCAAGAGAGAGAGAGAGAGAGACAATCAGCCTGCATACAAATTTATGTCGCTCTTTAGTTGCTTTATTGTCTGGCTGAGTTTATTGCTATTGCTATTGTTGTTGTTTTCTTTGCTTCGTTCACTTCGTTACTAAATGCGTGGTGTGGTTAAGGACACCTTGCTTCGTGCTCCCTTCCCTTCCCTTCCTTTACCCTTGCACTGGGAATCGATTGTGTTACTCATTTGACAGAAATGCGGTCAACTGCAACTGCAACACCAACCATTGCAACTAACACGAGATTAATAATGATTATCATTTATCATTAACATACTCAGAACAAGTTTCAAGTTTTTAAAATTTGTCGTGTTATCGCTTCTGTTATGTTATTGTTGTTGTTCGAATGTTGGTGTTGGTGTGGTTGTTGTTGTTCGAATGTTGGTGTTGTTGGTGTTGTTGGTGTTGTTGGTGTTGTTGTTGTTGTTGTTGTTGTTGTTGTTGTTGTTGTTGTTGTTGTTGTTGTTGTTGTTGTTGCTTCTAATGAACCACCATCGCTCTTGCTTTGTTTTTACTCAGCTACAGTAACGAACACGTTCGACATTTTTACAGCTCGATCTGCATGCACTCAACGATTAGTTTTTTCCGCTTTGAAACTTTGATTCATATCTCAGATTTACACGAAACCACGCACACACACGCACACACGCAGCCTGAATTCCGCTGTCACCGAAATCAAGTGACTACAACAACAACAACACTTTCAGACAATCATTCAACGCAGTGCAAATCCACTTGTTGTTGTTTTTCTATGCACCTGTTTCCGTTACATAATGATTACGTTGTTCGTGTTTTTGTTGTTGCTGTTGTTATTGTGTTTACTAAGAGAGTCCTTTTTTTCTTTCAGTGTTCACGGAATTTTATGTTTTGTTATTTTGTAGCGTTGTTGTTGTTGTTGTTGTGGTGGTTGTTGTTTGCGGTCTGAGTGCAGTGTTTGTTTTTTTCTTCTTTTTTTGGCCTCTTTCCTTCTTTACTACTTACAAGAAGTAAACGATTACATATTAATTTAAACTTGTAATAAGAACAAAAGACAACACGAACAACTTTGATATAATGCATGTTTTTATGCATAAGTATGTAGCTATCAATATCAACATCTGCCAGCAATGATAATAGTAGCTTTTGACCGCAGTCCCAACAACAAACAAACCACAGAAACGCAGAAGCAATTCTTCTTCAACATTTTTACAATATCAACTCCAACATCTGAAGGTTTCGTGTTTCTTCTTCTTCTGTATTTCCAGCTCCTTCCCTACCCACTTCACCCTAGAACCCCACTTCCCCCCTCCCCGTCCGTTTTCTGCTACACGATAAAATAATGGCTTCACCCAAAAAGCAGGCAGCTGTTTCCAAAATGTTCGATTTTCTGACATTACATTAAAAATACGATGTTCGATAATATCGATGGCAACTTTGAAGCTCCTGGACCCCTTTTTAGAGTCTGGAGGGTTAATTTTGAGTTTTAAAGACTTCACTTGAAGTCCCTTGAATGCGTTGTAAAGTTTTCTGAATCATTCACAAATTAATGAATGATTAAACGATTTTGAACGGTGTTAATATGGTTTTCGTATGTTTTAAATGCTAAGTCACTCAATATAGTTTCTTAGAGGATTTAAGAACCTTTGGAAAGCTCATTATCATTCAAATATCATGTGAAGAGTTCATTTAAGACTTCTGTTCGAGTCTTTAAGGAGTTTCATAGCTCTATAAACGTAGTTTAAGGCCCTGTATAGCTTCTGTATAGCTCTAAAATCCTTGTGCAGCTTCTCAAAGATGTTTAAACGCCTTTTCAAGTCCCTTGAAGGTATAGTAAAGCCTCTTCAAGTTTCTGGGAATTATTTGGTAATTTTATTTGTATTTTGAGGGTCGTAAACCAATTCAGACCGTTTTCGAGTGTTGATTCGAACAGTATTTGAACACTGATAACAATCTTATCAGCATAATTTTTATGTTGCATTTGTTTTTCGAACTCGACTTCTTGTTTTCTTGTTCCTTCTTTAAATTCCTTCCTGTTCCTTCTGTAAATTTATTTAAATTACAGTTTATCGTGCCTCCGAACCGGGTGTCCAATGTTTGTATAAGATAAACGATCGAGTCGCCTTTCATCCATCACGTTACCGGGCCAGTTTGTCAATGATTCAGTGTGATGTTCTTTTCGTCCATCGTCAATCCATCAATCATTCATTTTGGACACGCAGTAAAAGTAACCGCATCCGTTGCAGTTCATATTTTAAGGTACACTTTATCAATGATCAACGAGTTGCGATTGAAAAGGATGTGTCTTGATTTATTAATGCTTCGAGAAGCTTTAGACACCTTTTAAGGCACTTGAAATGCTCCTAAAAATCCTTAAGAACGTGTAAAAGGCATTCAAAACCCTTTAAGAAGTTATTAAAGTATTTTCAGGGACTTCTAAGAGCCTGCATCTTACAAAATCTGAAAAATCTTGAAATCCTTCAGGAAGAAAAGCTAAAATGCCTTTAAGGACCTTGAAGTCGACTTCGAAAGGCCTCCAAAATATTAAAGAACCTTCAGTGGGACACAATGGATCTTAAGGGACCTTCACGGCGGCTTCAAAATATTTTAAAGGACTTTGAGGAACTACAAAAGGTCTTAAAGAACCTTCAAGAGACTTCATGGACCAAAAATTCTTCAAACTTCCGCTTTCGAAATTCTTTCTTTCATTTCATATTCAATTCTTCTCCTTTTCCTCTTTCTTTGCATGATCACATCAAATGAAATCGGCTTAAAGCAACTTTCTCAGCTGCTCCAAAAAAGAGAGTCCAAAATAATAGCAACAACAACATCGAAAAACGAGAAACTCGACTTCAACGGCCTTGTCAAGGTTGAGTGAACATAATAACAACAATAATAAAAACAACAACAATGAGAAGAACTACAACAACAGTAGCAGCAAGTAACCGAAGAGATGAGAGTTATTCATTCAGTGAGCGAAAGAAGATGAAGTATTTGTTGTTGTTATTCAAGCTGAGATCATGAAGAGAGTCTCTAAAGAAGAGCTTTCAACTGGATGTTTTGTTCGAAAGAGTTTCAGAAGAAAATAAAAAATGAAAAAAAAAATAACAAGAAAACAGAAAAAAAAGTGAAAAACTCCAGAGAGAAGTCGCCACAAGAAGGAGTTCACCAGCCTCCTCAAGCAGTAGAGTGACCAGCTTCAAAAGTGTTTCAAATCACACTCCAGCACATGTTTAAAGCATGTTTTTCATAAATTTAAAGGAAAACGGAGAAACGAGAAGTGGCAAAAATGGGTCGGGTTTCACACTGAATGAAACCTACTCAGTAAAAATACACTCAACACTCACAGCATATGATATTTTCATTTTTTTTGGTTTTTTTCCAATACATTTGTCAAGATTTCACAAACGCCAATTGAAAAACACTTGAAATCAAACAAGTCGGTTCTGCATTTGTTAAAAATAGGTCCCAATTTTATTGTCCGCTCGAAAGGATCACTTTCAGGAACCTTAAAATGGCATGACAATTAGCTGCTGCATTCATGCATGAGGTTCACAGATGTGGAAAAAGTTATTTGTTTTTTTTTAATTTTTTTTCTAGCATTCATTATTTAGCAGGAATTAAATTGAATATAAAGGAATGTAAGTTTTATTTTCTATCTTATAAAACATGCAACATTTAATGACATTTTTAATTTTTGATCTGTCGAAATGGTTTTTGGCACAAACTTAGCAAACAAACGAGAGTCAGTTTGCTTTACCGTTTCACGGTAAATTCTATTGCATTCTCAGAGAGAATGTTCAGTGGAAGACTGATGGAGAGCAAGTCTGCTCTCAACTGCGTCAGTTGTTAACTCTCGTTGTCACAACTCTCTTGTGTTTCTTTTCTCAAGCTGTCGCATACGAAAATGCATCACAAAGCACGCAGATCTATGTTTGTCTCGTTTTAACATTAAGATTACAGCGCTCCAAAAATGTGCACCCGGAGCAGAACGGTATAATTTGGTGTTAATTTTTTGTGTTAAACCAGTCGCTGTTGAACTATCGTCGAGTAAAGTTGGTTTCTACTGAAAGATATAATGGTAAATTATTCTTGAGTTAAAAAAATTCGTTGTGAAATTCGTGAAGAGAATAAAAAAATAAAACGTGTTACTGCAAAAATAAAAACAAGCTGTTTTTTTTTTAAAATAAACTGTTTACAATTTTTAAAAAGTAAAAAATAAACCGTTTTTTCAAATTTTAAAAACAAAAATCTTAAACTATTACATTTTGAGACAAATGTAAAAAAATTAATCCGTGATTTTTCCAATTAAAACACTTGAATTTTGCAAACTGAATTTAATAAAAAAAATATATAAAATTTACTGACACTGAATTTAATTTTAAAATTAAAGAAAATGTGCTGAAGAAAATACATCCAAGGGTTTTATTTTGTTATTGAAAAACTGCTTCTTTCATCAATCCGCTTAACAACATGGTTCGTAGTTTGGCTCAGTGGACGAAAACCTTAAGTTTTCCATCGCGTCTGTCACCAAACCGCAACTCCAAAGATTGCTCCAATCTCAACGTTATCGGCCCCGTCCCCCCACCCACTCCACCGAGGAATAAAACCCACTGCTCAACATCGCGTTCGTCCTCTTCGACGGTTTCATCATCGACCAACTCATCGTCGATGGGCGGCGGTGGAGGCAACGGATCGTCATCATCACCAACAATGGGGAATAGCCACAACAACAACAACAACAACCACAGCAGCAGCAACAACAACAACAACAACATGCCCATAACCGAATTGGAACAAATCGTAAGTGTAGAGAATTAAATAAATAAAAAGTAGAGAATAGAATTACTGAAAAGGCAACAATTTTAATTTACTTACATTTTAGGTTACTTAATTATATTGGTTATTTTTCCTAGATTTCCTTCATTTTTCATTGTTTGTATTTAAAACAGAATTTTTACATTGTTCTCACATTTCCTAATTTATTTACCTTTCAATGCCTGTATTTTAGATAATAATAGATAATAAATTCCTATTAAATCATCATAATTCTTAATAATTATTTGAATCAGTAATCAATGTATAATCAATTTCAAATCTGATCCGATTTGATGATTTCTGTCTTTAATTATTTTTCACAATCAAGCAGCGCTAAATTATAATAATTAATCAAATCTAAAGACTGTTTTTCTATTTTTTATTTATTTAAGTTTTACTTTCCTTTAAAATGAATTAAGTTAAAAAATAGGAAAAATTCTCATGGAAACCTCAATGAAAAATAATTAAGAAAAAACGATGGAAAGTGTTACCAACTTTAAAGTGGTTACAATCACTGAATACCAACTGTTTTTGTATATTGTTTTTTTTTATATAAAGTACAATGATTTTTTTATTTATTTCAATCATCGTTTTCATGTGAGAAAATAATGAAAGTGATTTTCAGTAATATTTAATTAATTTGATTTAATTTACACTCGCTGCATTTGATTTGTGGCATAATTAAATTCATCTCATTTCTGTTTTTTAATAATCAAGAAAGTAACACATTTTTTAGGCATGAGAATTAAAACTTTTTACTATCGATTTTGTTTCTTCTTTTTATTCATAGTTGAAAAGTGATTTAATAGCATTTCTTCTTTTGTTTTAAAAGGGTGTTTAAAGCGTCACTGTAACGGTAAATGAAATGAAACATTTTTCAGGGATTAACAACAAAAAATGCATACAAACAAAAACACAAATAAGAACTTATAAAAATATACACTAAACCTAACTAAAAACAACCCCCTTTTTTACGATTGCTTTCGTATTCGGTTCGGCGATGGAGTTCTGGTGGCGGTGTTGAGGGGGTTGGAGGGTTTATTAGTCAAACCCTCCTCAACAAAACTTCGTGTTCGCTACGTTGTTGTGCTTCTTCTTATCTACTCTTTTATGCATCCAAACAGCTGCAGCTACGAACAAAGAACACGATTATTTTTCGTTGCCCTTAAAATTTGCTGTCCTACTCTTTTTTTTCCTCTGTTCTTTTCTTTTCGTGGTTACCGCAAAATTAATCAAAAATTCCAAGCTTTATCTATAGATAAGTATTGATGCAATCAAGATTGGAAGTACAACAACAACCACACAATAAAAATACAGAAATATAACGAGTTTTTTATTATTGTTGTTTATTTTTTTAGGTGTCCCACATTTTCAATCTTTTTTTCAAAATCGTTTATTATTGGTGTCATTTAATATAACAGAACAGTCATTTAATATAACATCATTTGTTATCAATAATAATAAACATTTTAACATTAACAGTGGCTTCTTTTATTTTTTCTTCTCACTAAAATGCATCGCTATTAAAACTCATCGCGTTTAACTTGCAATCATCTGTTGATGTTGTTGCTGCTTCCGTTTACGCGTCCATTTAAAAGCCAAATCAATGTTTGCACTTCATTAAACTTTCTTCTGTGTTTTTCGTGGTTATTTTTTCCTTATTCAAGTGTCTCTAAACACATACAAGGATATTAAAGGTTGTTGAAACATATTAATGTTTTCATTGAACAGCTTGAAAGCACATGTTACGACTCCGTTGTTGTTTTTCTACGCTCGCTCTCTTTGAAAGTGTGGGAAATTCAAGTATAAATAATCAAATCTATTGCAGTCTGTAGCAGGATCGTCTGTAGTCTTTGCTTTGTTCTCCGACCGCCAACTTAAACAGGATGTGATATCACATGTTTTCAAAGTAAAGTAACAAAAAAATTTCAATATACACACATTCAAGTGTCATAGCAACAGCAACAACGACAACACTTTAGTACTTTAATAATGTTCCCCAAACAAGTCAACCAACCAGCGAACAGAGCAACCAACCAAACGACGGACCGACCAACCGACCATCAGACAAACACATGTTCTCCATGCACGCGATCAAACGCGTTGTTTTTTTCATCTTTATACTTTTTGTCTCTTTGTTTCTTAGGTTGAAGTTTTTGTTGTAGCCACATGTGTACACTATACGAGACAAGAGCATAAATATCATAATTAGAAAAACGTGGCGTTGTTCCTTTCATTAATGTCACTTTATTTTATTTTGTGACATCCAACGAATTGAAGGACAACACGTTGTTTTTGTCTCTCCTCTACTCTACTGTGTACTCTACTATCTAAGATACTCTCTACTCTAATCTGTACTCTCTACTCTACTATCTACTCTACGGTCTACTCTACTCTACTCTATTCGAATGTCTACTCTACCCTCTACTTTACAGTCTATTCTACTGTTTACTCTACTCTCCTATCTAAGATACACTCTACTCTGCTCTCTACTCTACTCTACAGTCTACTTTTCTGTACTGTCGACTCTACTCTAATGTACTCTCCTCTCCTCTACTTCCTTGTCTACGAACTCTTTAGTCTAATCTACTTTTCTCTTGTCTACGTCGATTTATCTTGCTTTTTTCCTTTTTTCTTTCGATTTAAACTATGCCACTCTACTCTTATACGTTATTTTAATTTATTACTTAATTTTTTTGTGGATCAAATTTTTTAAATGCATCACCTATTTTTCAACAACAAGATCAGAGTCTAATCCAATCATGAAACTCGATCTTGATCAACATGATGATGGTGAGAAATAGCTTTGTGGAAGCTATGAAAGCAATAATAATTAAAATAATAGAAACAACCATGTACAATGATCAAAGCCAACATGTTGTAGTTACTCTTTTTCTACATTTATTAATAAAGCTACACACTTAAATAGAAAAGAAAAAACCAAGCAAAAACCTCGTGCGAATTGAAACTATCAACTGACTAAATTTATGCTCGTCGGTCGGTTGGTCGGTTGGTTGGTCGGTCCGTTGGTACCGTTAGAAAGGCTGCTCTAACCTGCAGTGAAGAGTGAATACAGTCGAAGAAGTCAAACTTAAGCAATATTCTCAGCAAAGCAGACAACCCCGTTTTTTCATATGGTTTTCTTGTTTTTGTGGTTTCCATTTTTGTTGCTTTTCTTTTTTGTTGTTGTAAATTTTCAACTAGCTGTTGTACTTCGGCTGAAAATACAGGTTCAGGTTCTGCAAATCGCATTCACTTCATACACAATCGACGACCATCGTCGACGTCGCCGGATTGCGGAGGAATTCCTTGGTGGATACCGATTTCCAGCAGACAGAGCCATTCAAATGCCAAAGTTTGAGGCGTCGTCGTCACGACGGTGCTGCTGGATGGAAAATGGAAAATCGTCGGTGATGTAATACGTGTGAAACAAGTTTCCCGCCGCATTCCTGGGGCGATCCGTGAGATCCAATGCGTTGAGGTTGCTGTTAAGAGGGAGAAAAACAAGAAAGAGAGAGATGGAGAGCGTAGTGAAGAGCTCTGAACTCTGTGGAAATGCATTTTCTTTTGCGCAATGTTGTTGTTTGCAATTTATTCTGGATAAAAGAAAATCTTGGGGAACTCTAAGATAAAAAGATTTACGTAATTCTGTTAACATGCTTGAGCCATGAATACAAAGGATTATCTTTTTTCTTTAGATTTTTATTAAGATTTCAATTAATTAATTAATAATATCAAATTCTATTCTAGTAAACTAAATTGTATTCCAGTAATGCGAATTCTATTCAACAGCAATGAATTTGGTGAGAGTTGGAATGGAATACATTCCGTTTTACTGTTCGTAGAATGCGAAAAATTCCAAGATTCCGCATAGAAGAAGAATTCTTCAAAATTCCGCATTCAATCGGTTGTTCGTTCGTTTCTGACTGAAGTGAACCTTCCTCACTCTCAAACAACGTTGCGATGAGTTTTTAACTCATTACGTATGCGTTGGACGTTAGCAATTAAAATGAAGCAAGAAAAGCAAAGAAAAAGAACACCGATTGATTGATCAATTCATATATTTATAATTCTTCTGTATGTCGTTGTTGTGATTCGTGTAGTGTTGGTGTGTGCTTATTGTATTGTTGTTGGGTTTCTGTGGCACCAAAGTCATTTCCGCCTTCGTCGCATCAACGGTTTTCCTGGCGACCGCTTCATTTCTACTCCTCGGACCTTTTTTGTCCACTTTTTCCAATGTTTTCTTTCCATTTCCTTTTTCTTGAGAGAAATTTGTAATAATTATGATTATGCTTTTCCAATTTACTTCATTAATGATTATCGAAGGTTTCTACCTCGCCTTATGTCTCTCTCTCTCTCTCTCTCTCTCCCTCTCCGTCATTTTCTTTCTCTTTTTTCTCCACTCTCTCGGTGAGAAATTTCTTTGAAAAACCGGTTCTAAACATAATCCTGTTAATAATTGTTGACAAGGCGCCACACTTGTTGTTGTTGTCGTCTCTTCATTATTGTTGTTGTGGTGGTGTCTCTTTTAATGAGTTTAAATTTTAATAGTCGACATTACATTCTGTATTTTTTCTTTATTAGGTTCTTTTATTAAGTTAACTCGTAGACTTCATCAATCCACGTGCAAAATCTTAACAAAAGATGTCTTTAATAAAAAGTTCTCCACGTCTAACTTTCCGAAAGATTTTCCGTTTTTTCTTGAATATTTCGCGAACATGTTTTCTTCGATTTCCTCTGCAGAAGCCTGAAAATCCTTGATCGGTGTTTCTATTTTCTATACACAAAGAATAAATAATAAAACCTTGACAAAGAAATGTTGTCACTTCTCACATCTGCAATTATTTAGCCCTCTCTCGCTCTCTCCTTCTCTCTCTCCTCTCTTTTCTCTCTGTCGATCAAAATCAATCTCTTTTATTGTAAAATCAAACAAAAAACCGTCCAGCTGCTAATTTTTATTATATTTTAAATACTTTTCACCGCTCCCTTCAAACATTCGGCTCTTTTATTTGTTTCCATTATTATAAAGCGATCTCTCTGTTGTCTACGTTAACTAAGACGACAGACAGTCAGCCAGAGAGACGGACAGATGCACAAACCGACAAAGAGAAGTTTGTGGAAATTTCTGCAAAGTTTTACAGCTGCTCCGGGTGTCCATTCTTTCACTCAAAGCAGCAACAAAACACAACAAACAGCAGATGATGCATTATTTACTTTCTCCTTCTTCTTTTGTTTTTTTTTCTTTGGTGTCGATTCTATATTCTTTATCATAGTGATGCTATACCAAATTTTATCATGGAACCAATTCGTTTTTTCTATTAACACCAAATTTAGTAGAAATTTAATATGATTCTTCTTCTCCTTCATCCTGATTTTCTTTAAACTGTTTTTCCTATTCTGCGTATTCGTTAAAAAACCATAACTTCTTGCTTTCTTAATTGAATTATTAAGAAATTAATAAAAACAACCGAATGGAAAACGTGTTTAAGGAGTTATTCAAAGAGTTTCGAGAGTTGTCTAAAGTAAGTATGCCAAACAAGTTGCTGTAACTTGTTAACCTTGAGTTTAACGTTAACAACAGACTACAGATTGCATTTGAATGCATTTGAAGAAAAACAACAACAACAACAACAACAGAAAAGAAGAAACTAAAATGATCCAAACTTCTTGAAACTCATGGATTATTTTCACTTGACGTTAGTGGTTTTTTACAGCTTTCACCGGATCAGCTGTTTACGAAAAGAGGGGAAGGGTGGCGGGGGGGCGGGGGGGAGAGCAGGGTTCTTAGAGAAACCACTAAAGAATTACATTCGCCTGGCTTCTAAGTAATTAAATTTTATGTCTCTGAACAAACTTGAAGCTTAAAAACCCGCTTTTGTTTGATGAACGCCATCTAAACGAAGTGCTCGCTCTCTCTCACTCTCTCTCTCGCATGATGCTGAATGCATGAATCTTAATCTGGATATCTTCATCATCTTCACTCATCGTCTACAAGATAACGATGAGTCTATTTACGATCTTTTTTATGGAGTTTATAGAAGATAACAAATCATAAAAAATTAACAGCTTCTTTAAAATGCAGCTTCTGAAAAATAGTTTCTAAAACAAAAATAAAAAACTGAAGAATTTCCAATGTTTCATTATTTTAATTGAGTTTAGAAATTCTTTCATTTCTTTAATAACACTTTGTGTATATATTTTGAAGTTTTCAAGTAAAGCGCTCTATAATAGAAGATCCAACAACCGAAAAACATTTCACAACCTTTTATTTTGTTTAATCTTTCGCTTAATCTGAATGCTTTGAAAAATGCGCCCAAAATCGTCATCGACAAAGCGACTAAATAACATCTTTCAACATAATCAAACTACAGACACACGTAATTCAGGCGGTACCTCAAAAAATATACAACATATAGCACTATTCATCATTTGCCCATTCTATTATTGTTGCCCACTCAACTCATTACAGTTAACTGTGTCATCCCCGTTCTCCGCCATCACCATCGACAGCATCGACCCAAAGTTAGTTGACCAAAAACAGCTGCATGATCGGCTCTGCTGGTGGCTGGTGGCTGGTGCCTTTTATCTTTTGTCTGTTGGTTGAACTCACCTGCTTTTCATTACTAGTTACATTCTCATTCACGACATTGTTGTTGCCGCCGCTGCTGCCTCGACAACCAAAGCAAGCATCCGACCAAGCAACAACATGTTGCAACACGTTCATTGCTGTCGGCGATGACGACGACTGCGACCGGGCTTAAATGTTAAACGGCCTACAGCACCAGCGCAGCAGCAGAGTTCCGCTTAATTCAGTCTGTCAGTCAGACTGCCAGTCACATCGCCACCCAACCGCCTGTAAGAGCACAAAAGCAAGAGTTTCTCACTGATCATGCTTGAGAAACGGACCACAAATGTGTATGTATGTACATACATACATACATATATAAAAACCAACCAGGTTCTCAAGCAATTTAGGCGCAGTTAAGCCATAAGCAGCGATGCCGATTCAACGCGATTCACGTCGATTCTTGTCGAGACTTGTCTCGCTACGTCTTGGCTTAAAAAACTGCTACCATTAAATTTAGGCAAAACATGTTTTTGTTTCTCTCTGCTTTCGGACTCCTTCTTGACCATTTCTTAGATTTTCAACAACCTTGCCTCACCTTGTAAATTCTTGCTTCTCTCAGCTGCTGTTGTTGTTGTGTTTAGTTGACAATAACAGGTTCATTCTAGCGAAATTACATCCGTCACCTCACTGTCTCTCTCTCTCTCTCTCTCACGCACTCTGCTTTTCTCTCTTCTCTTCTCTTTATGTTTTAGCGGATACATCAACCTAAATGCTTCTATAGTTGTTGTTGTTGTTCCAATTTTCATGCTAGTTGCTGCATTTCAACCAGTTTGTTATTTCTTTATTATATTTTATTTATTTTATTTTTAACTGATTTCATTTTGATGCATTTTTTTCTTGTCATCTTTTTTTCTCATATTTCTGAATATTATTTTTGTATGTTTGGTATTTTTACCAACCATGTTTACCATGTTTGGTAAAAATACCAAACATACTTTGGTATTTTTTGGTCTAGTCAGCTGCTGGTTTTTTTTCTATAGTAATTTTGTAAGCGGATGTTTATTTTTTTTCTCCCACAAATCGCTAAGAGCAAAATAACGTTGTTATATTGAAATGGATTGAGTTGAAAAGAGCGTAGAGCGGTAAAGAAAGAGAAGGCGGGAAGGTTAAAGAAAGAGAGAAAGAGAAAAAATATATCACAAACTTGGCATCTGTTAACATTTTACTTATTATGTACTTTGAACTTAACATTTAATTATCGTAAATATTGTTTTATAATTGATTAAACTTGTGAAGAAAATCTTTAAATTTTTCCAAATTGTATTTTAGTTGTTTTTTGATTGATATGATAATGAATAATAATTAATTAATTGAATAATATGAATAATTGGTTGATTACATTTAATCAGAGTATTAAACTCATTTAAAGTCAAGCAAAGTCAATGAATTATGCTTTGTGAAGTAATCCTCAGTGAAGTGAGTTAATTAAAAATGCAGTTATCAAAAAAACCATCAAATCAAATGATAAAATATGCATGTTTATCTACATGTATATAGCTACATGTGCATACATACGACTGTATACATATAAAAGTCACTTAGCTTCACATGCGGCAATAAAAATGATTCTACTCCTCATATTCCCCCCCCCCCCCCCTCATCTCATTAGTCCACGTTTTTTCGTTTTTTAATTTAAAGTAGACAGAAGTACGAGTATAAGCACGAAATCAAATATATGTTGAAATGAAAATATAAAAAATAAAGAACTGAATGGAAGTCTTTGCATGGGTCTCTAGGAAGGAATTCACGACAAGAATTTATCACTAAAGTAACATTAGATTAACTGAGAAGGGTAAAGAAAAGGAGAACTACGAGGGGGAGGGGGAGATATTAAAAATACTGCTGTTAATAAAAAAGAAAAACTATACGAGTGAGTATCATACGATTTTAGAAAGTGCTCCTCTCCCCCACATCGATTGTGTTGTTGTTTCTCATCGATACTGATTTTAGTAAAGGGTTTTTCTGGCTCCCCTCCTGTTCTTCTTTTTTATTAATTAAACTTCATCACGAAGGAATTCGTCAAAGTCAAAAGAAGGGGCAGGGCGGGTGCTGCATTTAGTTGCCCTTTTATGTTAGTATATGTTAATTATTATTTGGTGTTGTGCTTTCCTACTCACCAAAATATGTATGTCACTACAAATTATTTGAGTTCATGTATCCATTGAAGTCAGTTTGTACTAAAATCCATTAGATTTTTCATCACTTCCGTTTACAAAGGAAAATAAATAATAAAATAAGGAAAAAGAAAAATAAATCGAAATCAAGGTAAAGTAAAAGCAAACAAATAAATGGATATCCAAAATAAACGAATAAAAAACAAATTCTTCGGATTTCTTGTTACTTTTTATGGTGACGTTTTCCGGACAAACAAACATATGTCTTTTCAGTTCTTGTATATGTACTATATATCATGTATCTATATCCGATATATTTCCTATATCTTTAAAGTGATGAATAGAAAAACTGAAAATGTTCAAAGAAGAAAACATCAAACAAAACTTTATGATTCCTGAATGAAGATGATGAAATTCTAACAGAAACACTCGATATATCATAAATAATATTTAAGTTAAAGAAAAATACGAGTTACTATTTCGGATTAGAAAAATATTGGAAATGATTAAAGATTTTCGAAGATTTTGCTTCTGATATTCGAATTCAATATGAGAGTATATATTACTGAACAGTTTAAAATGTTAACCGAATCGAAACAGCGATATAATTTTTATTCCATTCCAGTTTTATTCTATTTATCCATAGAATATTATTTGTGGAAAGTTACTCTATCAGAGGTGATAATTTTTCTAGTAAATCAATTGAGTTTCTCAAAGATGTACTTTCCTCTTCTATTTCGCCATCTTTCGCTGCTTTCTGTTTATTCTTCCCCATTCTTCTATGTATTTACAATTATTATTTTCAAATAAATTTATTAACATCTTCCAAATTAATAAATAATTTCTCCCAAGAATATAGAATAATTATTTAACGCTACATTTTTTAACGTACTCGTAATTAATGTTAATAACAACGCAATAAACAACGGATTCTTCTTTAATAACACATATTTTTTGTTTTTTTTTATATTTTTTTATTTTTTTTTTTTTATATTTTTTTATTCTTGTTTCTATATTTTTTTATTCTTATTTCTGGTTGTCTTACTTTGAAATACTACATGTTTTCTCTCTAGATAATTCTTTTTCATTTTGTGTGATTGTTGGTGTGTTGTTATGTTGTCTTTTAATACTGAGTTTAAATGATGTGTTAAATTAATTTTGAGAATAATTTTTATTGCAAAAATGGGTCTTTATTCTCTTTCATCATCACCCAAAATGACATCCTTTATTTTTATCATTTAACACAAGCATGTTTCTGTAGAATTACAGCCGCGCTTCTGCTCTTGAGATAAGCTCAATTAAACCAACAACTACAACTACAACAACATGCATAACAACAAAAACAAAGAGAAAAGCTTGTAAAAAGGCTTTAACTTGGACTTTAACCGGAAATGAACGAGTTCAAAGCGAACGAACGAGCGTTGAAATTGCAGTTTTTTTGCAAATCATAAAAAGAAGAGAGAAAAACTTCAACGCACCCGGCTGACAGATAAAAAAAGGCCGCCAATAAAAAACACCCGCTTTCAAATTTATTCCTCCACTTAAATCGTCGTCAAGAGTTGCCAATTGTGTTACTTTTATTTTTCTTCTCTTTTTTGATTTTTTTGTATGATTATTTCTGTTTCTTTATTCAATTATTTTTTATAATTAACTGAATTGTTTAACTGTATTACTGTTGTTTTTCCTTTGAGTCTTCTTTTTCGTCTTCTTTTTAATTTTATAAAAAATGAAACAAAATGATAACAAAATTACAACATGAGGGGGAGTTGCTGATGGATGAATGAAATGACGATAAATCGAATGCGTACATTCTGCGACTTCAACTTTTATCGCATTCTTTTCCTTTCCCCCTTTTTTTTTGTCTGTTTTTTCCTCGCATCGCCATCTACACGCCACTCTTCCCACCCCTTTTTAATCACTAATTATCAAAAATGCTGCTGTAAAAATCGTGCCTCCTCGCGACTTCCTTTTGAAAGTCCAACAACAACAACAACCACTTCGATTGCTTCCATTCTAATCAACCGGATGTTCTTCGAAGCTGCGGTTGCTTCATTCGAATTGCATAAATTTTCATAATAAATAAAAATTGTAAAAAAGAAGTGCTGAATGAGAAAAAAACAATTGAGCGATGTCTGTCTGTACATTTTGTATGGCCGTCGCTCTTCAAGTCTGTCTCTCTGTAAGTCTGTCTGTCCGTCTTTCTGTCTGTCTATCGGTCTATCTGCCTGGCATTGTACAGTAATTATATTTATATGCAAGCCATATGTTTTAACTGCTACTTAAGTAGCTGCTGCTGGTGCTTCTTCTTCGTCTCCTTGATCATTAAAGAGCTCTTTTACGCCATACAATGGTCAGTGTCAGACGGATCACCACGGTGCATGCATCTGTCACGCTGATTGGTTGGTTCGTAGCATGTGACATGAGCCAACCGATCACACGAGTGATGTACGCATCATAATGATCCGTCTGACACCAGCCAATACAACATCTGACAATTACACCGAATTTGTTTTGCGTTTTTTGCATCCATGCCAATTTTTCTTACAGTTTTTTTATGGCAACTCTGCACATTCTGTTGTTGGCTGTTGTTGCTGCTTCTGGTTGCATGATGACAATGAATCAAGCTGTCATTTCTCTGTGGTTGTTGTTTTTGTTGTGAAACATTTTTTTGGTTCCATTCATCACGCAAGCGTTTTAATTCAAGTTTTACAGTTGCTAAGGTTGTTGTTCTTATGTTACAGTGTAAAAAAACAAGAAAATTTTGAAATTTTAATAAATTATTGAAATACGTTATTTAAAATATCGACAGAGACGTCAGATTGAGTGATAGGCGTGGCAACTACTATAGTGTAGCATATTTTTCGATCGTTGATCAGCTCCTCAACTCTTTAAAATCGTTTTTCAGCTGTTTCAAAAAAAGACGATTCGTTCTCCTGTTTCTTTTCTTCCCGAGAATTTTTGCTTTTTTTTCCTTTACTCACTCGAATTTTCTTTATAGTTTAATAAAAATTATTCCCATTCAGAGTTCAGACTTCCAATGAATACAGAAAAAAATATTGAAAACACACACAAACTCCAAATCTACCTGAGACATTCCTTTAATTCAGCAGCTCGTTAAATTAACTAAGCAAACCGTGTTAACTAAGAAATAATTTAACAATAAACAGCAGACATCGAACAAAATAATTACAACACAAACAAAGGCAGAAACAGAAAAGAAATAAAAACGAGGAGAAGAGAGTAAGAAGACAATAATCATGATAAGTCGGACGAAAATGATAATTGTGATGATGATATTGACTATGCTAATGATGACCATGATAATGATGATAAAGAAATAGATACCCACCGACGTCGGATTTAAGAGTCCATTTTCACAGTCGATTCCATGGCAACAAAGCAAGTAAATAACAACAACGACGACGGAAGCCAGGCCACACTTAAAGTTAGATTACAGTTGGCCAGATACGCACTCAATACTCAAAGGCGATCACTCAACGGTGACGACGATGACGACAAACAACTTTTTCCTTTCATTCTTTCTCCTAATTTTCTCTCCTTTTATCTCTTTGCTTGACCCTTAACATACTGAGGGCTTTATTATGTACTCCTTGGTAGTAATTCGATTATCTGCTTTTATTCTTCATAATAAAAATCTAAATAAATAAACACATCCAACAAGTTGAGTTCTGTCTCATCTCCTGTGGTTCGGTTCACAGACCGAACCGTTTTGATAAGGTTATCAAAACAAATTCGTCATGTTATCATGTATGTCATGTCGTGTTATCTAGAAAACCTATAAATATGCAAACATTCACGAAACTATAAGTTAGTCGCCTCTCTGAACTCACACACTAAACACATAACAAGGCTGAAAGAAATAAAAATAAGTTTAAGAACATTTTGCCGATTAAAAATCGCTAAAAATCGCCAAAAAAATATTAGTGACCTGAGAAAAGGTATTTCTTGTAATATTTAAGGTATTTGTGATGCTATTTTATAATTTTACTTAATTAAAGACCTCTAAAAGGTATTTATTAAAGTACACTGCTTTCTATAAAGTATTTCGTATTCTTTTATGTATTTATATCACTTAATTAAAAAAGGTATTTATTCATTTAAGATATTTTATTTCTTTTCTATTTCCTTTAAACTTTTCTAATTTGTTTCTCTCCTTTCTATTTAACAGATCTATCCCGGCCCCGATCCCAAGCAAGCCATCATGGGTTCACTTGTCTTCTGCATTCATCACAAACAAGGCTGCAAATGGTCCGATGAGTTAAGAAAATTAAAGGTAAGTCTCATTCTGTCATTCGCTAACTTTATTTGCTTAACATCATTGAATCTTTTAAGAAAAACGAACCGAAAACTAAAGCAATAAAAACACAAACTTTAATCTTTACTTCATTCATTCATAAACTCGCATTTAATTGAATGAAAAAAACATGAAATCTCTGAACTTTAAATTTATCAAAAACGAAAAGGAGGCAAATAATCAGAAAAACAAACTCCGCAGATTTAACATTAAAGTTATGTTTAAATTATACATAAAAAACATGTCATGAAAACTTTATTTTTATAGCTTTTCTTATTTTATCGTCTCTTACTTGACTCTTAAGGTTACACATGTAACTCCTGAACTCTCAGCACTCAGCAGTTTATTTAAATTTTGTTACTTCTTTTTTTCCTTATTGTTGTTTTTGTTATTATAACACTTGCTTAAGAAACACTCTAAAAGATTTCTTTATGCTATCAGCTTTATGTTTGTTTTTGTTAAGCCGCTTCCGAGGGTCGCCTGTCCTCGAGTCAAGTGCAGCATATTTTTTCCTCTTAATTACATTTCTCAAGAATCTCTTTCTCACACTTCAAGAAAAGCCTCTGAAATTTAATAACTAAAAGGGTCTTCGGTTAAAGTGTCTTTAAATGTTTAACGACTCGATAAAAACAACTCTATCTTAACTTCCTTCTCTCTTTCTCTCTGCCTCTCTCTCTGTCTGTCTATTAATATGCTTGATTCCACTAATTTAACGAAGTACTCGGATTCGATTTGTAAGATTTTCTTTGACCCCTTATTTAATACTTTTTAATTCACTCACTCATTTTTCTCTTCTTCTTTTCTCCCCTCCAGGGTCATTTGAATGTCTGCAAACACGATGCCACTCAGTGTCCGAATAAGTGTGGCGCTCAAATTCCACGCATCATGATGACCGACCACCTGCAGTACACGTGCAACCTGCGCCGTACCAAATGCGAATTCTGTCAGAGTGAATTCTCGGGAGCTGGTCTCGAAGAACACGCCGGCACCTGTGGCCAGGAGCCGATCTACTGCGAAGCAAAATGTGGCCAACGTATTTTACGCGGTCGCATGACTCTGCATAAATCCAAAGATTGTGTCAAACGTTTGCGCCGTTGTATGCACTGCACTCGCGAGTTCTCGGCCGATACCCTTCCCCTCCATGCCGCTCAGTGTCCCCGAGCGCCGATCAGTTGTCCGCAACGCTGTGAAATCGGGCCCATCGCACGTGGCGACATGGAGGCCCATCTGCGTGATGAGTGCAAAGCTCTGGCCATTACGTGCACCTTCAAAGAGGCAGGCTGCCGCTTCAAGGGACCGCGTCACATGCTGGAAGCTCATCTGGAGGCCAACGCCGCTTCGCATCTCTCCCTTATGGTGGCGCTCTCCTCACGTCAGGGCCAACAAATACAAATGCTCAAGTCCGCCGTCTCCAAGCTGTCGATGAACTACACCGGCACCTTGTTGTGGAAAATCACCGACTGGTCAGCCAAAATGACAGAAGCACGCGGCAAGGATGGTTTGGAGTTGGTTTCGCCGCCATTCTACACCTCACAGTATGGCTACAAATTGCAGGCCTCGATGTTCCTCAACGGCAACGGACCAGGCGAGAATACACACGTTTCGGTGTACATCAAAGTGCTGCCGGGAGAGTACGATGCATTGCTGAAGTGGCCCTTTTCACACTCCATCACGTTCACGCTGTTCGAGCAGGGCGCCCAAACCGGTCAGGGTGGCGTGGCCGAGTCCTTTGTGCCCGATCCCACCTGGGAGAACTTCCAGAGGCCTTCGAATGAGCCTGATCAGCTGGGTTTCGGGTTCCCACGCTTCATCTCGCACGAGTTGTTGCACAGGCGTCCCTTCATTAAGGACGATACAGTGTTTCTAAGAGTCAAGGTAGATCCAAGTAAGATTGTGGCCGTCTAGAGATGAAAGAGATGAGGGAAAGAGAGAGTTGAATAGTGGGTAAAGATGTATGGCGGCTCTAAAAACTCTTCTTTTTAAATACTGTGTATTTAAACTAAAGAGCAAATGAAGAGATAATAGTTTCTTGTATATAGTTAGAAAGGGAGGTATAAAGGAGAGGGATAAAGGAAGTGGGAGTTCCTGGAGCCTCGCTGTGTGAGTACTGAAAGCAACAAGCTTCGCAGAAGTAGACTGGAACTTCTACTTGCAACTGGCGAATGTGTTGTTAGCTTCATTTTTAAACTAAAAAATATATCGTATAAATCGCTCAAGAAGCTTCTTATCGCTTAAAGAGCTTGAAGATAGAGAAGTTTTGAATTAGAGAAGATAAGAAAAACATTTTTTAGTCATTTAAACACTTTTTAATCAGTTCATTTATTTATTTCTAAGCTCTTTTAGTTAAGCGTCTTTTTTAAGTTAAGCTTAACATTTAACACTAATAAAATCTACATTAACAATTGCTGGAAATAAACCAAAGTAAATGAGAAATTTAAAGAAAATGCAACAACGAGTTTGTAGCTTAAGTCTTTCGTTTTTCATCTCCGTTTCGATATTCACTCATATTCGGCGGAACATTTTTTTAAGATTATCTTCCTGTTAAAAACGTAATAACTTGAAATAAAACATACATATGTACGTAACAAAACAAAACCGCTTACCAACAACAACAACAAAAATAAGCGAAAATATTATGTTCTTTATACAATATATAAAAAATTGGTCACTGCTGTCAATTTTAAATAGCAAATTTCTAAGTTTTGCATGTAAATAATAAATCAAGCACTTAATTTTATAATTCGGTCGATTTAATCTAAGAAACTAAGAATTTTCGTTCTTTTTTATCAAAATCATTTAAAATTGATGTGGAAAATATTTTTTTTAGTCATTAGATTTAAATAATTTTCCCCATTTAAATTTTAGTCGTAGTATTTTTATTAAACTCAATAATATCGTTAGTGAAGGAATGAATTTTAAAGCCTCAGCAAATTAAATAATTCATTTCTTCCGGATATGAGACATTATAACATACTTAAAGAATAATAATAATAATACATACATATATATTTTTTGGGTTTTTTGTTTTGTATTTCGTTTTTGTTTTAATATTGTTTTTGAATTTGATTTTTCTTAAATTTTATTTTTTTTTTTGATAATGAAGAAATTTTCTTTAGCAGTTTTTTAATGGTTAATAATCGTAAAATATTTTTATACAAAGAAACCATATTAAAAAATAATGAAAAACTTATAAAATAATAATGGAAATCTATAAAAACAAAACAAATCGTTGGTTTTATTTAAACAGCATATAATAGCAATAAATTGTCTATTATTATTATGCATAGAAACTTTTTATTTACAGCCAAGAAAGAAAAAAGTACTCAAATAGTTGTCGTTGTTGTTCAACTATTAAAAGATGCGATGTCTCTTTGAATTTTGACGACTCATTTGATTTCTTTTGAATATACGTAATTGTTGACGCTGAAATAGGATCTTTTATAGATTTGTGAAAAAAAAAAAACCTCTAAAAATATTACAACAATTCCGAAGTTTTAATGGTAACTTGACTTTATTAATTAATTAATAATCCTTAATGAATAAATAAACTAAAAAAACATAATGCAATGGAATGTGTCATAGTATAGGGTCTATAGTAGTTTTAGAAATCAAATACAGGGTGTTCCATACTCGTTGGAGTCTACTCGGGAAAGGTCTCGAACCTACGGCAATCGCTTCTTCAATAAATTCTCCAGTTTCCGTATTCGGCCCCGTTCGCTGGAGCTGCCGGAATTCAAGCCGCTGTCCCCATTCTTATCGGAGCTGCCAGTAAAGCTACCAACACTAAAGATAAAAGCGCGTTTGGATGGAGTCGTTGTTCCAGCGGCTACAATGTTGGAATTTGATTGTGCAGCAGATCCATCGAGCGATGACAACTCGGTAGCTGAAGATCGACCTGAATTTACATTAGCTGAAGCGATGTCTAGCGACGATGTTTCAGTTGTTGCTGTATTTAAGTCACTAGCCAAATCTGTGATATCTTCGTTCACTCCAGTGGTTGCTGATCCTGCATTTGAGCACGGCCCCGTCGACGATGCTGACGCTGTACGTTTAAAAAGCTCTATCAATTGCAACTGATCAACTCGTTTGATTGCTTTCATATCCAGAATCTTTTGGTATTCAGCAATTGTTATGTCGGGCAGCAACTTGAGCACCTGTTGAGTGAATTGCTGTGATGGCTGCACCGGCGTCATCACTACCTTAATAATCATTTCAGCACGTGTCATGTCCTTAACCACAACTTTGGTAAAGCTAGTGGGTGCCTTGCGATTGACGCTCGAGCCTACAGACGGCAGATCCAACAGAGCGGTCTTCAGGCTGTGCGTATCGAGCAACAGCTGCTCACAACCCAAAACATTATTCGAGCCATCCGAGAGCGTTAAACGACACTTGTACAGCACATTGATGAACTTCGGAATGAATGAATTGACGAACTTGTTACAGAATTGAGTGAAATATTTGCGTGACGTAGCCAGATATTCGCGCACAGTGGGTATGGTTTGCTTGAAGTTCGCGCACATGGAACTGATGAAAGCGCTCTGGTCGCCCACATTGCTGATGCTTTGCCACTGCACTTTGGCCATCGCTTGCAACGAAGGATCACAGCCGTTTTCCAAGTCCTGCACCAGCAGTTGCACACAATTCGAGATTATTCTGGGGTTAAAATTCAAGTTAAAATTCAACTTTAGATTCAGTTCTCTTTTTTTCTGTACCTGTGAAACACATCCTTCTCGTCGGACATGTCTATCTTCTGTACATAAGCGGGGGTCACTTTCTCCTTCAGTTTATCTTCCAGCTGCTGCACCGTCTCCAAGCAGTACTCGCCTGTCGTCAGTACGCAGCAAATGCGTATGAGTTCGTCCTTGGAGAATCTTTGGGATTCGCCTTCCTTGAGAAAGTTGTGGAAAACCTGACCCGCTGCTGTGGACAGGTTCTGCATGTCGCGTGTAAGAAGCGACATGCTTTTCCCAATCGACGTCGAAGTGCTCATTATTTTAGGTGTGCTAAACTCCAGCACTTTACTCGCATACTCACGTAAGTACTTTTTAAACACCAGCGCCAACTCGTACAGCGGCCGATCATTACTCAGCTGATTGCACTGCACCATGCATTTCTTGTAGAATACAAACAAATCCGCCGAGCTAGAAATTCAGCTTATTTAGGTATATAGAATCCTTTATGTTATACATACTAAAAGTTTTACCTGGAATAAACTGTTGTCTTCGCTTCTGCCGGTTTAAATGGTTCCTTTGTTTGCTCCACAAACTTCTCCATCAGTTCAGACAGGTTGCGATCGATGCTCTTGATGTAGATGCCCAACTGCGGCTTGAAGCAGCTGCCAATTTGATCGTGGAAAACACCAATTGTATATGGTACACTTGGATCGACGCTGTTCCCCGTCAGCGACAACGAAGACGGCTGGTCAGGGAAAACTGCTGCACCCAACGTAACACCAGTAAAGCGCTTCGACAGCAGCTGTTCGAAAGTTTGCGTTTTATTGATAGCGAAGAGCAGCAGACGCACATCAATCTCATTGTTGCGCTTCATCATAACCTGCGTCAGTTGCTCGCGTGTCAGACGACAGAACTCCACAGTAATGCGTTCCGAGAGCTCCCAATCCAGTGGGAACACCGCGCTGTATTTGTTCTCAAAATCTAGCAAATGGCGCTTCAGCCAAGCGTATCGTTTATCGATCTTATCCAACCAAGCAATATCTTGGTTTTCATGAAAGAGATGCAGATATTCTTCCAGCTGTTGGGCTGTTGAAGAGAGAAGCAGCATTTCATTTAGGCAACCTTTTTTGTTTTACAGAACCAATTTAGTTACCAATAAACCATTTAAGCAGCTCTTTTCTGACTTTCGGGTCGAGGACCGATAGGACTTTGCAGGCATCTGTTAGTTGATTGAGGCCCAAGCGCTGCAGCTGTTTTTGATCCCCAGTGCTTGACTTTGGAGAGAAAGCTGTCTTGAAGTCTTCGGTGATTTGACTAGCCAAAGTCTGCTCTATTTTACTCACACTTTGTGAGAGATTCTAGAGTAGAAACGTTAAATTAAAGGGTTCAACATAAAACTTTATCTAATTTAGCTATATAAACATTTGTACCTTGATTTCTTCAATGTCTGCATACTGCTGGAAATGTTGATTCACTTCTGTGATGGCCTGAAGTGGATTCAATATCTCGCCGTACAAACGCTTTTCAATCAGCTGCTTTATGCTCTCAATGCCACCGACCAACATATGCAAATGATTCAATGTCGTTATAGCCGAGGTTAGATTCTTCTTGGCGCAGTCCAACTGCTTGATGTCACGCGTAATCTCCTTGACCATCTCCTCGGTTTGCTCGGCACGCGTCTTCACATCGATAATGTGTGAATACAGACTTCCGATGACCTTCTGTGCCTCGTTCAGCGCAATTTGCCCATCTTGGCCAGTGTTTACCTGGCCACGGACCACTGAACGAATGCTATCGTCAATGAGTGACACTTCGCATTGCATTCGATGGATGGTCTCATCAATACCGACCAAAGACTGTTCATTGGGAAACATCTGGTTGATATAGTCAACGGTATTGAAATCAGGTGCATCCATAGGATCATCCATTTTCAAGACCTTGTGAATTAAAGTGTGCCAAGTGGTGAAGATATGCATTTATTAAACCAAACCAAAGGTTGTTTATGTAGGTGTACCTGATCGATAGCCTGCTTCACTTCTTTGGTGAAGTGAATCCTATTGCTTGGCATGCTTTCTTCCTGAACATCAGCGCCCGCTGCTTGGATTCCAAAGTTTGCAGCACTTCCACTCATCTTGGAACCCAATAGTTAAGCAAAATTTACGGAATTCTTGCAGGGTTCTCAAACAATAAATAGAGAGAAAAAACTGCAGTGTGCGTCATCAAGCAGCTGTCACAAAGTGACATTTGACAGTGTGTACCAACAAAAAATACTTTCGCCGAAAAAGGCAATTTAATAGCTAAAACGCAGCCTTTGGCTGAAACCAATTTGGCTTTATATAATATATAATAATAATAAGTTCCAATTTTTTATGTTACTTTTAATTTTTCTATTTTAATAACATATTTATTCACAAGTAACAATGAATTAGTTTCTAGAATTTTAGTAATTAGTAATTAGAATTTATGGAAAACTTATGGTGAGTTGAAAGTGTCATTTCAAGTCGAGTGAAAGGAATTTATATTATTTCAGGACGTACCTTATTAACACAAATTATACTAACGATTAATTATTTATTTAAAATAAATATACTATTACGAACACTGAAATAAAACAACTGCAAATGAATTCAATCTTATTTTCTGTTTCCTCGAGGTTTATAAAATTAAGAAAAGATTTTATAGATTTATTTATTATTATTTAAATATCTTTTTATTTACATAAGAACTATATAGATCACTCAGAAAAACCACACTCACACACACACACTGGCTACCCATCTACTGGGTCGTAAAAGAGTTCGTATGCAAGGACGAGCTCAGTCCCAAGGTGGTGTCCCGTTGCGTAACCATTGCAGTACGTTGATAACGCGCTATATGGTCTAGAGAGTGTGGCAGAATCGGGCGTACGCTGTGTATCTCCAGCAGTGTGAGGTTGTCCAACTTCGCATACGTTCCTTCTCCTTTAATGAAGGCGTCAATTGAGGTGCGCAGCTTCGATTCACGTATGTCAAAAATGTCCTTGATTATCGTACGTACCTCTTCGCAACGCGGCACATCATCGGCGGCAGTGCTCATGATAAGTTGCGCTTCTATCATATAATGTTCGCTGGGCATTTTTGTGAAAAATCTATCGGAAATACAACATTACGATATTCACTTCAGTGTTACTTCGATGATTTTCACTTACTTTGATCTTTTCTCTTCGTCTTTAAGCTCTTCCAGCAACTCAAGATCCATCCACTCTGGCGGCACAATTCGACATTTTTGCTGTTTGCGAAGGTGTATCGCCAGCCAAAGCGGCACATACACTGGCATTCCGGCTCGAAATGGACCAATGCTACCCGAAATCAAATGAATGGGATCGAAGGAGAAATTGGGAATGACACCCACGTTAGACTTCTCTCCGATAAACTCAGTTATACATGGTTCCATTTGAACTATACAATTTACGGAAATTAAAAAATACAGTAAAAGACAACGGATAAATCAGGAGGGAAAATTTACAAACAAAGTGATGCGAAAAAATCAAAAAGTGAAATAGAAAAACATAAACAAAAGCAATTGACAGTTATTTTCGTTGTTATTCAGTAGGTAATCCGAAAGTTAAAAAATTTTTCCGGCTGCCAGGGTTTCAGGGAAAAAATTTGTTCCAATAAAACTTTTGCAATCTGACTCAAAATTTTGGCTTATATTTACGATAGGCACGGAGCTTCAAATTAAATGTTGTAGTTTTTGGCGTTGACCTCAACAACAACAACAATCGATCCTGGACTCCATTGGGGGCAGAGTTATAGATGACAGAGTCCGGATGACCTTTACCGTTTCACAGGTATTAACTATATCTTTCATATATGTAACATAATAAGTTGTCGAAAACTCATCGCTTTCGAAGAGAAACACAATTTAACATTTATACTACTATATTTTTATACCCTACACCTTAAGGTAAGGGTATATGCGAAATGTTTAACGCATAGAACTAGAGACGATAGGTATAGAAAAGTATATATATTCTTGATCAGCGTGACCTCCTGAGTCGATTTAGCCATGTCCGTCCGTCTGTCTGTCTGTCTGTCTGTTGAAATCACGATCACAGGAGAACCAATGAAGATATCGTGATGAAACGATTTGCAGATATATTGTTTTATGTGGTGGGCAGGTTGGTATTGAAAATGGGCAAAATCGGTCCACGGCCACGCCTATTTTTTATTAAAAATGTGATATCAGCGTTCGTTTTTGAGCTATTACAACAAAATTTCATTCCTGGGCATTATCCGTGAATGTGCCAAATATGGGCGTGATCCGCCCACTTTTAGGTTACACAGGCAAAAGAGGGTTATATTGTTAAATATATAAACTTCCTGAATAAAACTTTAGATAACAACTTGTTTTACAAAAAAACATTATTACATCAAAATTGGGTGCGGTCCGCCCACTTTTATACTACATATACAGTATAGCAGTATGAAAAAAAGTTTATTACCACGGAAATAAAGTTTAAATGAACACAATTATAAAACAACTAAGCTAGTTATTTTGTTTTGAAAAAGGTAATGACCACGCCTACTATTTATACAGAGGCGTAGCTAGGTCTCATGGACCCCGGGACGGTTAATCAACTTGTAGCCCCAAAAATGCCTAGAATGCAATAAGTCAATACTTGATTTCCACAACTGCCGCCCCCGACATTGTGCCGCCCAGAGTGGACCGCCACCCCCGCCCCATCCTAGCTTCGGCACTTTTTTTAAAACTTTTAGGTGTAGGGTATCTAAGATTCGGCCAGGCCGAATATAGCTTTCTTACTGGTTTCTATTCATTCATGTTTTTCATAGTAAAATGTACGTATAATTGAGCCACATAATTATCTCCGTATTAAGAAAGCAGGAATCCTTAACTTTATACGGGAATTTATTTCACCAGAATCGGTGTAGGAATTTCGGAGAAAACGCTCTTTGAAACGTACATACGTATTTATATATTTTGTAAAAATTTGTATGAAATATCGCGCGATTTTTCATAAAAATTAATCTTGCGGTGTAAACTTACTATACACATAGTATATTAAATTGAAGTCATAACTAGTTCTTAGACGTCATTTTTGAATAGGTAAATTTTGAAATAGGTAAAATATATAGTTTTTATGCTTGTATATTCGTTTTATTTTCATTATTATTTAGCTTAACCCAATAAATTTGGAAAAATTTATAAATATAAAAAAGATACAAGGTATACATTTTGAATCGATGTATAAAATATGTAGATAAAATAAAAATTAAATTTATAGACTCAATGTAAAAAAAATGTACTAATCTATAACAACTTAAAATACCAGCAACCAGATATACTCTAATACTCGTATGTAAAAAAATAATAAACTTTCAGTTCGAAAATTATAAAAAAGCAAAAAAATAATTGTATTAATTGTCATTACATTTAGTCAACAGTAATCTGTTATTCGAGTCGGTGTTTTAGACTACCATAAAATAAAATAATGAGTCATGAATTACAAAAGTAATGTCTTAAAATTGTAAAAACGTCTCTTTTGATATACAATTGATTTTTTGTAAAAATTAAATAATTCTCTTGTAATATGAGCTTCAAATAACTTACAAAAATGAATTTCACTGTACGAATTGAAATAAGTATAAATTTTTATAAATTGAAACTAAATTAATACTAAAAATCAAAATAACGAGCTTAAATTAATATTGCAACCGAAATATCGAAATTTTCACTATAATTTCTGTGATTAGTTCAAAGCGTTACTTTTTTAAGATTTACAAAATATTTTTTGTAAACAATTGCACTTTTGTTCTTGTTGAATGTGTATCGTTGTGAATATCGTGTGATTTGAAACGTTTAAATGGTTTCAGTGCGTGGGTCCAGCTTGTGTATAGCTTGCATCAGAGTTGGACTGTTCTTGATGTTAATGCCTTTCTTGGACATGTCAGTCAATCGATCAGTGATAGGTTTCTGTTCGCGTCCACGTTGCCACCTGTACAAATATTCTTAATGCTTTAATATTGAATGCATTCATTGCAGCAAGTTTGTCATGTATTGCTCGAAACTTACCAGAGATGGGCGCATGTATGCAGTAGCGGTATGTAGAGTGGCAACAAATCAATATCGCACAGGGTGTCATAGCGACTCAGAGCCAATGTGGCCCATCGATCTGCCGAGTTGTGGGGCACCGGCGAACTAGTGCAAGCAGCCACCAAACGGCACAGTATCAACAGCACCGGACGCGAGCGATCCATGAAGATTTTATTAAGTAAACGAAAACAGTTTTCAAGCAGAGGGATGGCCGACTCATTGCGACGCTCGTCCAGCAGCTGGCACGCCTTCGTTAACTCGTGATCTTGTAGGAAATGCAGAAATGCGGGCGTTTCACGCAGCATGCTGTTGCCCGCCACGTAAGTTAGGAATGCTTCGAATGCAGCGCTGCGCTCAGCAATTAAGTCTGAAGAAAAGTTACCAACAAGCACTTTGTTAGGAAAATATAGAGTCGACAGCTCGTTGGGAAAGAGTTTCTTAAGCGCTGCGTAAAGATTGCGGAAGTCGGTGTAGCGACGTTGAATGATCGTCGGATGCGAGTCAATGGCGACGCTGGAATCCTGACATACGGACAGCTCGTATACAACATAACGCTTTACTTTGAGATCTTCACCTTCGGGTGGCATAATGCGAGCCAGGAGTATTTCGAAGCGTAACACGGTGGAGCCATCGCTAGGAAGTGGTTGAGGATTGACAGCTGCCGGACGTTCCCACAGTTCTAAAAAGGATGTACAAAGAAAAGCAATTAATTGCTTACTGAAAGTCAATTCAATTATCCACAAAAAGTTAACCTTTCTGTGGAGACTTTATGACAGTATCCTGTATGGCCAGCGATCCTGTTTCAATACCAACGGGACTATCCAAATCTTCCAGATTATCAGGGTCGTCAATGGAGTATTCGTGACTTCTTCTGGCCATAGCAGCGCGCACTAAATATTAATACAAAACTCAATATGAGAGAACTCAATTTCAATCCATTGATCAACAAAATCACGACAAATAGAAGCCCTACGAAACAACCAACTAACGCGCTCACACAATTTACTATATCTGAAGTGCGGCAAAAATTCATTGAACCTTTTTCTGCGTATTTGCTTTAGAATGCATTCTACTCTTTATCATGTTTTCCTTTTTGTAGCAAGGCAAGTCAGCTAAATTTAGCACCATGAAAACGTAGCGATTGCGAAGGGCTCTGACCCCACCCCCTTCCAACGTGATTTCACCCATTCAGAACGCCAACACTCAGCACTCTTCTTTCCTTCCAACAACCTACTTTCTGCAATACGTTTTTGTTCCCTTGTCTTCTACAGAGTAGTATATATTTTGCATAGAAATTAATGGGAATCGGAAGTTCTTAAATTGATATTGCAAGTTTAAGGAGTGCCCCAGTGTTAGGAGTTCAACACCGATGACTTTCCTCAGACTGTACTCTATTGCAAAAAGAAAAATTATAGACGATTGCTCATCGCCCGTACGATTTCATTACAAAGTGCAAACAATATTAATTTTCTTTTCCCTTGTTACTTCGTTCGAACAAAAGCATTTGTCACAACAGATTTTCTATCACATTTGTTGCAAAAGTTGTACGAGTATTGCACTATTTATTTTAATATATAATATTTACTTATTAATTCAATACGTCTTTAACTGATGTTCGGTTGTGTGGCTGAGTTCTGTTTGCGTATTTTTCTAAGATCTTGTTCTTTGTTTTCTCTGGCCAACATATGATCTGCTTTCTGAAGGTCGTAAAAAGTGAAACGTCAAAAATGCTATAAGTCGGTAGTTACAGAAGAAACATTTCTTTTGTTACTTTTAACTTTTTCAACTCTATATCAACTCACCTCAATTTCTAAACCCTACTGTAAACTTTATAAATTGGATTAAACATTAAACTGCAAAATAGTGTTGAACTTTACCGTTGTGGAACCATTTCAATTTGTTGTATTATGCTGATTACAACAGGAAAAACTTTTACTCTCGTGTAGTTATCGAGTTAAAGCCCGTCGAAAATTGGAATTATCACTATATCTCTTTAACTATTAAAGATGTCCGGATGGTGGAGGATTTTAGGAGACAACGCGCCTCGAAACGTAAGTATTTACGTATTTTTCCTAAAAATTAAATTTTACGAAGCGGCTTCTTCCTCAATATAAACATTTTGAAGAGATTCGTTAATTTGCTTAAATCTTTATTATACGCACAAATAATTTGTATTAAACGCTAACAATATTCATATTACTTTGCATGGGTTTTTGTATCTCGATTAAGTATTGTAATTAATTTATCAGCAGTCATCGGATGCGAAAGCAGTTTTGATTCGATCAACCTGCAGTCAGACGTCCGATGCATTAAATTCCTTTATTAAAGCAGTTGTGGCGTTACATTTCAGTTGTTTTATTAGCTGCAGATAAAATCATCCCGTAGACGTGGTAAGAAATATAATTATTTTATGTAAACTCACTAAATGTTGCAAATATTTAATTTTAGTTTAATGGAAAGTACAATTTTGCTCAATTCATAATTGAAAACTTAAGCTAGTTAGGAAAAACGCTGTTGTTGGAGCAGTTAAAATAACCAGAATAACAGACATAACTAACTACCAGTGATGACGAAGCAATAGAGGAATATTCAAATAAAGACTGAATAAAAGTTCTCACAAAACACAATTAGAAAATTTTAAAAATGAAGTTGAGCGCCGTTTCACTTCATCAGCATCCTAGTCGACTTAGTGAATTTGAATGATTCCCGATTCAAGCAGCTTCATTATTTTATCGGCTATCGCTGGATTTTTCAAATGTCTGAAATGATAAAATGTGGATTTTAAGGTGCTTCAATTTGTAGAGCTTCAATTTAGATTCTCTACTCACTCTTTAACGGCATTTGGATCGTTTTGCATCTGCTCCAGAATCATACGCATTGCAGGATCTTTAAGAATTTGTTGCACTTCGGGATCACTCATAGCGTTCTTCCAGACCTCTTTTGGATTAGTTTGGAACGACATTGAGCACGCGCGATAACCCTCGATAGCTTCTGAATTATGGGGATCGAGCTCCAGAGCCTTTTGGTAGGCTGCCGAGGCCTTGGAATGCTTTTGCATACCTTGCAAAATTTTACCCTTGCGAATATAGCCCTTAATGAATTTCTCGTCGAGCTGAATGCATGTCTCGCAATCCTTCAAGCCCAAGTCGAATGCTGCCAGCTTCGTGTAGCATGCCGCACGATTACTGTACAGTTTCGGATCGTCGGGATTGCGCTTGATAGCCTCCGAGTAGTGTTTAATGGCGGTGCTATAATCACCCTTCTTAAAAAGCTGATTTCCCAGCTCCTTCTCCTCTTCCGCCTTGACAGGATCTATGTACGCACGCCTCTCCTCCTCCTTTATTTTGGCTTCGACTTCGCTGAGTGAAGTTTTAATTTCGGGCGTACGATGCTCCGACATTGCTTTTTCATAGTAAATCTTCGCCTGCTTGTAGTCCTCCATTTTGCGGTACGAGTTACCAATGCGAGCGAAGGCTTTCGCAATAAGTTTGAAGTCAGCCCGATTTTCACGGCCGATTTCGATACCCTTTTCGCACTGTTTAATACACAGATCATATTCTTTTTGTTCAAAATAGACGGCAGCGATGTTGTTGTGAAAGGTTATATCCTTAGGATCGTGTTCCAGCGCCGATGTGTAGTGCTTCAACGCCGCCTCAAAATCTTTCTTCTTGTACGCAGCATTACCGGCTTCTTTCTCCTTCTTTGCCAAATATTTATTACGCTCCTCTTCGCTCATATCTTCGATGTTGGGTTCAGCTGGCTTGGCAGTTTCGCGCGATGTTGGTGCGCGTTCGGGCGGCGGTGTCTGCGAATCAATGTCCATGGGCATGCCATGAGTTTGGCTCGTCATATATTGAAGCACAGAAGCTGTAATTTCCTGACGACCTTGCAAAAGCATTGCGTTTTGAGGGTCATACTTTAAACCTAATTGGAACATTTGATAAATTGATTCAATTAATTTGTAATTATATGAATTGCAATCAAATCAACATGATAGAAGTTGCTCGCAAATAACACAAGCAAACTAAAAAATTATTTACAAAAGTGTAAAGTGGGGAGGTGGGAGGAAGTTGGCTTTAGTCCAAATCATTGGCTTATTTTTTATAGACTTGATTTTTTGGAACCTTAAAAATATGTGAAGACATGAAATTGCAAAAAAAATACTGGCAGCAAAATCATCTCGTTTGCTATTTTGAGGTTATGTTAATGTATCGTACTTTTGCAAACGCTGACATGAAAGAGTTGACAGATCTACTGACTACCGGCGGCGCCAGTATTAAACGTGACTCACCTTCATTATACGCTTCAAAAGCCTTCATGAAATCTTTTAGACCAGCTGCGGCGGCGCCCTTTCGCGAGTATCCTTTCGGCCATGTCGGATTCAATTCAATCGTTTTCTCTGCGTCCACCAACGCGTCTTGGAATTTGCCAGCCTTTGCATAAGCTGCGGACCGATTGCTATAAAGAACATGGTTCTTGGCATCCAATGCAATCGCCTCGGTGTAAGCAGCGATAGCGTCTTCAAACTTCTCAGCACTCAAAGCTTGATTTCCCTTTTCCTTTAATACATTGACCTAGAGTTCAAATTTATATATTATATAGGTTTTGCACTTTCGCAAATGTAATTAAGTTACAATCACCTTTTCCATATTCTAATACAACGGCAGTTTTTCGTTTTACCTTGTAGAAAATTATGCCCAAAGAAAACGTTTGTAAATCTAATTACAATTATTTATCTATTGGAAAAAACGTGCGAAAATATAGTTTGAAACAAATTTTCAGTTGCTAGTAGATTTGCACAGATAATTCTAGAACACGAGCTGCAGACCCCAATATTCCCTCCTTTATTAGATGATTTTATTTTTCAACTGAACGTTGGCCAAACTGATGGTAGCCACACAATTGTTGACATAAGTCGGCGAGCGTGTTCACTGAGTTAGAATAGAATATTTTAGAAAATTAATTACGGACCCAAAAACACATTGTTAATCAGAAAGATTTTATAAGAGCTGCGTTTTCTTAATGAACTGGAGAATAATAATATTAATACAAACTATTGCTTGTTTCTGACAACCTCTACTTAATATTTACGGAAGGGTTTTTCTATAGTTTTTAATTCTTTCCCTCCTTATTTATAAAATGTTGAAACAATAAACATGCATTTTAATTCATTCTTATTTACATTTTTTTTTCTTTTTTTGTTGTATTAGGGCTTTATTCTATAATCTAACATGTAACGGTGTCTGTTTTGTGCTTTCCATCGATTACAAAGCCAACCAGAAAATTTTAATGCGGTTGTAAAACAACAGAAAGTACAAAGCAAAATCAGCGATTGATGCTGTGTACGTGAGTACCTAACAAGTCCCTTAAACTTTTTGGTCTTTTTTTAATTTAAATGTATTTTCGTTTTATTCAGATTATTCCATTCTGAACACTTTTTGTCTGATTGCATGCAAGTGGAAATTTTTTTCTAGTGTACGTAATATTCGAATTTCATTATGAGCAGTGCAGCCAACTTCCTGTGTGCTTTTCGAAAAGACTTTGTGTGCGAATTTGACAATTGAGAAGAAAACTCTTTTTCGTCATTTTTTCCGCCGCTTCTGCCTTTGAGAAGATTTACCAATAATATAAGTAAAATTAATAAAACACTTATTCCAAGTTTTATAAACCGACTGCTGTTCACATCTACGACAAAATGGCCGAATATTTGGCTTCAATTTTTGGAACCGAAAAAGACAAGTGAGTGCCAGCTTACAATTACACACCAAACACTGATATTCTTCTTTTCATATAGAGTCAATTGTTCATTCTATTTTAAAATCGGTGCGTGCCGACACGGAGATCGGTGTTCCAGAATCCACAACAAGCCCACTTTCTCCCAGACAGTACTGTTGCAGAATCTTTATGTGAATCCACAGAATTCAGCCAAATCTGCTGATGGTTCACATCTGGTGGCCAATGTTTCAGACGAGGAAATGCAGGAGCATTATGATAACTTCTTTGAGGATGTGTTTGTTGAGTGCGAAGACAAGTACGGCGAAATCGAAGAGATGAATGTCTGCGACAATCTGGGCGACCATCTGGTAGGCAACGTGTACATAAAGTTCCGCAACGAACAAGATGCAGAGAAGGCTGCAAACGATTTAAACAATCGCTGGTTCGGTGGGCGACCAGTGTACTCGGAGTTGTCGCCTGTTACCGACTTTCGTGAGGCCTGCTGCCGTCAGTACGAAATGGGTGAATGCACACGTTCAGGCTTCTGTAACTTTATGCATTTGAAGCCGATCTCGCGTGAATTGAGAAGGTGAGATTTATGTTAATGCAACTGAAAAGGTTTTTTATAACATGTACATTTTGTAGATATCTTTACTCACGTCGTCGTCGTTCTCGTTCGCGCTCACGCTCTCCGCGAAGACGTGGACGTTCACGTTCCCGTGATCGTCGTCGCACACGCAGTCGTTCACGAGTTATTGGCGGCGGTGTAGGCGGTGGCAATGCTGACAATCGCAAAGGACGTTATTGAGGAAGTGAAATCGATGTTTTATATACTTACATATAACGCTTTTATTCGTCATTGCAAAGCTATATAATATCCAACACAAGATAGAAATATTTTACTTAACCACAACTAAATGGTAGTTGTTAATATTCTTAATAAACTTCATTTTGGAAATATAGTAAAAAATGAGTAATTTATAGTAAAAAATGAGTAATTTATTACATTACATTTTTATTAAATCAAAATGGTGAATTTACGAAAAGAAAATCCATTCGCTCCTATCCTAGCAATTGAACCCGGTCCCCCAAGACCATAGCTTTAATATTAGTTAACCAACGTTTGTATATCAATACAAATTTTACAATTTTTTAATTAGTCATCACAAAGTTGCCTCACTTGAAGCAGCTTCTGCATCCTGCGCAGTTTGAAGATCCTTAAGTTGCTTTGTCAAATCAATTTGTTTTTGCAGCACGTAAGTGTTTTCTAACTTTCTACGTTGCTGTCGTTCGATGTCACGCACAACGCCTTCATGCAGCTTTTCACTAAATGAAAGAAAATCACAAATTTTTTGTTTAAAACCCTCGCTTGTACAAATGAATGGAGAAACTTACCGGTCCGTGCTTTGTTTGTAGTGAACATAACCAATAATTCCAGCAGATACGCCACACGCTACGGCCAGTGTTATTTTGGATGCAGTTGACATTTTAAGAGTTTAATGATTAATATACACTAAGAATTTTGGAAAGGTGCCAAAAATTGAAATTTACGTAATTTAAAAATTGAATTTGTAATATAAAAACTGAAAGTGAAGTGAAGCTGTATCAAAGTCAGCTGTTTTAACAACAAAAAATGTCACACAGTTTAGGCACATCTGGATTCGTAAGAAAACAACAAGTGTTGCCAGTTCACTAGTTTCGAAACTTTTCACGAGTTGAGTATAAATTTAAATCGTGTAAGAAATGTAAATCTGTAACTTATTTCATAGGCAGAAATATATTATACATATATACAAAGAAAATTTAAACTGTTTGTTCAATCAGTTTTAAACACATTTGAATAACTTTTATAAAAACAGTTTTATTTAAGTTAAAGGGATTAAAGTGATTTTTTAGTCTATTAAATAACGTTTCAATAAATAAACATATATATAACAATTTTTTTAAATTAACCTGACTCTTAGATCAATAAAAAGTACTAAAAAGCTGTCTAACCATTTAGATTATTAAACTGAAGTATTTTTTGGAGTCTGAAGCCAAATGAATGCTAAAAAGCTACAAAAATGAAATATTAAAATTTATTAATGTTATATATATGTAGGTACTTATGCACACAAAAAACACAAGAGTGCGTGTTAAGGTCTCAATTGACTTCCAATGCAATTCTTAGTTTTAGGTTACCAGACCAGTACAGCAAACAGACTTGCGCATACTCCTGGCTGATTTCTTTGGTCGTAGGTTCCAAGAAATGTTAATGAATCCAAATAAACACACAAGCACACAAACATACATACATATATTTCCATATAAAAATATACTGCCAACGGAATGGAAACCGTCAGGCAACCAACCATAAACACTCCCTCTTCCAACCCAACCGAACAAACTATAGAGCAGCAGAAAAACCAACAACAACGACAATGACGACTACGTTCATTTCGTTTGCAATGCGTCCAGTCCAACTCTTGGCAGTTTTTCTTCAGTGACGGGATTGTGTGGATGTTCCCTCTCAAGTAAAGTCAAGTAAAGTCAAGTCAAGTGAGAAGGTGAAGTTCTAAATATTTTTGTATGGCATTTTTTAAAATGCAAGTGAAACAAGTATTCAAAAAAGAGTTTATATATTTTCACTGACTATTTGGGGTCACATTGGGTTCAATATGAATCTCTCTCGCGTTTTCTGGTTCATGTTTGGTTCTGTTGTGACTTCATTGTGATTGCGATACGACTCGAGTTATTGATTGTTTCCGTAGTGATGCAGAGGCGAGCAAAGATTCTTCATTGAAAATCGGAATGAATTTTTTTAACTAAAATTTTTGTAAATGCATCTTCAAAGATTGGTGCAAATTATGTGATTATGGGTTACGCTTGAGAAGACACAAATTAATCTCATACGCAGTATATATCGTGTGGAAGATTCGTTCGATTTAAGCCACACGAACGCTCGCATATTCGTAGCTTGAATACACACGGGACCGGCTTTTGACGAAATTTTTACCAGAAATCCATTTGTTGCATTTGTGGCTTGTCATCTTCGATTGACGGAGTGGGAGGTGAAAATGGAGTTGATTCTTATCTCCACTTCCTAGTAGTTGATTTACAGTTGACTTTCTCAAAAAAGAAGATTCACCAATACTGACGATTTTTCAAACTCAGTTCAGTTTCGAGTCTTAAGTCTTGCCTAGTTTTTATACAGCGCTTTGCTCAATAATAAACGAGTCTCTCGAACGAGATACCAGGGAGTTCAATCAACTTGCCCAGATTGCCGCCAGATGCAGTAACATATTTCTGTTGCATTCTTGTTTTCCGCTGCTTCGCTTTTTATAGGTATATAGTATAGGTACATCGGACCGGACTGGACTGGACATTGATTAAGCCAATTAATAAATAGTATATATGTGTGTGTGTATGTACGTTTACTAAACCAGAAATCGCAACAGAAAATTCAGGAAAATTGACCCACCCAGCAGAAACTTGAGTGGGCAAAATGACAAAAGTGGAATTGTACAAATCACGTCTCTTCGTCACGATCATCCATTTCTTCGCTCTGAGCCAATTCGCGTACGCTCTGTTCTACGATAAGTTTGAGATCGAGCGCAGCAACTACAAGCTGAAGACGAGTCCTAGTCGCCGCTTGATTCCCGAGGGCTTGGCCAGCAAGTCGAAATTGTTATCCTACTGGAGTCTGGTGAGTTTACAAAACAAAGAAGAACAAACTTTTGATTGATTTTTCAAGTGACAGAATAAAAATGATGGTTTTTAATGGAAGGTGAAATGAGTTGAAGTTTCGTCAATTGTCGGTAAAATGACCTTATTTATTTATAAGATTTTCTTTAAATTATTTTGTATCCATTCTATAATCAATGTTATAGAATATTACTTTGTTTCCTTTATTATCTATTTCTTTATTTCATTTTTCCCCAATTAGTGAGAATATTTTTCATTACGAATAGAATAGAATATAAAAAGCATTGTGTATGGAAAAAGTAAACTCTGTGGATATTAAAAACAAATAAACACTTTTTGAGAATTTCATTATTTAATGCTTCCTCAGAGGCTAAAATTATGCGAACTCATCTACATACGAATATATTGTACAATATCTATTATTGTGGTTTCGTTTACACTAACTTTAAACTTTAATGACGTGTTAACGATCTTTTACAAAATAAAAGAAGAAAAAAATCTTTGAAAACTTAATTCATGGGTTTCTGAAGAGCTTATGAAGAGCTTGTGTAGGGCGCTGGACTGAGATGGACCACATCTACAACCCACACAAACCCGGTCAAAGTTTCCTCTTGAATTTAATTGCAGGCAAATATTGAGGTGCGTTCCATTCGCTCTCCATTCGATGGTGAAGTATATCGTCCCCATTTTTTCTGGAAAAATATGAAATCTTTTTGTTCTTGGCATTCTATTTTTGCATGTTGTTGTTAAATGATACAATTTAATTCCATTCGAATGCTGAGCGCTTTTGTTTATTGTTCACGAACTGATTTGTTGCTTGCTATTATTGAGTTTCCTCTGAGATCTATTGTAAGTATGTATAATCTACACATATTCATACATACATACATACAGCAGTATAACGCTATTAAAAAATGAGGCGGTTGTATTTTTTATTATATTGTATATACAAAGAAAAAATGTACAATTTTATTTTATTGCATTTATTTATTTATTTGCTGCTGCTCATCTCTTTATTTATGACCATCCGCTCAAGAAAAGAAATAAAAGCACAAAGAAAACGTGATCTAAAAAAGGCGATAAATAATGCGAAATTCTGAAGATGATGATTAATCTGTTTTTTTAAATGTCCTTTTTTATTGTGTTTCACTGTACTTATTATTTTCTTCTCTTTGCACAGTATATAAAAGATTCCTGATAACAGTAACATTTTTATTTTGTTCTCTAGAACAATCTCAAGTGTAAACAACAACAACGATAATAATAACAACAACAACAACGACAACAACATATGATGAAATAATATCTTTATTTACAGTTAATTTTCTTACATTTCTGTTGAAAATCTCATAAATTCTTAAACAAATAAATTATTTTCATTTAAAATGCAATCTTTTTGAGTTGACAAGGAAAACAAAATTGAAATTTAAAAACAAGAAAAAATATATATGTAAGTAAATAAAAAGTAAAAATAGAAGAATTAATCATTAATTTTTCATTAATTAATTAATTAATTTCATTAATTAATCATTAATTAATTATTTATTAAAAGTATTAATCAACACTTTTGAAGTGTAGTTAGTAAAAGTAAAAATAATAATAACAATAATAACAATATTAGTAATATTAAGAATAATAATGATATTAATAATAAAAGAAACAATATTAAAATAATAATTTTTCGAATCTTTTATTGTTTCGGATTCAGGGATTTTATTTTCAAACCATAAAAATTCCGGGATGTTCTTTATTTACAATTATTAATGCTTCAAACATAACTTCATCCATCTATCGAGAACTAGATCTAATTTTTATATAATACAGGAGATATATGTGTATATGTATGTACATACATATGTATATACACTTTATATTTATTGTGATTAATTTAACAATTGAAAGATATCATTTCAATAATTGCATCACTTTTTCACATCGCTTCTTACTAAAAAAGATCTGACGATACGTAAATATATTAATTTTATGATTGATTTATGTACATTTAATTGACTCAAAAGATCAAAGAAGATTAAATTGCTTGTTTGAGAGAAAAACAGGAAGATAAATTAAAAATTTTCAGTTCGAGTTTTAAGGAAAAAGCCGCTTGTTTATTTAACTTTGTTGAAAGAAACTTTTACTTCCTTTGAAATGGTTTTAAATGCGATTGGTTTAAAAACGATTGCAAGTTGGATAATTTTGAATATTTTCGGCTGTGAAATCGCTGAACTGACTTGAGTAAACAATGCCCACAGTGCGTAAAGCAGATGTTGATTCTAGAAGCTTTAAATCTTCGTATAGAATTTATACGAACTCGTTTTTATTTTAACAGTTCTGATTATTTAGTAGTTTAATTGTGGTGGAAAAAATAAACGGAGGAAAACCAACGGAAAAACCTAAGAAAACGACAGATTAATTATATCTACAATTGATTTATTTATTTATTTACATGTGCGTCCACGAATAATACAACAATAACAATAAACAAATTCAAGTGCTTTAAAGTTATTTGAAGCTTGTGTTTATCACTCACAACAGAATTTCACCCCATTATTTATGTATAAACATATTTACGAGTGTATATAATATAACAGTACATACATGTTTATATTTACTGTTGTTTTATGTACTATATAAACTGGTTAAGATAAATGAACTATCTACGTAAACGCACTCAACCGTAAACTAACTGCTTTTTATTGCTAATCAGCTACTACGAAAGTATCGATTTCCCATCAATTAAACTCAACTCAACTAACACAATAATAGTAATAATTGATAGATTACCCCCAAAAATTAGAGCCCAGAATCTTTTTCTGGAAGGAAAAACTACTTTCTACTGTGTGTAGAATTATTTTCAAACCTTTTATTATAAACAAGTCTTAATTTGTTTGCATTAACTTTAATAATAAAACCACAATTTTAGCTAAAATACTATAGTTTATCGGTGCGCACTTTATCAATATCGCTTTTATTTATTTACAATTCAGTTACAATAGAGTAGAGAAAAAGTTAGAAGTGATAAAAATACATAAAGCTATTGATTAATTTGTTGCTGTGTTTAATTTTGAAGGCAATAGTTTATTATTAGAAGAATTGAGTGAGTTTCCTGTCAGGTCAGTTTATAGAAAGGTCAAATTATCATGATTACAGAGAACGCCTGCTCGAACTTATAGTGACCAAGTGAAGAAGTTTACTGAGGAAATTTAATATTTTCCAATACCAACCCGTTTCGATCCATGTTGCCGTTATCGTCGTCTTCCTTTCCTTCTTCATCGGAAGAAGATTCCAATTTGATTTCCGTCAATTCCTGTTCTTCATCCATCTCGTATTGATCAATTCCATCCCCTTTTCCGAGCGCTTTCCCTACAACTTCAACTTGGCCAAGAAGTGGTCTGGGCGATGTTGTGTCGTGTTCCGCTTTCGCTCCTCTGGCTGGTTGTGATTCCTTCGCCACAAACATCGGATTATCGAAGGCACGCTCTCGCACCTCTTCACTCTCCGCGTCGTAGCCCATAATGATGCTCTCCTGCATATCCGTCTCGACAGCGCCTCCCACTGTGCCACCCACATTGTCGAAACGAGCGAACACAAAAGGCGAACGTAGCACGAAGTCGCGCCACAACCTGGGGTCGTGTATCCACTGCGGAATGCGATGCAAGTAGCGATTGTTTGGAGCATAATGAGCAAAAATCACCAAGCTCACCATACCGACGAACATCAGGCACAGGATAATCAACACCACCGAACCGAAGGTGATGTTCGGATTGTAGGGACGCCCTGAAAATTGCATTTCCAATCGCTTTGGCGTCGCTCCTGACAGAAGCTTCGTCCAGTTGGTGCTTGCATTCAGGTGTTGGACGAATTCGACACTCTTTTCACGATACGCATGGCGGTCGACAATAATCGCTTGCAGCACCTTCCTCCCTGGTGTCGGGGTAACGTAGTTCACGTGGTAATCCAGCTGTTCAATGAGATCCTCCGCGTTTATTGCATCCGATATGACCTTGCTGAGTTTTTCCAAGTTTCCCGCATCACAACTTTCCACTGTGAACTGCAAAGAGGATCCGCAAATGGGGCAGCAGCTTTCATAGGGCGTGAATGGAACCAGGCAGTGAGGTCGTTGACACGAAGCGACTACGTTGTGGCAAATGGGTTCCAGGAGAGCCCAAGAATCTTTATGACAACCGCAGGTGTCATCGTGATAATATTCGACACTTGTCGAGCCCGCATTCTTGAATAACAACTGACCCACATCGGTCTTGAACAAGTAGCTGAGATAATCGCGCGAAATCAAGGAACCTGCTAAGCCCAGCTGACCCAATCGAATGACCGGCACGTTCTCCAGATCAATGGCCAGGGCACCTCTGCGTTGAATGACGACCGCTTCGTTGCTACATGGTACTCGCTCCAAATGCGGCAGCGCTGCATTCGGCGGCATCTCTGTTATCCAGTTCCTCGGACTGAACCACCTGCGTATTATTGCTGGCTTTAAGTAGGCTTTGCGGCTTCTGCCATTTTCACACTCTCGTTCTGTGTCATGATGGTCTTCTCCCAAGGTTATGGTAGCGTCCTGTTCCAACAAGAGAGCGCCTTCTCTGGGCAGCACCAAACTGCTAACGGCAACGTTTTTTGGCAAAGGCAGCACTGCTGAGTAAGTTTCGGGAAAGACCACTTCTTCCAGGGAGCACGGCAGATATCCCGACATCCAAGAGGCTGGATGGTCAAAGCCTGGACCATCCAGTAACAATTTGGTGCCTTCTGCTGGACTGAGTATAATTAAAGCTGGTATTAAAGTTCGGAATACTGAATTCAACATTTTTCAGTAAGATTGTGATTCACACTGAAAATTGATTCCATCATTCAGTCAGCGGATTTTCAAACGAGCGCATAATTTTATCATCTTTGAAAAAAGAGGCGGTTACTGATTGAAACATTTTATCTGCGGCCGAAATTCAGCTACATTTTAATGTACAGTACGACCCCGTTAGTCTGGACTATTCTTTTATCCGATATTTTTTCCTCTTCAATTCGCAGAGTTGGAATTTTACTCTGTGCTTTTCAATTGGTTTCGCAGGTTAAATGAGACAACGTATGAATAAGTGCCTAGCTCCGATATTTTTTCTTTTTCTACCGTTAGAAACGGAAATGGCCATTTTTTTCCTACTGAAAGTCAGCCATCTTAGAGTTAGGAGCGTTTAAAAGTCAAATAAGTGATAAAGTAAGTTAGATATCTCCTAAATTAAGCCAGATATTGAATCGTGAAAGATACCGTTTGATGCCTATAATAATTTTTAATGCCTATAATGCCCAATATGTAATGAATTTCAGAATACAACGGTTAAGGAGTTATATTAATTTTTGTAGAAATATGACAATTTGTCCTTGAATCGAGAACTGTTTCTCCTAAACGACCACATCAAGGTATAAAATAGATTACATTGATGAAAAGTAGTAAAAATACAGCTTAATAGAAAAATAATATTTATACACCTATTTCAGGAAATTACAAAGATCAGGAAAGAGCAGGTGGAAAGAGTAGGAGGAGGAAAATTTCGTTGAATATTTTTAGTTTCTCCTTTGCCATAGAACACTTCTAGCTGACTAACAGTTTCACGCGTACTGCAGTTCTATGTTCCTGTGTGCTGTTTAACAGGCACTGCAATGTTTGTCAGAATGCAAACAAATTTGTTTGTTTTTTCATTTTTTCATTAATCATTTTTTAGTTGTTGTTATACATTCTGGTCGCTTCCCAGCAAAACCAGAATAACCGAGTGGCGCACACAGGTACACTTTTTTCTCTTTTGACTAACACACTCTCATAATACTTTTAAAACACTTTCTAAGTGCGAAAGAGATGTCAACATTTACGTGACTGTTGTGTGTTTCTTTCTTGTTTTGGCAAATCATTCTTTCTTGTTTTGGCAAATCATTCTGATTCTGACAGATGAAAGAAAGCGCCCAAAATATTAAAAGCAAGCAAATTTAAGTGATTTTTATTAATATAATTATAACTAATTAACATAAAAGTAAAAAAACCCTCACCCGGATGACTGGTGAGGCTACCGACGACTTGCAACTAGAAGTGCAAGCGTTGTTTCCGTTGAGCACAATGGATGCGTGCCACGACGTAGAGGAGCGGCTGGAAACCGAGGAATTTGCTTCAGCTGTGGTATTTATTTTTTTTCTCATTAAAGAAAACTTGTAACATATTTTCCTCTTATCCCTAGAAAACATATTTGTATGGTATCAAAGGTTCGACAGGGAGCCTTGCCTATGTTATGAGAAACATTATCACCGATGAGCTCCTGTCTTATTTCAATTGGAGCGGGGTATGGGAGAAGCGGGCTCTCAAGAAATGCCACCTATTTAATGAAATTTTATATGGTAATTAGATGTTAACTGATATGTTATTGTTATTTTACTATAACACTTCTTTTACCAATAGATGTGTTCGGCTCAGAAGGGCGATTGTGTTTCGAAACCCAAATGAAGAAAAGTGTCGAAAATGCGCGAAACAGATTCAAGCAAAAAAAACTTAAACAGAAACAACAATTTAATGCACCGCTGGATGAACAGTAGTGAGCTGCGCCGACCGAAAGTAATTTCAAAACGTTTAAAAACTTCTTCCAGAAAAAATTCTTTAATTTTTATCAAAGTACAAATGCAATTTAATGCAATGAAATGAGCTGTGCCATAAGTAATTTAAAACTTCTTTAATTTTTATCAAAGTACAAAATATTACAAAGTACAATGTTCAAATGTACAAAGTACATTTAAAAGATTATCTATATATAATTATTATTGCAATTTAATGCAATGAAATGAGCTGTGCCATAAGTAATTTAAAACTTCTTTAATTTTTATCAAAGTACAAATGCAATTGAATGCAATGAAATAAGCTGTGCCTTAGCATAAGTAATTTAAAAACGTTTTCCTTTATTTTTATGAAACTTTATGTTTAATTGAATGAGCTATAGTTTTACAAACTACTTTACTGATAAGCTTTTTATTATAATGAATTATATATGTTTACATTTTTACACATAGTGTAATACACATACACAAACATCTTGATTATAATAAATTATATATGTTTATTATAACTAAATGATATTAATCGTTGTTTTATTTTTATTACCATTTGAAATGTTAGCACTGAAAATGGTACGACAATCGGTTAATTAACCAGTTAATTTACTGGTAGCGATACCCGAATGATATGGTATCACAACCGGTTAATTACCTGGTTAATTTACCGGTGGCGATACCCGAATGATATGGTATGACAACCGGTTAATTACCTGGTTAATTTACGGGTAGCGATACCCGAATGATATAGTATTGCAACCGGTTAATTAACTAGTTATTTCACCGGTAGCAATACCAAACAGCTGATAGTGCGAAAGAGCGCACTATATATTTACACATACGAGTTCATGCATGGGAAAGAAAGGGATGCAAGATCACACGTACACAAAAGTTTCGGTTAGTTTTTTCCCAAGGCCCTGTAGAAACTAATAGAAACTTTAACCGAAACTTCGGTTAGTTGTACCAGTAAATTACCCGGTTAAATAACTGGTAGCTGTCTTGCAGGGTTGGTTCTGTTTTATTGATCATTTGGAGAAAAGCTGCTACTCGGTCGGTGTATTTCTCAGATTTGTCGTGAACTTTGGAACGGCAAAACATCTTCATTATTACATAGATTCAATATCAGTGTTTTAGGCTGAAAAGAATTAAACATGTTAAACAGAGCAAATACAGTTGCAGAGTCCGTGTACCATAGCAAATATAAATCCTTCGTTTTTCTGCTGCATTTCATCGCAACGGCTCAGTTTATTTACGCCATCTACTATGATTTTACTTACGTGGTTTTTCCAGATACCATCTCAAACATGCACCATCCTTTTGGCGGCAAGTTCAAGTATCTCACTTTTTTGGATACGGTAAATATGACGTAACAATTGCACACTACTTTGAGTAAATTATATTCGTGTTAAACTTGTACTTGGACCTTTTTCGGTGCTTAAAATAATACAAACCAATTCTTTCTGTATTAAAGTGATTAAAGTCAATTAAATTATTGTTATTAAATTATGTTATGAAAACGCGAATTTAAATTTAGTTCACTTACAATTTTAATGAGAGTTAAACGTAGTATTGGTTGATTTAAATAATTCAAAATTATGAATGAAAAATCGTTGAGATTTGTGATGAATCTATTATATTGAGTAAGTAAAAGAAAGAAAGAAAGATTAATAGGTCATAGAGTAGGTATTAAAATAAAATACATATTAACACTTTAATTTGAATCTTCAACACACATGTATTTACTTTTATTAGATTAAACTTTAGCCCCGTGCTTATGGAAAGATTTAACTATGTATTTTACATTTTTAACTTTTTTAAGATTTTATTTATATTTGAAAGTATTTTTTACACATTCTTAAAAAAATTGTAGTGTTTTATTTGATTTACTTGCTATATATTTATATTCTTTATTGTATATATTTGTATCATATACGTATACACGTATATACATACTTATATTATTATTTTATATTGTAACCTAATCTATTAATCTAATTCTAGAATTCTGTGACCACAGCTCGATACTTATCAGGAGAATTAATTTAAAGTTTCAGTTTATTTATTTATAATTTTTTTATGATTTCTTGTAGAATTTAACGCATTCTCTACTTTCTTTTGTTGATTTAATTCTAATGTAATGCAAGGAAAATCATGTAATGACGTAAATGTAGCTATATAATAATTCTGTATAACACTACAGAATAGAATAACTTCTAAAAACTTGCTACAATTATAACAAGAATATTGAAATTATGATATAAAATTATTATGATTTATTTAGTCATAGAAAAGCAACAGTTTAATTAAATATGAAATACGAAATAAACTAACTTCGTTTCAATTTCTTCTTAATGTTTTTCTGTACATTTCTCTGTTGCAGATAATTCAGTCGGTCTACTTCACCATCTGTCTAATTAATGATGTGTTTGGCACCAATGCTGTGGTGCCACAGAGAACGCCAACCATACGCAAAATCAAGGACTATCTGATGGCAACCTTAGCTTTTCCAATTGCTTTGAATGTAGGAATTGTATTTTGGTCCTTGTATGCTATCGATCGCGAATTGGTGTTGCCCAAAGTGTTGGATGCCGTATTTCCAAGGTATATACTTTTGTTTTCTGTATAATCGCTTTTTTAACTTTTATTTCCTTTATTAATTTCTTTTAATAAATTTTCATTCTTTGCTCTATTCTTTTTTTAGTTGGCTGAATCACATCATGCACACCAACATCGTCGTCTTCATAATTTTGGAAATGTTCACATCATTCCGAGACTATCCGGACCGCAAAAAGGGACTCTCGGGTCTTATTGCATTTTTGCTCACCTACTTAGTTTGGCTTCACATCGTTAAGCATTATTCGGGTGTCTGGGTGTATCCGGTGCTCGAAGTCTTACAGCTGCCACAACGAATCATCTTCTTCATCGTCTTGTTTGCCTTTACTATCAGCCTCTATTTCCTTGGGGAATATATGAATAACATTGTTTGGGCCAAAGAGTTGAAATTATCGCAGCGTAAGATAAATTAAAATGAAGACATTTTTCATTCACATCTTTAAGGCCACTTCAATAGAAAAATACCAAAAAATCATTCTGATTCAGCATGAAATCGTATGAAAAATCTATTTAACTGATGAGTACCAAAAACTGTAAATTATGTATTAGTAGGAGCTTTAGTGGTCATTTTTAGTTCCTCGCAATTAATATAATAAAAAAGCTAACTCATAAAATCTTAGCTGATAATATAATGTCGTTTTTCCCAAATAAATATAGTAAAGACTCTAAATTTCAATGTCTTAAATGTTTGTGCAATACAGTAAAACAAATAAATATGTATCTATGTACAATGTATATTGTACATTAGTAAATAAAATAATGAAGTAATTGTTGAATTCAAGTATTTCGAAGTATGAAGTATATATATATGAACTTTCTTTGTGTAGTTTACATTTTGGTGTTGTTAAAGCCATTTAAATCACAATACAACATAGCTTTTTAATACTTAATTATTTATATATACGAATATCTAAAACTATTTTTCTAATTCATATCACGTGCACTTTTTGTTCCTTTGTCAACTCAGATATTTATCAAATTGTTGAATAAAAATTAAACTACATTGAAAATTACACACATAATTATAATTACATTGTGTGTTTTTATTGTAAACACTATTTTAGACTTTGTCAGATTTTAATTAAATTGTTGAAATAAAAATTAAACTACATTGAAAATTAGAAATATAACTAACTATAATATATGTGTGTTTTTATTATAGACTGTTATTGCATGAAATTAATTCAATTGCATTCGTTATAGATACTGTTTTAAAATAACACGTGTTACCGTGACGTAGGAAAACAAATAGTTAAATGAGTTGGAAGGTTTTTATGCTATTATCGCATTTATTTACGAAACATTTCATTTTAACATTGAACTTTCAAGAGCAACTAATTAATGGTAATTATTATATACCACTAATATTACGCCAAGAAACCGTAAACATTTTTAGAAAAGAAGTGGGATTGCGGAAATAACAGTATAAAAAGTATTTAAAGTAAACAGTTATTTAAAGTACATACACATATATAAAAATATAAGCAGGGGGTTTGAATGAACTGTATTCGCCCTACAATTGACACCCAGGTCTCTATCTAGGTCATAGGGACATTTTAAGATTTCTCCCTTTTTTGAAATGTAGCCAACTTCACACATTAAAAAAATAAAATTCATAAATAAACATGATTAATATTATGCTACGTGAAGGATTTTGCAATGATGTTTGATGCAATTTCGGGTTTAGCGAAGTTCAAGAAACTGGTTCCCAGTTCATTAAAAAACGCAGGTATAGTAGTATACTGTTGTTATACGTTCGTTATTATTAACAAAAAAGTCTTTAAGAAAAGTTTGAAAAAGTCTTTACAAAAGTATTAAGTTGACATCTCCTCCTACTTTGGGAAATAGTTGTAGAAGACCTGAAATGTGATTTCTCTGGATCCAACTTATTTGAGAATCGCTGATTTTAACAATGCAAATGTCAGTGAGAATCTGATGTAGTGTTGGGAATTATAGTTCACTACAGCGAGCGATCTTTCTAGTTCAATCAGCTGTCGTGAACTAGTTCGTTCATATAGTTCACTCGGTCATTTAGTTCAGTAGTTCGTTCGCTCATTTAGTTCAGTAGTTCGTTCGATCATTTAGTTCAGTACTTTACGCGGTCATTTAGTTCGTTAGTTCTTATAAGAGATAACGAGATGAGAAAATCGGTTTGATATTTAATTGGCAATATCTAATACTGAATACATGATTAAATTATATATTGTTAGATTTTTAGTAACATTTTTTTCCATTCTTAATTTTTTTTATAATAAAATATATAATTAACCTATCTATTATCTATACATATTTATCACAATATTAAGAAAGTAGAGTGTCTTACCATTATAAGGAGGTGTATTCTATCGTATTCGGCAGAGGAAAATGCATTGTAAAGCTTACACTCACGTAAGTACCAAACGCTTGTTACATAAATTCTACTACTCATTACGGAAAACGAGAAATTCCGAAAAATTGTTTTGAAAAATTGCGCTTGTTTTATATAAATGAAAGAAAATTCGAGTACCTTTCCAAAACCAATGACATGTAGCTATCTGCTACAGTTCATGAGATATAGGTCTGATTCCAAGCTTTAAAGACACATAACTCGGAAAAAAGACGAGAGCTCCACTAACTGATATTGTTGTTGTAGTCCCAACAATAAACAAACAACAACGACAACAAAAAGAACTAAAAAATCGGAGTTATGTCATTGTGCCTGAATTGTGCCAAGATTTCAAATAAATATTTGATTTGGAAACATCCTCTGAAATTGATCTAACGAACTGAAACATACAGAAAAACTAACGAGCAGCTGAACTGAAACGAACTAACGAGCAGCTGAACTGAAACGAACTAACGAACTGCTGAACTAAAAGAACGAAAGACCTACTGAACTAAAAGAGCGACTGAACTAAAAGACCGAGTGAACTAAAAGAGCGATTGAACTAAAAGACCGAGTGAACTAAAAGAGCGATTGAACTAAAAGAACTAAGAACTGTGAACTAGATCTCATAGTTCACGCAAGTGATTCGTTCAATTGAACTAGTTCGTTCACGAACTACCCAACTCTACTAAGAACTGTGAACTAGATCTCATAGTTCACGCAAGTGATTCGTTCAATTGAACTAGTTCGTTCACGAACTACCCAACTCTACTTTGATGGCAAGTAAATAAACAAGTTCTGGTGAAACGTGTTTTTATCGGATTTCCCTGAGATATAGGCAACAATTGCAGAGGTCATTAAAAATGGCCAAAGGTAAGAAACGAGCCACAAAAGAGGCCACAGCTACTCTCCTGTCGAAGGCTGTGCACCAACAATTAGTGCAAAAGGATTCTGCCTACAACCAGGGTGTGTTTAAATATTTACGACTGCTCGTGCATTTACTTGCGGCTTTTCAGTTCTGCTATGGTGTCTACTTTCACCAGTTCAAAGTACAGTGGCCCACAAGTGACGATGGTGGTGTTGAAGAAGAGTTCCCCAAATCGGAAAGACAGCATTGGGGTGGAAAGTTCAAGTTCCTAACATTTCTAAACGCGGTAATTAATAATGAATGTTGTTTGGTGAAAGTAGTTATTTTTTTTAATTGGAAGTTTTTGTCTTTCATTCTTACAGATTGTTCAAGCAGGCTATCATATCGTGGCTCTTTTCAATGATTTATTTGGTTCGAATGAGGTTTCGTCTAAAACGGAAGAGCCTGTTGTACGCAAATTAAGAGATTATATTTTCGCCGCTTTGGCGTTTCCATTAGCGGGGAATGTTTGCATTTCTTTTTGGTTAATTTATGCCATCGACAGAGAACTTGTATTCCCCGCAGTTCTTGATGCTATATTTCCGAAGTGAGACCAAAAGAGACTCGCATATTTCTGAAATACATGCATATTAATTCATCGCTTTCCTTTTTTTCCAGTTGGCTTAATCATATTGTTCACACTAACGTGGCTATGATGATTATTTTGGACATGTTTACTTGCTTCCGCCGGTATCCATCGAGAGCTCGTGGTTTGGCCGGTGCATCAATATTTATGCTTTTATACTTGGTATGGATTCATATCGTTAAGCACTTTTCCGGACAGTGGGTCTATCCGCTGCTGGAGGTCCTGAATATGCCGATGCGTTATGTTATGATGGTTGCTCTGGGTAGTTTCACGGTGCTTTTGTATTTCGTTGGAGAGTGGTTGAATGGCGTGGTTTGGGGCCAAGAGTTTAAACTGTTGCAGCGTGAACAATTTAAAATGCAATAAATAATAATACTCTATATCGTTAACATGTTTAAATACTACAATAATATTAAGTTCAATACATTTTTTATACTGAATTTTTATACAAAATATATGGGTTTTTACCTTTTGGATATCACTTTTTTAGATAACAATTCCTTGCAAGAATTAAGTTGAAAAAAATTCCTCTTCAAATTAAGATTTAGTTTGACGAAATTTCTCCTGGAAGTTTAAGAAAATAACAAACAAATAACTGCTCAACTCATATCTAAGTCTATAAATATTAAAACATTTCTAAAGTAATGCTTTTAATTTAATTTTATTATTTTTTGTATAGCTGGTGATGATTTCGTTTTAAGGCACATTTTGATTTGTAAAAAACTTGAATACATTATAAAAATTTTACTTAAATCTATTAAAAACAGTCATCATAATAAAAATGGTAAAATATCTTTTCTGTAAAAAATACTTTTCTTTGAGAAATACGTTATTTCATTTTTGTTTAGTAGAAAATTGAGAGTAATATTGATTTAAATGCACTCGATGGTTTGACAAAGTATACTGATGGCTGATTAAAGTCAAAGCTAATTTTAATTTATACTTAAACACTAAATTTATGCTTAATTTATATAAAAATGCAGTGTACTAAAAATACACATTTCGCGATAGAATGGTTTTTTAAGTTTGGAAGACCATGAAACGGTATCAAGTGTGCGTTAAGGTTTTTAAACAGTCAAGTAAAATTTTGGTATTATAAAAATGTTTATGCTAAGAATTTTCTATCCAAGAAATACCAAAAGTTCTTCTTATTTCTTAACACTTACTAAACTTATTACTTAAATTTAAATTCAATATAAACAATAAATACTTAGTTGAATTACTTTTAAGTAAAAACTGCGAAACCTGTTGTATAAATCAATTTGATCATTATCGATGTTTAATGATTGCAATTGATTTTAACTTGTAAAGGTCAAATAGTACGTTAAAAATCATTCCATACTTTTCCTACATATCTTCATCTTTCACTTCGATGGCAGTAATAACATTTTCAGTTTATCCGATTCACTCATTAGCATTGCTTCCTTGTGTCTGTTGTTTGTGTGTTGATGTTGATGTGGCAAGAGAGAATACATTTCAGTTGCATTGTTGGCAAGGTCGGCCTCCTCACCGTAATCACCACTTTTATGTCTATTCTTTGCATTTAATTGTAGCCTGGCCAATTTTAGTTCCTCCTCACCGTATGAAGATGCGAGCGTTTGAGTTGATATTTCATAGGCATTCGCTTGGATTCCGACATCACAACTGGTTTTGCTGCTGTGTGAATTCGGTTTGCCCGTGGACAAACCCGAGTATGAGCTGTGCAACATGGCACCCAAAGGAATATCTAATTCAGCGGACGAATAAGAAGACACTGACTCTAAATCAGGATGCTTTAGTTCACGACATAAGCGCAAATTAAGATTAGAAATATTCAGAAGATCGACGTAATCTGTGGAAGACTTTTTATGGTTTGCTGTTGCAGCTGATGATGTATGTCCATGCTTGCGTTGCGTTGAACGACGATTGTTTGTATTGCCAGCGGTCGCAGCAGTTTGACCTGATTTACGTGCCGATTGCTTGCTGCGTGTAGAGTTGCGTGAGTTTCTGTTATTGGATTCATTCGATTTTTGCATATTTTTAAGCAGATTTTCGAGGACAGCCTGTTTTTTCCTATCGTGAGTCTCAAGAATCTCTTCAATTCGTGGACCACCGCGCAACTCATTGTCGTTGTTGTCATCGTCATCGCCACCACTGAGATCCTGTTTAGGAACCACATCGAGGCAGCTTTCGTCCTCTTCATCCTCCGAGGAGGTGGTCATACCTTGATTTTGTAGAAATGGTATTATAAACTTACCATTTTTAGCTAGGAATTCACTAATGTCAGCTGGATCTAAACCTAGACAAAGTTCAATAAAAATTGTCATTTAATCCGATTATCATTTTTAGCGATTCATTCATTCTTTACCAGCTGTTGCACTGCGTCTTTTCATGTTCTTTCCGGTACCGCTCCCGCAGCTGTTATGTTTATTGGTACTGTGAGTAAACAAACCCATTTTGTGACTTGCATTTGGATATGTTGTCTTCTTCAAAGCGATCACTTGTGATTCTATCGAGGTGCTGCTCTCACGGCGCCCGCTGTATTTGCGACCCGAGGTAGCAGCCATAAAATCACGTCTTCGTTGTGAACGTTTATTCGTCGTCGAAGCGGAACCGCTTTTATTAGCACCACTCTGCTGGTGATGATGATGATGGTGGTGGTGATGGCCACTTCGAGAACGTGCTGCTACCTTCGTTTTCATTTCAGCAATTTTAACAGAAACCTGAAACAGTAAAAAATCATCATCAAAGTTTTAATCAACTTAAATTCAATTTTAGTTTGAAGCAGTTTCAATACTATTTTCACCTGAGAGTCTACCGAAGTTCTACGTGATTCCACTGAAACATGTCGAACACTGAAGCTTATTTCAGAATCAACAGAGTTTTTCCGTGGTCCTCCTTGACTGGAAGAGTTGGTTGTGCCGGCGCCAGTGATTGCCATGCGTCTTTTAACAAACTGTGGTAAATAGTTGGCCCACGTAGAACTGATTTCATTTGTAGCCGAGGAGTTCAAATCATTGACATCGAAATTCAGACCCACCGGATCTGTGTGTGTGTTATATAGGGTTATGGAGAGCCTCCCCTTGTCCTCGAATTCTTTGCGCTTTGCCCAGGTTTGGGCGATGACCTTGTGTTTTGGCATTTTCACTTCTTCCGCCATATCTTTGCCGCATTTTCTTAACATACGTAAAAAAAATGGTAAGATCAAGGAGGGATCAACTATGATTTCTTTATACTTTCGCCAATAGCGTTTCCATGTTTCAATCGATGAAGGAGTCCAACACCAGGTGGACATCACGATGCCAGCACCGAAGAGACACAACAAATGCAGCTGAAGTACAGCGACGCTGGGACGATTTTCAAGTTTGCACACGATGTAGTCATCCGTGAAAGTAGCCGTAATGCTGCATCTTAAATTCAAAGGGTTTAATTAAAACACGTATCACTTATATCCGAACTGTTTTTAATTTCTTAGATGAACACTTACATAACGTACGTGCGTAGACTTTGCGCCCATTCCGCAGAATGCTTAAACTCTGAAGCATGGCAGGCGAGCGACACCAAAATAAATATCAGCGTAAATAAGGCACATAAACCCATTCGAACGATTATCAAATGTATTTTATTGCTCGCCGAAGTCGATTTAATATCATTCGCAAAGTGCTTCAAGCTGAAAAGCATGATCATTCCTTTGATAACGAAGAATCCGCCTATCAAAATAACTCCTATCAGTGGACCGAGTAGTAAGCCAGCACGTATGGAATGATTTAGATACCCCACAAAGCAAATACCAACGGTACTGTTACCATCCACCTCACTCAAAGCCATGGTGGTTATGGTCAGCACAAGCGGCAGCGACCAAGCGATCAAATGAAAGTAAGAACCTTTTTTGTCGATGCGATCCTGTACATTTCCTACAGCGCGGAGGTGCCAGGCGTAAGTGAGGAACACAAACCACACCATAGCGGCCATGAGAAAGTAGTAAACGAGCACGAAAACCACAATGCAGGAAAGATTCTCACCCGCGGTGGGTTCCGAGTGGCGCAAAGTCCCATCCTTGCGGCAGACAATGTCTTCACGGGAGCCGGGGGTGAATTGAGCCAACCAGCTAAAAGAAAAACAACACTATATTAATATACAGATATGTTGATTTAATTTTATAACTTACCCCAAACAAGCTATCAAAAAACATATATTTATATAGAATACTATCAGGGCCGGGTACTTGTTGGCATTTTCCCAGTCAATAAGGAAAGTGGCCACCACAAAAAGATTGCATAAGAAACATAAAGTGCCACCCCAAGCAATTAACTTATGTATCTGGCGATGTTCATCGTCCGTGTAAAGCGGGTCCTTGCACTTAACACCGCATCCATCGATACCGGGATAATAGCTAGCACTCGATTCGGCTGGCACCAAAGGATCCAAACAGCTACCTGTTATGTTGAACTTTAGCTCGCGCATATCATTGTTGCACTTGGCTGGAAACAATGTCTCATTGCAGCGTAGATATTCGGGAAAATAAGATGTATTGTACAGAATGCGACAGGGCTCCAGAGTAATGCGGCACATCTCCAAAGAGGGCAGATAAACCATGTCTTGGCCATTGATTTTTTCACATTTTGGTGCGAAAACCGAACAAAGGAAGGGCTGCAAGAAAAAATTTGTTGCTATCTCAATTAAGACACTATTTTAATTTTACCTGTATCACTGCCCAACATTTGGGTACATGACGCAAAGCTCTGTAGTTATTTAACCGTTTCATCACTTCATTCTGGTTCTGAAAATCAGCGAGATCTAGGCTGGTAAAGGTGTAGGGTATGTTAGCGCCCAAGCAGGTGTTGAATTTCAACGATTCGCAGTGACCGCGACGCACACATTGAATGTGGCGCACATCTAAGCCGCGCCCTTCAAACCAGGGCTTGTCGTCTTTGCCTTTTTTGCCATATATACGATAGTTGAGGGTGCCGTTTATAGGTTCAAGTTCAGTTGTTGCGATGAAGTTCGTTGCTATTCTGGATGAGGATGGAGGCGAAGGATTGGATGCAACAATTGTGCTGCTATTGATTAAGTGTATGCCGCATAATGAAATAAATGCAAAGCCAAGGAACTGGAGATGTGGAGGTCTGAAAATATAAAGCCAAAAAATAACACTTTAACGCATTCAGCGCTAACTACAGAGTAGTTAGAGTAAACAAATCTTACCTGCGGCCCATATTCTGCTGCTTGTTTAAATCACTTGTATGTACCTGTTTTTTTCTTAGTACGCTCAGGCACTATTCCCAGAATTCGAGACACTTTAAATAAACAATTAAAATGCAAGACACGCCACTTGATAGGTTATAAACATTTAGAAGTTTTATTTTTTTGCTGCATTTTGCTGCTATATCTAACACTGGTTTAAGTTTTATTTGTTTAGGCGCTTCATTCTAATAATTTAAAGAATAAGGTTTTTAGAACAATTTTGAGTAAAACAACCGGCAACAGAAAATTTATTTATAAACAATTATTAAAAATGCGAATTTGACATATAGCTAACAAAATAAAGCAACAGCGAAACGTACTAAGAACTAGAGCGCTTGGCTATACGCACTATCTTTTGCAACGGTTTCACTATTGGTATGTCGATACCATCGTTGGCTAGACACTGTTTTCTCGTTTGGTTTCAAAATTCGTAAACTTGCGATGCCAAAGGTGTGTGTGAAATTTACTTAAAATCAAATGTTGGCCAGAGAGAAAATATGAACACGCGTTCGGCAAACTACGTCGCACTTCTTGCGCTCGCTAAATGCTTACTTGTGTGCGTGAAAAGAAACTGAGAAGCCGGATCTATATCGTTTCAGAAATTCTCTACACTCGATAACAGAGTGTAGATTTCTCTCTTTCTTCCTCATCTCTTTCTCAAACGAACTGAGCGAAACTGTTTCAAAAGATACTGCGTGTAGCCAAGGCCAAAAAGACTACTAGACTGGAAACTCTTTTTTCGCTTTGAATGCTTTGTTGGTGAAATCAGGCTTGGGTGGTAGATTACAAAAACAAAGCGCATGTAATTTTGACAACTCGGGAGTGAATTTTGACAGCTCGGTAGTTTGTTTACAAAATTCAGAAAAATATTTTGAGAGAGGAATGCAACTCTTGTTCTTCTTCAAAGAAATAAGCTAGAAATATGATTTTTGAAATACGTAAAAAGGACCAAGGAGCCTGTTTTATAACCAACGAATGCATATAGAAATCTACATGAATCGTTTTTTAAGTTATGTAGATGCACAATATTGACTATTTTGCAGGTAAAACTAGATTAAATTTTATAAAAATTGTTCATTTCACAAATTTAGTCAACTGTTTTTAACCTACCACACATATTTTTAGCCGAAAGAGATGCCAATGTTTTATTGAATATTAATCTGTGTTTAGTTTAAGTTTGTCGGAGTATTGATATTTCAGAAATACCCAAAAAGGAGTAATACCAGAGATTAATCTCTGTTAATACGTAACAAAGTGGTGTAGTAAGTTATATAATATCTAATAATAATCTTTTCTGAATATGTTACTGGCATCCTTGGAAAGGTATTGGAATTATTTTTCATTTATGTAAATAACATTTTATTGAAAACCGTTTACTTTTAGAGAAATTGTAAGTATTGAACTATATAATATGTTTATATAGCAATTTCAAATTTATGAAGTTAACTTCAAACTTTCAAGTATATGTTTGTCGGACTATTCTAAAAATGATATGGATAATATTTTTCAGAAGATTTGTTATTCGTCAAAACAAAAATAACGATAGTGCAACGAACGAACTATAAATAAGCTTTGTTGACACTACTAAAAATAATTTTTTTTGTGCAACCTCTTTAATCTTCAATGATTTGATTTTTATGTAAAGTTTTTAAAGCTTTGATTTAAATGATTATGAACTTTCTTATGTTAAATAAAATGAACATTTTAAGTTATATATTAATCATATTTGATAATCAAACAGTAATAAGAATAATGCACAGTTTTCTATTTCTAATAATAATACAAGCACGAAGTGGATTTCATTTGCTTGCGGTTTTCAATTGTTTTAATACCCGTACCACAGAAAATAATAATTCAATTAATTAATTCAGTTAAATTAAAAGCCATTGTGTAGTTTTCATTTTTGTGTTTACTTTTTTTAGTGTTATAATCGTATGAATTTTTGGAACATCAATTAAAGTTATCAACATCGAAAATGAAAATGGATGGATTTAAAATATGAGATCCAATATCTCCATATAACATAACTAATATATATAGAAATATATTAATTAATTAAATCTTGAAAAGATATTAACTGATTTTTATGACAATCAGCTTGCTTTTTTTTTGCCAACTGATGTTCAAAACCAATCGATTCTCATAAACTAAATAAAATGAAAGCATAAAAATAAATTAAAATAATAAGAGGTTAGAAGCCATATTTTAAAATACCTATTCAAGTACTTTTACGTGTATAATTATAAAGAAGAAGGAAACTAAAAACCTTAGAAAATATTAAAAATTAAGAACATTTTCGTTCTTTCTTTCATGCTTCAACTTTTCTGGTCAAACATACGTGTTATATAACCAAATGCAAAGAAAAACAATACCATGATAAATAAACTACCGATAAGCTAAACGTAAGCTGATGTGGAGAACTGAACAAGCCTATAAGTCGAAATCAAAGTCAGGTGCAATTGAGGTCAAAAGTGACCCAGAGCGTAATTACGTAGTTACAATAATACTCTCTTGTAACACAGTTCGCTCTAGAGAACAGTAGCGCAGTATACTGACTCACAGACTCTTAACGTGACCACGTGACGGTGATGGGTGGGAGGGGTGGGTTGGTGTAGCGAAAATGTCTGAGAAAGAAGAAGATAATTAAATGCACTTTTGTTATTTAGAAACAGACGATGAACAACTTAAAGTCAAATAGAAATATCGATTTTATACGGCATCAAAGAAGCCTAATTAAAGAATCGATTCATTGAACCCAGGTCATGTTATTTGATTGCTTATTTTATTGTTCAGTCTAAAAATTAAATTGAAATTGAACAAGTATTTTATTTCGTTCATTCGTTTATTGATTATTTACATCAATTATATTTAAAGATTAATTATAAAATTTTATCCTGTATTGGGATCGATACTGCTGTTTCTTGAGATAAATGAAACCTAGGTAGGTTTCTCTTACTTCTCAGCAGTTTCTATTTAAAGTTTAAATTCAGTTATTTATTTTATATATTTATTAATTTATTTAATTTTTTGTTTCTACTATTGTATAATACTATTGACTTAAGTTTAAGAGTAAATGTTTTAAAGTAATGTTTACATGATGTAAATGTAGCCAAGGCTACATTATGTGATAAATAATATTTATAATAATATATTACAATATAAAAATATTGTTTAATATGGTGAAAAATATTATTGGGATTACGAAGGATAAAAAAGCTTTATTAAATTTTTTTAATTATAAAATAGCCTTTAGTGTTATTTCATTTCGTGGGATATAATGGGAAAAAATTTAAAATTATAAAAAAACTTTTTAGCTCACAGAAACACTTTCAGTTTTTCAGTTTTTGTTTTTGTTTCCGTTTTTGGTTCTTTCAGTATACAAAATGAATTTTATACTTTATTTTTAAAAAAAACAAAGCCTAAATCCTTCATTTCTCATACCGCTTCGCATTCTCTCATCTTCTCGTCCTTCCGCTCTCAGCAACTTTTTATTGTTTGCAAGGCGATTTTCATTTTAGTGTTCGTCCGTTTATATTATGCTTAAAAAAAATGGAAATCTTTCGCGATTTTTGTGAGTGAAAAAAGCCCACGGGTCCAGTTTTCATTTCGTTTTCATGCAACAACGGCAGCGGGAATGTGGGATGGATGATGGGACAATGCTGGGTCCACTGGAAGAGAGGGAGAGAGAGAGGGAGAAAGTAGGGGACACTGCCGCTCAAGCTTTCGTTAGTAAAGATTTGTCATTATTTAATTTACATCATCTCGTTCAAGTGACTTCTTGGTCCAAGTGAGTGTTGAGTGCTTCCAAGTTATTTGAAAAATTTCAAACTATGTCAAAATTGTCCTTTAGTAAAAAAAAAATCATCAAATATTCGATGGATGATACAAGTGATCGAATTTCGAACAGAGGGCAGACGATACTTGTCCATGCTCCGAGAATAATAGATGGATGAAGATGGACTAAGATGATGAGCTGATAAGATTCAAGACTGGAGGCTGGACTGAAATCTAGTTTAATTAAAAAAGTTAAAAGTCTAGTTAAATCTAAAATATCCACTGTTTTTAAGAAAAAAAACAAAAGTTGATTGTTTTTTTTATTGTAGTACCTTCGGCAAACTTCAGTCCTTTCTTTTCCCTTCCTTTCGTAGTCCTTCCGTAACTTCGCTTTGCTCACTCCCACGCTTGATTGGCGGCCAGATACATCGCGAACAAACTGTGAACTCGTTTTATAAAGTCGACTTGCGTGTCGCCCGTGCCGTCCACCGAAAACTTTTCACACAGCACCCGAATATAGTCGGTCAACGTGAGATCCTCCTGTTGCGCGTGTTGGTATGCATCCAGGAGGGAGCTTTTGGCTGCGGCAAACGAACGTGGCCAATCCATCAGCAACGCTTCGATGTCTTTGCTTGGCTGAGCATCGAAAACGGATTGAGTCATGTGCACCTCCTCCACCTCCGCGATCCATTTGTCGATATCCTTGGAGGACTTGGCGATGGGCACCGTTTGAGCCGAACCGGAACGTCTACCGTTGGTAGCATTGCCCGTGAGTACCGAACGGAGCTTCATGTTCAACAAACTGGGCTCGCTTTGTTCACCCGACGGTTCATCTAGAAAGTAGAGACCCATGCGATCAAGGTGCTCGCTGATTTCTTGCTGACGTTGTTGTTGCAGGAGCGGCGGAACCGTGACCTTAAGGAAAGCATCCACGTCACCGACGGCCGGCACGTAGTCCGGTATGAAAGGTTGAAGGTGATATGGCGTTTCAATGCTCTGTGGAGCGTAATTGAGGATGTAGGAGAAGAGATCTTTCACCTCTTTAGGCACATTGAGTGACTCCCACTTTTCGGGCGTTAAGTTGAGCGGTAGCTCGTTGGCTGTCTGTCCCGAACGGCCTGAACTGGAACGCTTTGTGGTTGCAGATGGCTTATCCAGTATTTCGTCAGATTCGGTTTCGGAGGCGTCATCAGGAGTTTCTCCATCTTCCCGACTCGTTTTACCCGTGGACTTGACGGTTTTTTGACGACTTGATGATGGGCGTGGTTGAAGACGTGATGAAGTGAAGGACGGGGCGGTTTTTCCGGGCGGCTTCTCTGCATAGCTATCGTTGAAGTTATCGTCATCGTCGTCGTCGTCATCATCATCATCGTCATCGTGATCTAGTATATCGTGTAATAAACCATCATCATCCAACAAGTTTTGCTGAAAATGTTGAAATCATAATTTCAATCAATGGTGTGATATCGTGGTTAATCGATAACCATAACTTACCGCAGTCAAATTCCGTCCTCCTCGACTGACTGCTACTCCGCGTTCACCAGACATGGAACTGTATTCTTTTCTGTCCCTTGCTTTAATCGAACTCCGTCTACTCGGCAGTTTGTCCACTTTAATGGTGTTCAAGTGCCTTGGTTCCGCTGGACCTACAGCTATTTCCTCATCGTAGTAGTTCATAACCTCTCGAATAGTTTTAAGTTTCGGCTTTTATTAAGAGTTTGATTCACCTCGACGATTGCCGAATGACTGTTAAACATTGCTTCTGGTTGAAATGTTTTGTTTTGGCCTCGTTTACTTAACGTTAATTTCTGTTGTTGCTCACTTATCCTTGTATCCTTGACAACTACAGAGAGGTGGGAATGCGGGTAGAGTGTGTACGTGGAATCTATTAAAAGCGGGTGGAAGGTGTAGTTGAAAACAAATATCTTGTCCAAAAAATGTCCAATTAAATAACTTCTACTTGGCAATGCTGTGTAGAAAACCACTCAAGAGTTTCTGAGAATGTGTGAGCATTGAAATGCTGCTACTCACTGAGAAATGTAAACAAAAGAATTGCATGCACACGATGCAACGTTTCGTCACTTCGTCGCTACGTTAAGTCAAATTGGTTTACCCGGATCCCCTTAAAGGGGAAATGAAGCTTCGTATACATTCGTGTCTACTCGTGTCTCCAATGTCTCGAGACGAACTGGCAAACAGAGCACCAACGGAATTCACTGCGGATTCGTACTCGAGGCAGGTTGGACGTATTTTTTCCCCATTCAATCCACGCTGAGTGTCGTCGTGTAAACAACATTTACATGTAACGAAATTTTGACGCGATTTTAAAATTTTCCAATTTGTGTGGTTTTTGGGCGCTCGCCAATTCCATGAATACGAGTATCTCGTGGTGAATGATATCAATATTGATATACACGGATATATTGATAACTGATTACAAATTTGGTGAATCGAAAAAGTTGTAGAAAAAATAAATTTAAAAAAAACAACTAATTGAATTCAGAAGAAATACTGAAAAATAATAAAAATAAAAACAAGTTATAAATAATAATTATTAATATATAAAAAATAAATAATAAAAGTTATGGAATTTCCGAAGCATTAAAAAATACTGTGAAAATTTAAATTTAACTTTTAATTAATTATAATTAATTAACTGTTTGAATAAGGAAAATATACAATGAAAGACAAATTTTGAAGGAATTTAAGTACGATAAAAAATATCAAATAAATTTAAATAAAACCAAATTGAATTTATATTAAATACAATTTCAAATTATCGAATAGTTTTTAAACAAAGGTATTTTTAAAGAAAAATTCACAAAATAAAAATCGAATTAAAAAGAACGAGGTACGTATTTTATTTTTAATGTTGAAGAATTTTAATAATTTAATTATTATTAATATTTGAATAATTATTGATTATTTTAATTTCAATAAACTCACCATTATTATAAATTCAAAAACAAAAACGGAATTACTACAAATATTTCTATTAACTTTTCTATTATTAAATAATCGTTCAAAATTTTGAGTCTTTAAATTGAATTAACACATAATATTGCTCATCACATTTTTTTAAAACTTGTAGTAATTTTAAATATTTTACATATTATTATTGCTATTATTATTATTATTATTATTATTTGATTATCATGGTTTTTTTTTCCTTTGAATTTGTGAGAAGTTTTTCTTCCGCTCCACACCTCCCCCCCCCCCCCCCTCCTTAAAAAGTATATTAATATATTTTTGTTTTTTAGTTGCTTTTCTGTGCCATCAAATATTTTGCAATATTTCTTTCCTAAAATAAAAAAATTCGCACAATAAAAAAAGAAAATAAAAAATTCTGTGATCTCGTATAAAACAAAACAAAAATATTGCACAGAACAAGAACAAGAAAACGAGTTTCCTTCATAATCTTTTTTGTGTCTTTTAATTGAATGTCACTTTTTTTCTTCTTTTGTGGTCAAGTTTATCTTTATCATCATTTTGGCCTTACGTTTTTTTTACTACATACTTTTTTACTGTATTTTTATTTTTTTGTTTGTTGTTGGTGTTTGTTTTTAGATCGTATTTTTGGGGCACATTTTTATTATTATTGCGTTGCGCTGATTGTTAAAGTTTTAAAAGAGAAACTGTATCTAAGGTTATCCACCCCCGCCTCCGATTACCCGCCCCTTCATAGCTTTCCTTTTGGTATCATTATTTAAATTAATTTTTTCCCCAAACCCCGTTTTCCTTTCCCTGCTTCCCGCCTTCCTTCCTTCCCACATTTCCGGCTTTTCATTGCTTTTGGTTTTGATCGCATGAAAAACTTTTGTTTTTATGATTTTCTGTTGATGCTTTTGAGCTACTTTGATTATTCCATCCTCCTCTTTGCTTCATCCTCGTCTCGTTATTTCACTCGATTGTTTATTTCCGTTTCCGCAACATCTTCAAATAATCAACATGCAGAAACATGATTTCGTGTTCAAGTTCAGTCAAGTGAAAGTAAAGAACATCATCTAGAGAAGAGAACAAATTTCTAAGTACAAGAGAGAGCAAGAGAGACAGAGATCGAAAGGGAAAAAACGAAAAAAATTCGAGTCCTTAAATTGCTATCTACTTCTTAAATCCCCTACATTTCTAAAGTATTTAGTACATATTCAAAATAAATATATTGATTCATCAATTTGATTTCTCACTTCATAATTCTTCATATCTTGATAGCTATTTGGATTTGTCTATTTGTCTATCAGAAAACAATTTCAATTATAAAAATGTATGTAATTATAAATATGTGGTATAAATGTATGTAAAATATATAAATATTTTTAAGTGCAACTTACAAATGTCAAAAAAATTAACACAAAAGGAAATTAAATTAAATTAAAGAACTTGAAAAAGAATAGAAGCTTGATATTGTGGCGAACGGGGGAAAAAGAAAATAGGTAGGTAGGTAGGTAGGGCTTGTACTTCCCCGTGGGGGGGAAACTACTGACACCTAGGCCCATTTGGCCCATTGTGGTTACCCTTATAAAGAAGAAAGAAAGAATATTGAGAAATATTAGAAATCACAGAAATTTAGGAATTTTAGGTGGGAACTCCTTGTCCGCGCGCCGAGTCACCAGCCCCCGCAGCCAGGGCCTCCCCGTTAAGGTCAGGTAGAGGCCGCGAGAAAGCCGTAACGGCGCTCCTGATAAATCCCAGAAGGCTAGAAATCGGTCGCTCTGCCAGCTCCGCTAGATTATCCAGGAAACCAACCCCCATCGTCCGGAGGCGGCTTCGTGATAGGGCGGGGCACTGGCAGAGCAGGTGGTTTATAGTTTCCTCCTCTTCTACGTCATTACAGCACCTGCAGTGATCAACTATAACCCCCGGCCTCCATCTGGAGACCATTTGGCCTATTGGGCAATGCCCCGTGATCACTCCAACTGCGACTCTTAGCTGCTCCCTCGGTAAGGATAGGAGTGTCCTCGAGTTCCTCATGTTCATTTTTGGCCATAAAGACCTGGTCGTAGCGCAATCACTCCTGCTAATCCAGGCAAGATTGGCTGCGTTCGTTGCCAGCACTTCCATTTGTTTAGCCTGGGACGAGATTGGTATACCAACGGAGGTATCAGCTTCTGTGGAACTAGTTGAGGAGCCCACCCTTGCCAGACGATCCGCCTGTTCGTTGCCCTCAATGTTAGAGTGACCTGGAACCCAGCAGAGTCTGACCTTGTGGGTCGCCATGAGCTCCCTGAGCTTTCCTCTGCATTCCGATACAACTTTTGATTTTATCACAACGGAGTCCAGCGCAAACAGGGCGGACTGACTGTCCACGAAGAAGTGTATATCGGCGTTCGATATCCGTTCCTTCAGGACGAACTCCGCGGCCCGCTCGATCGCAAAGACCTCCGCTTGGAACACGCTGCAGTAGTCAGGCAGCCTGTAGTGGCGCTCAATCTGCAGCGCGCTAGAGTAAAAGCCAGCTCCCGTACCTTCCTCGGTCTTTGATCCATCCGTGAAGATAGCGATGCCTCCTTGGGGGATTAGATCCCCTATCGCCCAGTCCTCCCTGCTTGGCATGAGCACCGAGGGTCTGCCGTCAAATTCAAGTCTTGGAAGAATGTAGTCCGTTGGAGCAGACAGGTTCACCCCGTGACCAGAGTTTAGCAGTCTAAGCTTGTGAAGCACACTGGCATGTCCGAGCTGGGCCTCGTTACCGAGGTTGAGCTCTCTGAGCCTGAGCAGGGTTTTGCCTGCAGTGCTCAGCATGAACAGGTCTAGAGGCAGGAGATGCAGTAGAGTGTTCAGTCCAGCCTGCGGTGTGCTTTTTACTGCTCCCGTAATCGCCCTGGCAGCACATCTTTGTACTCCTGTTAGGGTTTTAAGATTGCTGTTGCTTTGCAGCGCCTCCCACCACACTAGGCCCCCGTAGGAGAGAATCGGGCGTACTATTGCTGTGTACACCCAATGAACGATGTACGGTGATAGGCCCCATCTCCCTCCGATGGCCTTTTTGCAGGCGTAGAAGGCATTTAGTCCTTTTTTCGCTCTCTCGGCCACGTTGAGCTTCCAGGATAGTTTGCTATCCAAGATTATGCCGAGATACTTCACATGTCCGGACAGAGGTAGGCATTGGCCGTTCAGGCGGGGCCTCCTAAAGTCCGGGATCTTGTATTTCCTAGTGAAGAGGACAAGCTCGGTCTTAGCTGCGTTCGTGCCGAGACCATTCCTGTCCGCCCACCTCGAAATAGTCCTCAAAGCGTGAGACATAACCTCGCTGATTGTGGGTAGGAATTTACCCGATATCAGGATAGCTATATCATCGGCGTACACGGTTGCCCTAACCCCAGAACCCTGGAACTCTCTCAGAATTCCGTCCACCACCAAGAGCCAAAGGAGGGGGGAGAGAACCCCTCCCTGGGGTGTACCGCGCTTCACGTTCATGCGCAGCTTGGTCGTCCCCAAGGATGGATTTATGATCCTGCCTTTTAGCATCTCATCAATCCAACCCCTAATGGCCTCAGGGATGTCGAAGTGCGTCAGAGCTGCGTTAATGGCCTCCGGTTTGACATTATTAAATGCCCCTTCGATGTCCAGAAATGCACCCAGAGTGTATTCCCTATTACCAAAAGATTTCTCTATCGTGGACACCACCCGATGGAGTGCGCTCTCAACCGATCTGCCTTTCATGTAGGCGTGTTGGGACAGGCACAACCTGTGGGTGATCCTGCTCCTGATGTACAGATCCACCAGCCTCTCAAGCGTCTTCAACAGGAATGACGAGAGAGAGATGGGTCTGTAGTCCTTAGCGGAGAAGTGGGATGGCCTGCCTGCTATCGGTATGAAAACGACCCTAACTTCCCTCCATTCCTCAGGGACGTACTTATTCCTGAGACACCCTATAAAAATTTTGACGAGCAACGGTAAGATTGAGGTGAGAGACTTTTGCAGCATGGCCGGTATGATACCGTCTTGTCCCGCCGATTTGAAGGGACTGAACGATCCAACCGCCCATTTAACCTTGTCCTCATCCACAATGTCGCCAACTGCGCCCCCAGTTGAACTCGCTACTGTACCACGAATCGAACTAGGAATGCCGTGAAGCACCTCCGCTTCTAACCCGTGATCAGTGCAACCCGGAAAGTGCTTGTTACAAAGCACTTCCAGAGTCTCCCGGCTGGTTTGCGTCCACGATCCATCCGACCTTAGGATAAAGCCCGGTGTCGTTCTTTCCCGGGCAAGTATCCTGCGTAGTCTTGCTGCTTCGTTAACCTCGCAAACTGAGCCACAAAATTCCCTCCACGAGTCCCTCTTTACTGTTCTTATTCTACTCTTATAAAGCCTGAGCCCCGTCCTGTACAAAACCCAGTCTATATCGTTGCCGGAGCTTTTGGCCCTGTTAAAGAGTGCTCGGGTGGCTCTCCTCAGTGCCGCCAGCTCAGAGGTCCACCATCCTGGCTTGCTGCCCTTGCGTGGACGGCTTATTGGACAGGAGCTGGTAAAGGCACTGCGGAGTGCCCCAGACAGGAAACGAGCCTGGCATTCGGTGTTCTCCCCCCTAAGCCTCGCCTCGTAACCAGACACTTTGGCCGCGGCTAGTTGAGAGAACCTCTCCCAGTCCGTTTTCTTGGGATTTCTGAATGGTGCTGTCGGTGGCAGTGAGACACTAATATTGAAGAGAATCCTGGAGTGATCCGAAAAGGAATACTCAGCGGACACTCTCCAATCTACAATTTCTATGTCCCTAGCACTACTAAGGGTCAGGTCAATAACTTCTGATCTAGTTTTATTGCTAAACGTGGGAGTGTTTCCCCTATTGCAAATGACTAGGTTATAATCAAGAATAAAATCAAAAATCGACTCACCCCTCTTGTTGATGTCGCTGCTTCCCCATTGCGTGTGGTGCCCGTTGGCATCGCATCCCATCACTAGCCTTGATTTGCTCCGGTGGGCAAATCCTGCTAGCGCGCGGACTTGGTGCGGCGGTGGGTCCTCCGCATCAAATGGGAAGTACGCTGACGCGAGTAGGAGTGAACGTTCCTGACTCGGCTCACACACAATTGTGGTTAAATCCGGGGAGCTGTAGGAAGGAAGAAGAAAAGCATTAATATTATTCTTAACCAATATACAGGTCCTTACCTTTGTTGTTGCCGCAGGTTCGAAGGTTCTGTACTGACGCGATTTAAGCCCTGCAACCCTCCCTCCACTCAACCAGGGTTCTTGGACCAAAGCCACGTCGATGTCGTCCTTCGTCAGGGTTAGGAGGAGGTCGACCGAGGCCGCCTTACAGTGGTGTAGGTTTACCTGCACCACCTTCATTAGGCTGTGGTCCTCCGCCCCCTCTGCCTTCTCCATCGTTCGGCACGCGGACCTTTATAGATCCGAAGCCGAACCGGATGGTACCTTTCTGCGTCCTAATGGCCTCCAGGGATTGCTGGTTTACCGCAAACCAGTAATTCCTTCCACCGTTCTTAGGGACATTGGACGAGAGAATCTCCCAATCCTGCGCCCCTAAGGACGGGTTCTGCTTCCCTATCAGACCCAGCACAGTGGCTCCCGACTCCGGGACTGGAGGCGGGATCCACACCACAACCGCTGGCCTTAAGGGAAGGGAGGAGCGAGGTAGGATCTCGAGCTTGGCCTTCGGCCAGATTTCGCCAAGGTTTGATATCGCTGACGATAAGAAGTCCAGAGCCTTCTTATTGCCGCAACTGATGACCTTGACTCCTCTTTGCCATCCAGCCCCCTCAAACTCTACCTCATCCTCCTTCCGCTCGGGTTTCGACATCTCGGCCAGCAGCTTCGCTTCCACGCGTAACCAGTTCGTCGGTGCGATCTTTCCATCTGGGTCCGATCTGTCGACTACGGCTATTTGCAGGCTTGCCTCTGCCTTGAAGCTGGCCGACCTTCTCACCTTTTTGGGGTCATTCCTCGGGCTCTCCTCCGCCGACCTGTTCCTTTTCTCCGCCCTACTGGCAGGGAGAGTTGGATTCGGTCCGGGTTTTGGAGCCGCGGCTATTTTCCTGACCCGGTCCTGGCGAGTCACCTGTGACCCACGGGAGGTCGATGGCTTCTCGTCCAGGGCACTCTTCACGCCCAGAATTGGCTTAGAGGCCGCCAGCGGGGAGGGCTTGGAAAGTACTTTCCCCCCCTCCTCCTTTGCGGCGGAGGCGGCAGTAGTCCTTTCGAACTTTGCCACCTTCTTCTCGCTGCCTTTCTTCATGTGGCGTTGTCTCTCGGTCAACGTGGAGGGGTCCTGACCGGCCAGCTTGCGAAGAAAACACTTCGCTCGCTTGTAGGCCCTTCGGGCTTTCTCCTCCTTGGACCGAGCTCCAGCCTGTCGAGTGCTGCTTAGGGGGGCATCCTCCAACAGAGCAGCCTCGGCTTCCAGATCAATCATCGTAGCTTGGCTGACCTGTGAAAGAGTCAATGACTCATTCTCGTCAGCCTCGCTCAGGACTAGATCCACGAGCCGAGTTCTGCAGTCGTCTTCATCGGATGATTCCATTGCAGCGGGGGGAGCTCGATGCTTGTCACCAAAAGTGACGCCATCTCGCTCGCGACGGTCGATTTGGGTTGTGTCGGTAGAGCCGTCACCGTCCGTAACCGTCCGTCCCATCACACTTTCGTCAATATTAATATTTTTGTTGTTAGAAATGTCCATGTTGTTCCCACGAGTATCGGACATAGGGAGGGTCCGCCTGCACAGAGGTCCGTGTGCACAGGTAAGGCTAGATAGTATCGAAGGTCGCCAGGTATTCGATACGCTCCGTTTGCGACTGAGCTATTTTTAAGCCTGGGTCCTCAGCCTAGTAGATCATCGGCACGGGTCGCGTGACACCTTGATCCAACCCAGAAAGTAGATAGGAGAAAATAGAAAGTAGCAGAGAAAAAAGCTGAAAGCGGTAGAGTTGGAGACGAAAGGTTAGGGAAATATACCGCTCCCTAGTCGGTCGCCAGAGCCTCGTCAGTAGGAAACAGGGGGAACCACGGGAAGGTGAGGATGACGCTTGCGAGGGGAGAGGCTATGTAATCGCTTCCCCTCGCCTTAACCCCCCAAAAAAAAAAAAAAAGAAAATAAAACAACAACGAAAACAGAAGACCAGCAACCGAAACCAACAAAAGGGGGAGTGAAGGATGCACAAGCACATGACCATACACACCAACACATTCACGCTTTCATACACTGTCTCTCCCAAACATACGCGCTGTATGTCGACGCAACAGACGTGTTGGCAGACATGACATGAATTAAAGTCAAGTTAGACAAGGTTTTCAGTTCACCAAACCAAAGAGATAGAAAAAGCACTAACAACAAAAACAAAAAAGAGTAAAAAAACACATACATATGAATATGAAATCAACACAAGCTTAGTTTCGAATAAATTCAAGGTTATGCTACGTGTAACAAGGTTAAAAAACAGCAACGAATGCAAAAAAAGGGACTCTCAAAAAACTCATGGGACTTTGAAAAGACTCTGTCTCTCTTTCCTACATGATTCGAAAAAGTTGATCCTAAATCTTATTTTAAATACTTTAAATTGTTCACATCCGAAAGGAAATATTTTTCCATGGTTTTTCATTATTTTAATGTTAGAAAAAACATACTACAAAATTCTAAACTCTACAAAGGCACACCCAGAATAGCGACAGGATAATAAACAGGAGCGCATGCAGACATGCAGGCAGTCATGCATGTATGCACGATGTGCATGGTTATGCAAATGCTCGTACATCACAGGCACAAAAGTGTGACATACACTTGGACACACTTCACACATGCATACACACAAACTTATATACAATCACTCATATATGTATGCAAACGCTCGTACATACGTACATACATTCATGCACACAGACATATATACACACACATATGTACGATATATACACATGCACAGAGAAAAATATTATCACCTAAAAATAAAAAGATCTCCGTATTGAGTCATTTTACTATGAAATACAAATTATTATTAAAACATACAAATAATATGCTTTTTCAGAAAGAAATCTTATTGATTGCATAAAGAAAATCTTACTGTCTTAAAACAAAAAGTTCATCTTATTAATTAGTGATTTTAATAGGAAATTCATTATTTTTCTCTAGTAAATCATGAAATCAAGAAGTCTGTTTCTATGGACGAATGTAGTAGTCTCATTAGTTGCTCTTTTAATAAGAAAAACTACTTAGTATATGATATTATATATAAGAATTCCTTATTAAAACTAACAACGAAGCCGAACATCATTTTTCAGAACTCATCGTGTTTTCAGTTTACTGAATTACATGAAACGTGAGGATTATTTTTATTACGATAACTGAGAATATTATTTCTATCGTTTGCGAATTAATTGAGTTGCTTATTAAAGAGAAAGATTAAACCAAAGTTGTTGTAAAGACGTGGATCTGTTTGAAATTCTCAGAAAAGTTTCAATACTTTTTAATTGGAAAAGACACTGAAGAAGAAATCTGATTGTTTTTCTTCTGAAATCTGATTGCAATTTATGTGGCGTTTTCGGCCCTGTGTACTACATACAAACACTCATACATACATACACATATACATACTCTAATATAGAAACACACTCATACATACACCGCTACACTACATCCACTCTCATTCACTCAGTTTATCATTCATCCTGCAGGACCCCCTGCTTTCGTCCTTTTGCAATGCTTTTGACCTAATTTTGTATGAAATCTATTTTTATTTGGTTTCTAAACGAAATGCTTTGTTTTACGATGTGGGCTAAATTTAGGCTTGCAGCGTTGGTTAGCTTGGCGTTGGTGACGGTGATTGTACAGCGAGTAACTACTCATTGTTAACCACCGAACACTGTTTTGCTGTCTCTTTCTTTAGTTTTCTATGAACCCAGCATCTCTCTTCATCTCTTTCTATCCATGAACCACAGACCCTTTTCTCTCAAGTCCTCACTTCATCTCTAGGCTCTTCTCTCTTTATGCATCCCTTTCTTCGCTTTCGTTTGGGGGGTTTTTATGTATTTTATTACTCTGTAATTAGCTTAGAACTATACACCATAAAACACCCGATCCAACCCCTCCCACTGCCCGCAGCAAACCAAAACACATACAAGCACGCAGACTCATCTACTTATACACTCATACCACATACCATCCATAGAAGAAGAAGAAGAAGAACAACAACAACAACAGATCAACAACACCAGAAGCACCCAAAAGAAGTGCCCGCTATACACGCCCACCCCAAGATTATTAAAGGGCACGTCGTAAAGTTGGTCACCAGCTGAGTCGAGTTTTGCTTAAAATTATAAGTAGAAAAGTTTTCTCATAAAAAAAATATTGGAATTTTTATTACTTGTGGTTTATTTTTTGATGATATTTGATTTTAGAATTTTTATAAAATTTCCATAAAAGAAAAGTTCGAGTAATTTAGAAAAACTCGGGATAAATAAAACAAATAAAATAAGAAGTTTATTCCAAATAAAAAAAAAGTCAAATGATAAAAAATAATAATCTCAAATTTAAAAATAAGTTACCAAATCAAAATAAACAATTTAGGAACTAATTTATTTTCATATCAAAATAAAGAAGAATAAAATAAAAAGAATAAAAAAAAATATTAAAAATAAATTGTTATTAAATAGTAATTGTTTTCTATCTAATATAGTCTATTTTTCTTTCTACTTTTTTTTTTTCTAATTTTTCTCATCTCTTCGTTTTTTTATCTACTTCACTTACTCGAATTTCTCATCTATTTATCGATTGAAATAATTTATGACAGCTGTTTTTCCCATTAATGCGTAACTGACATTTGATACTCTCGATGTTTTTTGGTTTGTTTGTTTTTCCTTAAATCATCATTTATTTGGTATCATTTAAAAGAATTGAAACACATTCATTCACTTTTATGTCTATTTTACGTGACTGAAGAAAAACCTTTTCAAGATTGCAAAGTTTTCCTTTAAAGAGCGAAAGAGAGGGAGGAAAGAGAATAGCTTTTGGGATACTATTTCATATGATGTTGCTATTTGCATTGAAAACATTGAAATGACATCCAAAGTTTGAGGTTTACGTGCGTAACGATTCCACGTTCTACGAAGCAGACTTGAAAAATCAAGTTCATTGGTGAAAATGTTTGATTGTCAAAATTACAAAAAATTACAAGAAGAAAAAGACAATATAATACCCAGAAGCAAGATAAGAAGGATGGTTAGAATGATAAACAACAAGATGTTTGCTTCTTTAGATTCTTTTTTTACATTTTCATTTTATGATCGAACGCATGAAAGTGAAACATAGATTGATTCACTGATGATTGATGGGCGCACGGGTAGAAGATGATTTGTTATCCTTTTTTACTTTCCAATTTTGCTGATTTATTCTGTTTTGTTTTCTAATATTTCACAGATATAATCATCTGTATGATGAACAATGAGCGAGTTCGAGTTCTATAAACGAGTTCATGAACTGAATAATATAGTTTATAATCCTATGAGTAAATTCTTCATATACATATATTGTATATTCCTATACCATACATACATATATGGATATGGTATAAAAAATTTAACCAAGCTATAAACGGGAAACACAAAAATTCGGAACAAAATAACGGAGGAAACAATTCTTTATCAGTAATTTTTTCTTATTTCATTATCGTTTTAAGAATGGGAAATACAATACCTTTCGACAATTAAATATTGTTAAAATAACAATAAAAATAATTAATAAAACTATCAATATAGAAATCAATCAGATCATCAACTCATTCATATTTGATATACTGGTTTATAGATCATATTTGAAGTCATTCTGATTACTTAATTGAAATTTTATTTTGGAATAATGAAAGGCTAATAATAAACTAAATAAAATAAATAAAATTTCTTACTCACAAAGACACAAATCTATAGACACATGGATGTCATTTAATTCATCCATTATTTCATTCCTTCATTGATGCAGTTTAACTGCGGGTCATTCACAACTTCGGAGGGTTTTGAATGGTGACAAATTAAAGTCATGTAACAATTAAAGGCATTAAAGTAATTAACAATGACCCAGTAGAGTGGTAATGGAAAGGAGAGGGAGGAGCTGAGAGGGAGTGAGTATTAAGCCCGCATTTCGAGTAGATTTATTAATTCATTCAGTTGAGTGTGTTGAATCTCATTCAAAATAAGTACAATATAACTGTAGATGTATGTTTGTATTGTATGTGTATATAGTGTACGTAAAACTTTTATATCTACAATGCATATATTTCTTATATTGTACTATGTACTATATGTATACGTATGTACATAATACAAAAATTGGCATAAAATTTCTAAAGATTCTTCATGAGTTACTCACTGCGTTGGTATGAAGATATGAAGAACTACTTTTGGTCAGAAAATAAAACATAAAACAAGAGTAAAAAAAATTAATGGCATTTTTTTTTCAAGTACCGATTCGGTTCGTTTCCTTAGTTTCGATATCTAAACAAGTGTACACATATTAAAAAAAGCCATTCTTTATCAGTCGTTTTGTGGTTGTTGTTGTTTTTGTATGTTTTATTATAGTTGTTAAGTTTTTTCTTCTTCCCTTTTTGTAGGCTTTTCATACAGTAGTTAGTAATAACAACAAAAATAACAACAACACACAGTAATAAAGTAATGTTTATAAAATTCTTGGGCCAAAGTATTTGTTAGTTCTTCGGTCCGTCGGTTGTTTTTCTATAAGATAAGAAAGCAAAAGATTTATAAATAAGAGAAAAAATAAAAGAACAAAAGTGTGACACTATAAATGACACAAAAAGTATTACAGTTATAGAGAACAAAAGAAGGACAGAGAAAACAGAGACCCAAAAAAAATAAAGATTAGATTCTTATAATAAAAGTATAGTAATAAAAAAGGTGAACAAAACCATAAAAACAAAGAAATAATAAATATAAAAAAATAAAAATAAAAAACAAAAGAAAAATAAAACTAAAGAAACGGGAAAAGATAGATAAAAATGAAAAGCTAAACCTTTTCTGAAAAAGAGTTACCCAAATGCATAAAATTCATCTTCTTCTCCGTTTTGTTTTATCTCTTTCCTTCTCATTCCTCTTGAAATCCTTCTTTTTCTTCTATTATTTCCCTTTTTTTCTTCCTCTTCTTCAAATTTGAGATTCTGTAAAAGAGAAGAAACGTTTTTTAAGAAACATTAATTATTATGCTAAAATACAGAATGAAACGATAATATAGGGTGGGCCATCGACTGGTTTGTTTTTACTTGTTTCGAGTGGTTTTTATGTATGAAAATATTAAATCAAAATTTTTAATTTATTTTAACTGAATTTTAGCAGTTGAAAGAAACACATATAAATATATACTTATATGGATCTTATTGTCAATAAATAAAGAAAAAAGCGCAATGAAAAGCGTATTCAAAATAAGAATGAGGCGAAATAATATAAAAAGCGGATCAGAAGCTGTGAAGATGAATACAAATGAACTGGCGAATGAAGATTAACTGACCCAGATCTAAATAATTTCCGTAGAATTAATTGCAATCGAAGAAATAAAAGACGAAAGATAAATAAAAATTATATACATATGTATAGTACAGAACTTCTTCGTTTTAACTCAAACTGAAAAAATATAAAAAAGCATTTCCACCAAAAGACATAAATAAAACGGGAAAATGTATGAATTGTTATTAAATATATTTAAACGACACAAATGAAAAAAGAAAATTTAATTTAAAAATGAAAATTGAAGTGAAGAAATTTCAAAAAAAGAAATTTTCAAATGAAAATATAAAAACAAAAAAAAAAGAAAAAAAACTTATGGGAGGGGGGTCAATTTCCCTCCGTTTAGACGGGAGGGACCATTTTATAAAAATTCGACTTAATATCGAAAAAAAATATTAAAAAATAATGGTTTGATCTAGGTAACTTTTGTTTGCTAATTTTCAAAGCCAAATATCCGCTTCTTAATAGCCTTTTTAAATTAGGTTCCTATATCAAACAGTTTTTGAGAAAATTAATGCCAAAATTAAAATTTAGAAAAAAGATTCTGAAAAAGAATTTTTGGTCGCAATTTTTTTTTAAAATTACTGATTAGTCGCTATCATCATCATCATAATTATCAGCACCATCATTATCATCACCTGCTGCTCGTTTCTTAAGTAGTTTCTAAGCTTCTTATTCTAAAGTTACGTAAGAGACAAGAGACCGAAAGCTCATTCGTATGTTGAACAAGTTTTGTTTAAAAATTTTTTCCTGACTCACTAAAAAATATTTCGTCAATTTTCTGTTATAGGTTTCTTCTTCGTTTATTCTACACACGTTTTTTAGAGCAAGTTAACATCGAACAAAACAAACAAAAACAAACAAAGAATAAATTCATAGCTTGAACTTGACCTCCCTCTAATTATATCATTTCATCTCTCTCTTCCAATGACTCTGTCTCTTTTCCTTACCCTATTTTTTTTTGCTGGTGTGGCTTCATATTTTTTGTTCTTTGAAATTACTAGTTTTTTCTTTCTTTCTTGTTACAAACCGATTCTTTTTTATGTCACTGTTAATTTTCTCCGTTTTCTCAATCTCTCAACAGAGAAGAAGAAGAGAAACGAGAATTAAAGAAATCACTTAAATCACTCAGAATTATTTTAAGCAGATTACACTGAATGACAGCTAAAGAAAACAGACAGATAAACTTTCACACAAGAAGACAAACAAATGGACAAACACACAGACTGACAGACAGACAGACAATCAGTCAGAAGGTAAGTTAGTCGGCGAGACGGAAGGTCAGACGTATGAATGAATAAAAGAACGAATGGAAATCAACAGAATGACGAGCAGTTGAAAGGTCGATCAGACAGTCCACGGAAGAAAGGAAGGAAGAACGGAAGGAAGAACGGGAGGAAGAATCCAAGTAAGGAAAGAGGGAAAAATGGTGAAAGGAAGGACGTACATGCACTTAATAAGAGTGCCACCGTCATCGTGGATGACCTGAATTTCAAGCAAAAGAATTTTCATTTTTTTTTAAATGCTCTCATTTATATTGTTTATATATACTTCTCGAATATCTATATACGAGAGCATATATATTCATACACGATTGATTGATTAAGATAAGAAGTAAGAATAATATTTTTGAATCTTAGATAACCGTATCGCTGAGATACTCGGAGGTATTTGAATGGAGATAATATTGGTATGCACCGAAAGCACTATATAACGATATACTATAAAAATTTAATTATGTTGAACTAGATTCCAGAATTCAAGATAGAATTTAGATAGATTCAAATCTTTTCAAGTATTAATTACAATTAATATTCTTTTCAATAGTAGACAAATCTTTTTCGATACTTTAAAGGATTCTGATATATTTTAATTTTAAATTCTGTCACTTTTATTGAATCGCTGCTGTATTAATGATTAATTAATTCTATTAAAACTATATATGTTGTAATAAAAAATTCTTTAAATTCTTTTAAAAACGTATTCTTATGTATATTATAAAATATGTAATGATTTTGAAAGAATATTTCACAATGCAAGAAACAAAACAAGTTCAAATCATATCAGATGATTCATGAATGGTTTCCATGGACAGATAATAAAAAAGATAGTGAAAAAGTTTCAATGAAAACGAAACATGATAAAGAGTTACAAACAAGGTATGAGTTTGAGTTCGACTTCTACGAAAAGTACTCACTGTCTTAGTAAAGCGTCTTTTTTATGCACTTGTTTATCAACTAAATAAAAAAGGAAAGATTATACTTAATTCCTGTCAAACTTGCCAGAAACTCAGAAAGAAAATCGAATACGAGGAGGTTGTTTTTCTCCCCGCAGAACTTCAGAAATACTCTCAAAAGTTGTGAACGAGAACATTCCACAACAAATTAACTGGAAATAATAAAACTAAAGTCAAAAAGTTGGAAGGAAACATAAAATGATATACATACTTAAAGAATGTGTATTTTATTATATTTTTAACGGGTATCTCTATAAAACACTCCATAAAAAATTGACCGATAACGGAAACTGAACTAATTAAATACTCAAATTTTTATTGTTAATCAAGTTCCAATTGTTCCAATTTAAGTGATTTCTAGCATAAAAACCTTCTACTTTCATCACGATCCAAAGATATAATAAAATGAATACTTCCTTTTTTATGGATTTTGAATGAATCTATGAATTTATAGAAAACTGATGTAAAAACTAAACCTTCATATTCGAGAATAACTTTTAGTCGCGATCTGTAAAATGTGATGATGATTTAATAAGTCTCAGGTGAGTTCCTCAGATTTAGATAACGTCAAATGCTTTAGATCTGCTTTAGATCTGGTAGTCTGTTAGAGTCATATACAGATCCATCTCTTAGATGAGTATTAGTGATATAATTTCATTTGAATTCATGATGTATTAAACCTCAGATGTTATGAATAAGAAATTTTAAACATGTGAACCCACTATATAAGTACATATAAATGATATATTCATAGAACTCAAAAGTTAGTTTCATTCAGATTTGAAATTACCTTTAAGAGTTCATAAAACTTAATCATATATATACTCAGATACTCGATATTGATTCTTTATCTTTTCCTTTGCTCTCAGTGTCTCTTGAACTTTAGTATGTATTGACTCTTTTTTATTCAATGCATAAAATTGTGGCATTTTAAATTCTGAATTCTTTATGAGTGAGTTTTTCAATTCAATTGCATTGTATAAAACTGAATCATAAATTCTATATCTTTATTTGTTTCTTCTTCTTTGTCATCTTCTATTGGTTTCCTTTGAATAAGAAAGAGCATATATCGTGTATTTATATATAGAATAAGAACCAGATAAGCACACTTTAGATGACAGAATTGAGTTAATCAGAGTAGAGAATGAGGCGAACCTCGAGTATTGCTATCAAACTACAAAAGTTGTTGAACTTCAAACCTTCCGTTTAATCAATGATAAAATGCTTCTTCTTCTTCCTCTTTTTCTTAGTAATATATTTTATACTTCGTTGATATTTGATTTTCGTGCATCTTCCTGCATTGTGCGTCATTGCATTAAATTTCATGTTTACAAAACAACATCTTGTGATGTTATCAATTTCAGTTCATTGAAATTCAATAATTTCTTTCTTGTAATTCGAAGATAATTTATACAAATATTATTTTCATTATGTTTGTGTTTGTAATGTATAATCATTGGAACATTTCTCCAATAACAATTGAAGAAATAAAAATAAATATTTTGATATCAAGTGAGTCTCCCAGTGAGAGTTTTATATCGAGATACAAGTTAATCTTCTTGAATCTAATTTTTTCACATTCAGTGCATCAAGTAATGAAATGACAAGTAATGAATCAAGTGAATAATTTTATTAACTTATGAGAACCAAAGTATTTGCTTTTCTGTTATTAAACATATTATTCAAATATAAGTTTTAGTTGAAGAATTAAAAGGAAAAATAGTTTTCCAAAAAGTAATAAAAATGCTAATTAATATCATCTGAAATACGTGTCAGAATTTTTCATTTTCATATTCTCGATCATAATAAAAGCTCGAAAATTATTTAAAACAACTGCAATAATAACAACAGCAACAAAAAATACACAAGTTTTGCTTCACTGACTGTATTTAAATTTAATTAACATATAAGCTGTATTTGTTTTGGTGTTGTTGGTTTTGGCATTTGTTTAGTTATCGGTTTTGTTGTTGTTGTCGTTGTTGTTGTTGCGGGTGTAACTCTACGTGACAATTCGTTAACTAGTTGTGTGTGATTTTTCTAGGAATTATTAGTAATCTTCAGATGAGTCACTTTGAGTCTATGAGTAAAGAGTATCTGAGTACCTGAGTATCTGAAAAGAGAAAAACTGATAAATTTTTATATGCTAGAGTTACTTGTGAATTTCTATTAAAATTTATCTTAAATCAATTAAAGGCAATTAAATAAAAACAAAGTCACAATTGCCACAATAAATTGTTTTAATTAAATTTTTATCTCGATCGTTTAATATTCGTTACAATGAATATTTAATATTCTTGTTGTTGTTGTATTCGTTATTGTTGTAGCTGTCATCGTTTTACTATATGTAAATATTTTTAGAGCACTAAAGTACGTAAAACGTTACGTAAAAAGTAAATTAATACTTAGTTTGTTGTGAATAAAATTATTCGTAATAAATTAAATTAATATTAAATAAGTTATCAATAAAATATTTTTAAAAATATCGAAATATAATGAAAAAAGTTTCGAATCACAAGCGCAACGCGTCAAATTCAGTTGATTGGCAGAATCGGTACCGAGAAAAAGAAAAAATAATGCAAATAAAATAGAAACAACAAAAAAACAACCACCGAAAAACAAAAAAAATGTACTCTGAGTACTTTTCATACTACTTCGAAATGAAGATCGTAAAATTTGTTCTACTTAAAGTGTAAAAATATTGTTTTAAAAAGTTTTTAAATTTATTTTTATAGCGCTACTGTTTTATAATGCATCTGTTGTTACTACAGTTCCCTTATGTTGTTGTTCTGAAACTCATAAAAGCTTTCAGAAGAAAAGTCAGTGAAACTGCGAATAGACAAAAAAAATGTCTCGTTGTTTAATTTCAGAATTAAGAAAATTGAAAGTTAGCCAAGGTTTTGTTTTTCTGACTTACGTTAACTTGACGAAGAAACAAAACGAACGAAATACAACAAAAAAAAAAACAAAAGATGATAATGATTCCTATGAATGCGTCATTAAACACGCCCAGCAATAAAATAGGATAGAAAAGACAAACAACAACAACGCAAATTAAACAAAGGCAACTTCTTCTTAGACACGAATCGTTAGTTAATCGTTAGATAATCAAGTGAATTAGCCAAATAAAAACCAAGAAAAATAAACAAAAAAACAGAAAGAAATAACATAAAAAAACTGCAGAAAAACCAAAAACATGGATATTCAATTAGAGTTTATGAAAGAGAAGGGCAGAGGGAGAAAGTCAGAAAGGGAGAGAGAGAAGGAAGAAAGAAAATTAAGAAGAAGACGACCATGATTATGGTCAAGTTACTGGCAACTAGTTAAAGTTTAATAAAAGGTCAGAGAAAATGGCATCGGAAAAGTGACTCTATTCGCAACAAACAAAGTAAAGTAAAGGAAAGAAGAGGGAAGACAGAGACAGAGGCAGCGGGAGAGAAAGAGAAACATTTTAACCTGATTGGTACTTGTTGTTGTTATGATTGTTGTTGTTGCTTTTATTATTGTTAATGGATCTCGTTTTGCTATCTTGGATGAAAGTTTTTTCAACGCGATTTCGTTTTGATACGGAGTACTAAATTAGTTTAGTAGCCCTGCCCTTAAAAAATGGTAGAGTCCCACTCATTTCGGTAAGATTCAGTGCAGAAAATGCAATCATGGCAGCACTTGAGTGACAGAGACTTGAGTCACTTCAATAACATTGCCACAAATCGTCCCTTCACTTCAAACTTTGTCACTTCACCTAACTTTTTTTATACTAACTTTTTCTCTCTTTCACCTAACTTTTTCTCTCTTTCATCTAACTTTTTCTCTCTAAATATTAACTCCATAAGAATGGGACAACACTTTTCCGAGTACCACTTATTTAGGAACCACTTCGTCACTTTTTTCGAGAGTCTGCGATTTTTCGTGAGACCGATTTTGCAGTCCATAAATTGACCCTTGGAACTAAAGTGGAACCACTTCCTTAAGACACCACCCACACCCGCCCACTGCCTGGTCACTCTCTTTAGCTTTTACAAGGTTTTACCTATTTATACATCTTTTCATCTCTCGTTTCATCTTCCTTCTTATAATTTTATCGTTTTGTTTTCTATTTCCAGTTAATTTTTATTTACTTTTTTTTCTTCTATTTTTCTTACTTATTTTGTGTTACTTTTTTCAGTTTTTGTTTCTCGTTTAGTTTTTCGTTGTTATCTTTTTTCTTTTTTTTTTGCATTATTATTTATGAAACCTTGAAGGCACCAATTTATTTATTTTCTTGAGACTCCAGAGCAGAACCTCAGACGTGACCTCCACGCCCCTTCGTTAATACATTAAATCTGAGAAAAAAAGAAGAAGAAAAAAAGAAGAGAGCGAAAATCATAAAAACAATATTAAGAAAAAAATTATTACAAAAAAGCATTTTCTACGATTTCCAGAAGAAGTCAGAAATAATTTTAAATTTGATTTGTTGCTTGAGAAGAGATGACAAGAGAAGAGAGGAGTAGAGAAGAGAGGAGTAGAGAGAAGATGTGGTGAGATGATAAGCGATGAGAAGAGGTGTGGAGACGGGCGCTGAGGGTGGGAAGACGACTAAAATAGAGAAATTTCTCAAGTGATCGATGATTAGCGAGGGCGATGTTGGAATGTTTTTAGATAGATTGGCTTGTTTTGGTTGTTGTTGTTTTTATTGCTTATTATATGTACCAACAATTCGCAGATGATGATTTACAACAACAAAATACATCATTATTATTTAATAATTAATTGAAATGAATTTACCGATATTTCAAGAACGTAACGTTTAATTTTACAACATTTTTAAAACTTATCGCAAGATTTGCTTTTTTATTTTTTTAAAATTCTCCGCTCTTATCCGGAATCTTTTCTCACACGAACAATTCGATACTTCTTGTTACAAAAAAATAATCAAATAAAATAAAATATTTTAACATGCGGGTTTGCGTTATTTTTGCTGTTGTTCAATATTCAGATTTTAGCAAAGTAATTAAAATAACAGCAACAACAACGAAAACAGGAACTCCAAAGGATTCTACGGGTTGAGTGAAAAACGCTACCAAAAAAGAAAAAATATGGTGAAGGGGGACGTCGTCTTTACCGTTATCCCATCGAACAGGGAACGAGTACGAGTATGAGTCTCAATAAGATTACTAATCTGGCAACATATCCAGCCATTCATCCATCCATTCATCCTCCCATCCATCGATTTATCTGTCCACTCATCCACTCCTTTGTTCATCATTAAAAAGGGCATCATCGTGGTTAAGCCAAGTGTTGCCATCGGCTACAAACTAATACAATAACAACAACAATACAAAAAGACTTAAAGCAACAACAACAAGCATTACCGAGCACCGTGACCACTTTTTCCCCCCTTACGTTTTTTCATATTTCGAAACACAAAAGCAAAAAAGCAAATGCAAAGAAAAAACATGTTAAAAACTTTAGAAACAAAAAAATTAAAAATAAAAACGAGTTGTCGTGAGTTCGATGAGAAAACCCACGATACTCGTATTCAATTTAAGACCGAGAGTAGCGCACACATGACTGGTTCTCTGGCTCGGTGGCTGTTGGTCACTGCCTCGGCCAATACCATCACCACCGCAGCCACTCCCTACACTGCCACCACTCCATCTCAGGCACCACACCATCCATTCACCTCTCTCTCCATCAGCGACAACGAAGGTTAGCTACGTAATCTGAAGTCTGGACAAGGATTGGAAAAGTGGAGAGTACAATGAAGAGTATTGTCAAGAAGGGTGGGGGGAGGGGGAGTGAAGAAAAGAAGTGAGGAGTGGATGGATTGTGGAATTGCTTTCCACAGTTTAAACCAGGAAGTGTTTAAAGACTGACTGGATGAGAGACTCTTCACCATCACCTCACTATCACAACCTCCTCACCATAGTCTCATCGGTACTTCATTGCATCAGTTCGGTCTTCGATGAGATGCGCTGAATGCAAATTTTTTCATTGCTATAGAAAAGAATTTTAATGCGTTATTTTTTTCTCTGTTTTAACACTCAAACACACACGCACTCTATTCCTCTCCTTTGTCACCTATCTCTCTCTCTCCCTCTCTCACTCTTTCTCCCGCCTTGCCCTCTACACCCTACAACAGATGTTTGCGGCACGCTCTGAACTTGATAGTGAATGGTTGTTAGTTAAGTCTGAAGCCGGATTGAGGTAGTGAGAGAGGAGGGACAGAGGGGGGAGGGGAGGATCGCAGAGGAGGTGGATGGCTGTCAGCTATCAGATTTCATTCACACTCTTCAGTGCTGATGTTGTAATTTATTGAAACTTCAGAGTTCAAAATTTATTTCAATGGAATGCAAAATGCGTCGGTCGACACCGACAAAGATTGTCGATGATATGGCGGGTGTGGAAAAGGAAAGAAAGAGACGGGAAGAGAAGGTAAGGTAAAGCAGGAGAAGGGAATGGAAGGGTGGAATGAAAGGAAAGGAATGCAAGGGGGAATAAAGGAACACTATTTTTTGTCTTCGACGGTACTCAACATGTTTAGTGTGCGTTTTTTATGTAATATACAGGCATCCCTCGAATGGCACGGTAACGACGTCGCTAAAAATTCATTCGATCGCATATGACATGCCGTACATGAAATAACCATCTAATACACGCTTATCAAAAATAGACTATAGGATGTTTCTGAATGAAAAACCCACTCTTTTCAATTTTATTGGCTGTTTTACTTAATTATCAGGTATTATCTATGGTAATTATGTGTGGAAAACGATATCTGCCAAATGACCACCGATTTACACCGATTCGAATTCCGTGTTATTCGAGAGATGTCTGTATTAATACGTGAAACGTGATTTTAGAAGCGAATTTTTTCTGTTTTTATACAATATAATGTTATTTTTTCTTATGTTTCTTTAATTTCTTTTTGCCCAGGTTTTTTTTTATTCAATGTCTATCCATCACTTCATCCATCCATGCATCCATCCATCCATCCATCAGTTGATCGTGTGTGACCACCAACACGTCACGTTCAACTCATTCGCTGATTTTTTATTTTTTTTAATTTGTTGTTTTTGTTTTGTTTTTATTGTTTTTTTAAAGAGCAGAGTTGTTAATGTAAAGAGTTGTTTTTTTTTATAAGCAAATTAAATTGAATTTATTAGTGTGCAAAATTTTTTAATTAAGAGAACCATTTTTTATGGCGCTGGAAATTTTACACTTCAAGCGAAGCGTTTGCTTGCTTTATCGTGATGCTGGGTGAAGAAAGAGACGAGGTGTGTGGTGGGTGAGAGGGAGGGAGAGAGTGTAAAGGGAGGATAGTGTAAAGAATTCCACTTACATGCATTTTGTTACGTTTGCAGCTTGTTGCGATTTTCTTCGGTTTCGTTGTGTTTTGATTCATTTTAAAAATTGTGATTTATTCATTTTTAATGTGTAACATTTTTATATATTCTTCTTCTTCTTCTATTTCAATTACAGCATAACAGCAACAACAACGACGAGCTACGAAAAACAATAATTTTTATTCGTTGAACTTGAAGTTAAAAAGGTAAGTTTTTTTATTGTAAAAATAAAGCTCCATATTTTAATTATTTTAAATAAATAAAAAAGCAAAACTTGAATTTAGTTTTAAATAATTTTGCTTTTAAACTTTAATTTTATATTAATTTTTTTTATTTTTTTTGTGTTTTTATTTTATTTATTTAGATTTTTATTTTTTCATAATTTAATATTTATTATAATTTATTTCATTTAAGACGTCAAAAGTTCTCCAACAAAATCGAACGAACTGCGCAAAAAATAGCAATAAATGAAAACGGAAAAAAAGAAAGAGTTAAAAAATTTCTTAAAAATATGTTTACACTCACGAAGTCGTCATTAAAATCCAAATCATTGAAATCATGAAAGAGTTTCAGTTGTTCTCAAGTTATTTTGTGTTGTTATTTTATTTTCTTCTTTACTTTTGTATTCATGGAGGCCATGTTTAAAGATCTGTTGGTTTTTCATTGGTACTCGTATTATGTTTTTTGAGGTTTTTTGTTGTTTTTGGTTTTTTTTTTAATTCCTCAAAAGTATTGTTTGTTTCTCTCAACCTGAAACTTTTCACTGTCGTTTCTCGTCAAACCAGTCCGCATTCCTCTTGACTACGTTGTTGTTTCGCTAATTTTATTACCTGTCTCTCTTTTTTATCTCAAAGAATGAAACTAATTCATCAATTATATGAATAGATTACTTTTTTCTCACGATTAATTAGTGAAGAAGACATTTTTCTCTAAAATTGGCAAAACAGAATAAAATATGTAATTTAAATTATTCTTAATACGATATTTTAAACTTTTCTGTTCGTTTAGTTTATACAATTTTTATATGAGTTTTCGTCAAACTTCAGAATTTACGATAAAAGCAAAAAATAACCTGCCATTTTGCAAACTTGAGCAATTTGAATTTTCTTATCCAAGCAAATGCGAAATCAACGTATAAAGAAATTCAGTGCTCATTTCAGTGCTTCTTATTTTACGCATTTGTTTTTCGGTGCATTGTTGCTTTTCCTCTATGTTGTTGTTGTTGTCTTTTTGTGGTCTTTTTGTTGTCGTTTGTTTTGTGTTTTTCCTTGTGCTTTTGTATATTTTGTAATGTCTTCCAAGAATATTTTTCTATTAACTTCAAAAGAGTTAATTAAGATTTCCAAAGTAAGCAAACAAAATTATGGAAGCTTTTCCGTGGTACTTTTAATTATTTTTTTTTATCCTTTTACTGTTAGAGTTGTTAGTTGATTACAAGGAGCATTTGTTTGTGTGTGCGTGTTCTGCTTTTTCAATTCTTGTAAATGAAGGGAGAAGTGCATTGTTAGCAGTGTTGCCGCTAACACAAAATTAAATGGATTTTTTCACATTTGTTTGTAAACATGGAACATTAATTTTTTTAAAAATCAAGTATCTTAATTCATTGATTTGCTCTCACAGTAAACGAGTAGGCTTCACTTAATCTGTCATCTTCCAGAACAACAGTCCATGCGCTCATCTTGTCCACAAGTCCATGTGCCCACTTGTGAAAAATGTGTGTCAACGGCAACACTGATTGCTACGTTGTGGTATCCTTCACTCTCCCCGCTCCCTCCCCTGACGGTTTTGGTCACGAGCGCTATAAATCGCATTATCTGTCACATTACTCGTTACTCGTTGCTCGTGTACGATGAATATTAGTGTCAAAAACCTATCGCAACAACGTAATTCACACAGAGCTCGACACGTTGCTCAACAACAACCCATCATCGCTGAAAATTGTAATGCATTCGGAAAGAGATGATTTTAAGAATATATGACTCTGATATCATCTATTGCAAAATTTTGTACGTTTCGCAAAATCGAATTAAATAAAGATTATGGGTTAAAGAAGATGAAATAAAGATGTATGTATATGAAATAAAATCGTAGTTAAAAAACTTTGATGAAATTAAAAGATATCAAAAGATTAGAAAGAAAACAGTGTCGATGCAGAGAAACAAGCAGAGAAACATGCAGAAAAAAAAAAAAACAGAGTGTAGCCAGACAGGAATGCAGACAGACAGGCTGATAGTCCAACCGTTTGTCAGTTCGATTCACTTTTTGCAGGAGTCTTTGCGGTAAACTATTTTAATCGAGTGCGTGAGTAGTTTTTAATAGCTTTTTTCCTTATTTTATTGCAAACTTCGTCGAAAGTGTTACAAACAAGACCAACAACAACAACAACAACAACAACAACAACAACAAAGCAACTGATGAAAAACGCAACAACACACACTTAATAAAGTGAAGTTATGAAGAAATGCTTTAATTGCATATCAGGTTTTTCACTCAGTTTGAACTACTTACTTATTGACAATGTTTAACAACAAGAAATAAAAGAATGTAAACGATTAAATTAATAATAATAACAGAAAATTTATTAAAAGTGACGAAATGGTGGCAAAATAGTGATAAAAGAGTGAGAGATTAAACGATAAAGTAAACGATAGAAAGGAAATCAATTGAAATGAGTGACAAGTAAGTAAGTGATGAAATCAGTGACGAAATATGTGACAAAATAAGGAGAAAAAGGAGGACAAACAGCTGACACAATGAATGACAAGTTAAATGATAATGAGAGTGAGAAAGTAGGAAAAAAAGCATGACAAGCGAGGTGACAAAATAAGCAATGCAAATGACAAAATAACAGACCAAATAAGTGACAAAGTAAGTGACCAAATAAGAAAAAGAAGTCAAAAGTCGTGTTAATAAAAGTGACAAAGAATGTTACAAAAAATGGGGGGGGGGGGGGGCCGGAACACAACTCTCCAAATAGTAACAAAATCGGTTTCTGAAGGGTGACAAAATATTGTCTAAATATTGATTTATACTACTTTAGTTGTCATTTAATTTAGTGTTATTTTTTAAATTCAATTTTATTATTATATTTACATTGTTATATTATTATATACAAAAATTAAATTGTCTGACTTTTATCTCGGTTTAATGTATTCGGAGTTCATTTATTTCTTAATTTTGATTGATGATTCTAGAATAATTTCCAAAAAGCTTTCGATATTTTCAATATTCTTTTAAGGTTCTTTTAAAGTATGTTATTTAATCATTTCAATTTTAATTCCGTATTTTTTTTCTTATTTATTGTTCTTTAATATTTTTTCAGGTGTTTCTTTTCTTAAATCTTTGTTGTTACTATTTTACTTCGAGGTAGAAATTATATAAAAGCAAGATTTCACAAAATATGAATGTGAAAAATGAATTTAATTTGTATTTACTTAAAATGAAACGATTATTTAAACAAGTGTTTAGTGGAAAAAATTACGCTCAGAAATAAAGCAAAAATTAACCAAACCAACTAAAAAAATAAACTGTTCAAATAACAACAACAAAAGGAACACTTTGATTACGGAAATAAGAAAGTAGATAAAATTTAAAATGAAAAAAAAGTTGAAAGTAACTGGAACTGTTTCAATATTTGTACAATATACTTAATTGAAATGAATTACTTCATTTGTATTACTATTACTATTATTATAGTATTATTATTATTAGCGTTATTATTACTATTGTTAATATTATTATTTTTTTAATTTAAGAATAATAGTTAAGACTTCGAGAATAAATGAAAAGCCTCTTAAAAATGCAAACTAATATAATATTTCTCACGTATTAAAAATAAGACACGTATTGAAAATAAATTTTTTATTATTTTTAGTTTGATTTTTATTACTGTTGTTCGTGTTGTTGTTTTTGTTGGCGTTCTCCCCTCGCCCCCCCCCCCCGTTTTTGGTACTTACTTGAAATACTTTCTCATTTTCCTTGAAAAATTCAGTGTTCACTTTTTTCCATTTTTAGAAAAAGTTTTCATATTTGTTGCAAATATTTTCTTCATATATAAAAACACATTCAACCTGTTGCTGAATATATTAATGACAACAAAAGTAAAAATAAACAATAACAACAAACACGAGTCTCTCTTTACACAGTTTTAAACGAGTTGTATTAAGTTTTTTTTATATCTCGCCGATCGTCATAAAAATTGTTAGAAAAACCGAAAGACAGATTGAAAAACAAGCAGACAAACAGACAGACAAAAAACAGAGACAGAGACAGATAAATAAATAGATAGACAGAGAGAGAGAGAGTGAGATTATCTCAAAAAAATATCTCTCGATAGAAGCAGATAGAAAATCTATCAGAGGCACAGCAGGAACACGCCAGATAACTCAATAGACAGATCGCTAGACAAATCGTCAGACGAATCATCATACAGATCGTCAGACAAATCGTCAGACGAATCGTCATACAGATCGTCTACGTACTCGTATGCAAAATCAACGAACATCGTATAAACAAACATCACAGTCACAATATTTCAACAGGTAAAAGTGTTACTTGTTGGTTGTTGTTGTTGTTGACGTGACACATTAAAAACTCCTTGTTTGTTCACTTTATTTATTTATTTTCTTGTTGGCTTAAAAGCTCAGATTTGTCGGAAAATCCCATAAAATCCATGAGATGTGAATAAGAAAATGATAACCAAAAAAATAGTGGTTTAAAGTAAAGTTTTTAGTTCGAGAAACTTTCTAAAAATATATTTTTGTTTCGAAATAAAATAAAAACAAAATAAAAATTAGAAATAAAAATAAAATACAAGAGGAGAAAAGAATGAAATGAAGTGTGAGAGAGAGAGAGAAGGAGAGAGAATGTGATTAAGATAAAATGTATCTATAAATGAGAATAAGACAAAATGTATGAGAAGGAGAATAAAACTAAAGTAAAAGAGAGAGTTGGAGAGGAAATGGAGAGGTAGAGGAAGGCGAGGAGATCCACTTGATCTTCAAATTTAAACCGATGATTCAATTGATTCTGAATTTAATGTTTAGCTTGAGTTTAAACTACAATAAATATCCATGTGACCTTCAACTGAACTTTCAACCTGATTCAGCTTCGGTTTAGATTTTAGTACATGACTTTTTAATCACATGATGTTTAGTTTGACTCTAAATTTAAGTATCAACCGTATTTTTGAGACATTTAACTAAACTTTCAACTAAATTTTCAACTTGACTTCAGTCTAAAATTTAAATTTGATTTTAATCCCGACTTTAAACCTGATTGAATTAAGTTTGATATCATATTCAATCACAGGAAACCTGTCCAGTCCGTTCTATCGAGTCCCTCCATCTCTTTCAAACCATTTATTATTTGATGATGGTCACCTAGGACATTCTCAGATTAGGTCACTCTTTCCTCTCCTCTTTTTTCGTCTCATACTCTTACTCATACTTATTATGTTCGTTGAATGTACAGACTTAAAACTGTAGTGATGGGAACCAATCTCATTGTTTAATCGATAAGATGTCATTATATACAGTTGTTGTAACTACGTAAGTTTCTTTGTATTTGTATGTTTTTATCAGTGTCTGTATAGTGTACACATACACACATATGTTTAATATTATTATTATATTTATAAAAGTAGATACGAGAGAAAGAAGAAAATGAGTGTGAGTTCTTTTTCTTTAGTCAAATTTGTTGAATCAATAAAAGTTAACAATGTTTAAAAAACTTTTGAAAGCGAAAAATTTATAATGTTTTGTAATAACCTAAAATCTATTATCTAAAGAAAACTATGCAAGCTTAAAATCCACATCAATGTAATTAATCAATTTAATCAACGTTCATTTATACAGTTAATCAGTCAGTCAAACAGTGGGTCAAAGTGACCGTGGGTCTTTCTTTTAATTTTTTCAGTCCAGCTGCTTGGAATCTGTTTTTTTGTTTTTGTTTTTATACTTCTTCTTCCTCTGGAAACAAAAACAAAAGAAGTTTCTCACGAATCTCGGATACTTGACTACAGTGCAATGGAAAGCACAATCGATTTACAGCTGGCCGTTTTAATGATATATCGTTCAGATGCAGATCGTTCATAAAATATAATTTATGAATATTTTAATGAAGGAGAAACAGCAGAAAAATTTAACACAGCCAGCGCAAGGTGCGTAATCGGCACCTGTTTCGAGTACGTTACACTTTCTCTTCCTCTCTCGTATCTCCTCTTCGGATCCACCCTGTCTTCTCTCCATTTAGTCTTCCTTTTCTTTATCATTTTATCTCATCTCGGCGCTTCTCATCCGATCTGATCCCAACTTATCTCCTCTTACTTCCCTCTCTCTCTGTTCCTTTACTCCTTCTCTCCCTCTCTAACTCTTTCGCTTCTTCTCTGCCCTGCGAAAATCACACGTTTGCTTTAAAATAGTTTCACCTTTAAAATAATCAAAGATCATCATCGAGTGATGCCGGCTTTTTTAGGCCGAACGCATGCTGGTGCGGTACGGTACGCTAAGAGAATACCGCTACGGTCTCGGATACCGTACCGCACCGATATGCGTTCGGTCGTAAGCTGCTTCTCTTGATTGGTGAAGCCTCTTTCCACGCATTATTAACTGGATTTTTTCTTAGCCTGCGTTTTTTCTTCACTTCTTCTGGTTTTTTTTGGGAGCAGTTTTAAATGATTACTAAAGAAGTGGTTCAGTGAGTTTAATACAAGTGCAACAACGCGTTTCCGCATATTCTTTTTTTAAACTTTTTTTATAATTAATGTTGATGTTATTCTTCTTCTACTTCTTCTTCTTCTTGTTTTTTATTTTTAGTGTCAAGCCGATCCAGCAGGTGATTTTCCAGAACTTGTTTCGATTAAATTTCTTGTTAAATGCACTGAGTAATAATAATTTATTGCGATGATATTGATACATACATACCTATAAGTAAATAAATTTTAACAACAACAACAATAGTTTGAGCCATAAACTATACAAATCTAGAAAAGTCTAAGAAAATGATGAATAAACTGGTTGAAGTTGCTTTTATTTCGGATTTCATTTGATTATTTTTTATTATATGCCTCTTTTAATTTTACTATAATAAAGTATGTGTAGGCTGGATCATTCACTGGTTTTTTCTTTCTGAATTCTTTTATACGATTTAGAAATAATTAAATTGTTTAAATAATTATATTTAAATTGAATTCCAGTTCAATAAACCAAAAAGAAACCATCCGATGGCCCACCCTTTATATTGAAATAAAATATTGTATCTTAATAAAAGTTGGTAAAATAATTTGGAAAAACATTCAAATTTAATTCACACTTTAATTGTATTTGAATTATAATATTTCCAAGAGAAATAATCTAATTTCTATTCTATACTTAGAAATTAAAAATTGAGTCTTCCTAAAAAGTTTGATCAAAATTCATATTTTTTCGAAGAATTTCTTGAAAAAAAAATAAAAATAACTTTGAATGTTTCAATCACTCAAGTTTCAGAGATATTCAGAATATATTTGATATTCAAAATGAAGAATTATAATCAAAAAAGAATCATTAGTTTTTTTTTTAGATTATAATGTTTTTTCTCCTAATATTGCTAAACCTGTTAATGATTCTCTTGTTTAATTAAACTTTGTTTTCAAATTTTGAGGGTCTTCTTTTGTGTTGTTTTTCGTACTCGACAAAAAAAATTAATTTTTAATGATTAAATTCATATCAAGCTCGTGATTTTGTGGTAGTTTCTGTTGGTTTGATTGATTATTTTTGAATGATTTGATTGATTAACTTGATTAATGATGGTTTCGCTTTTTTGTTGTTGTTATTATTAATGTTGTTGTTATTATTAATATTGTTGTTGTTCTTGTTGATGTTATTATGAGTCAAGTGTTTATTGAAATGGAAAATATTGTCGATTGCTAAAGGTACGAGAATGATTTTCATGGGAAGAAGAAATTCAAGGGATAAACTTAAAGTAAGTTGAGTTGATGTAATTTGATTTAATTTTAAAACTGTTCAGATCAGATGTTAACAGGTCATCATCAGAAAATCTATATACTTAAGAATATTGTTGACTGACTCCTTCTTCCTATCTTCCCATACTTTCTTCTTCTCTTTTCCCTTTCTTCCTATCTTCCCTTTTCTCTTCACTCCGCTCTTCAATTGTTTCCTTCTTCCCTTCGTGTTTTCTTCCATTAAATATTCATTTTTACTTTTAATTAACATTTCTTTTTGGTGATTTTTCGTTGATCTTTTTCGTTGATCTTTTTCGAGATCTTTCAGTGGGAAAAATGCAGAGAGAACGAGAGAGATATATTAAGTTAGAGATACAGATCTATAGTAAAAGTGAAATTTTGTTTTGTCATTGTTGTTGTTGTTGTTGTTGTTGTTTTTGTTGTTGTTGTAGGTATTCCCATATTAAGTGTGCTCATCGTCAGTAACACACCAAAAATAATTTACGACTTGGTTGGGTTATTTATTGTTTTTGTTTTTATTTATATTTTTCGTTGTTGTTGTTTTTGTTATTGTTGTAGTGTTGTTGTTATTGCTTGGTGGGATGTGATCTTGGCGAAGTATATAAGTGATTACGGACAGTGATTGTATAGAAGAGTGATGTGAAAGTGATCCAACATGTTGTTAAGTTGATGATGTATCTGTGGATAATAATGATCATGATGATTATGACGTTAAAGACAATGTGTAAGATTAGGAAGGTCGTCAGTTATGTTGATGATGTGAACGATGGATGGTGTGGATTATGATGTGGAAGCTGATGACGGAGCTGATCATCAATGGGAATAATGCGATGTTGACTATCTTTATTATCATAAAGATATTATCATATCATATTATATATATGTATTATCATATCATATTATCATCATCTTTGTGACTATGTCCATGATGTTGATGATGCTGATGCTAATAATGATGCAAGTGATGATGCAATTAAAGGTGAAGATGATAACAGCAATGAGAATGATGATGATCCTGATTATGAAGGAAAATGTCGATGAATGAAGTCGATGGTGGTGATGATGATGATAATGAATGGACGTTGATGATGATGAAACGGCTGATGAAAATAGCGATTATGATAATGATACTAAAGATGTAGGTGATGATGATGATGATGATGGTAATGATGATGATGATGATGATGATTATGATGATAATGGTTATGATGGTGTCTGATTGCCTGTGTTAATGCTCTTTGTTTAAGCTACGATTTTTTTTAGTAACACGCTGTCGTGATTTGATTTTCATTGTTGTTGTTGTTGTTGTTTTTGATGTTGTTGTTGTTTTCCAAATCTTGCTGCTCTTTTTGAAGAGTGAAAGTTACTACAACAACACACACACATTTTTATATTCAAATTAAAGGTTCGGTTGTTTCCTCTCAAGAAATTTTTGTGTTTTTCGAAATTCGATTTACGCACACTTTTTTCGGATTTTTTTTCTTGATATCGGATTGATAGAAAAAAAGCAAAAACAAAAAAAGGCAGATTTAATACCCCAGCGCCAAGTCCACATGCGAAAGAGGCTTAAAAAATGAACGCAGAAAACAAGAAACAAGAAGAAATTCCCTAAAATTGTACGTGAAAGATTTGTAATATTCAAATACTATTCAAGTTTATAATACTTTATGGTAATTAAAAGTCTTTTAATGAAATCATAAAAAAATGTGGTGCTTTTAAAATAATTTAATATTATTTATTATTATTAGCTGCAATATATTAAGCAGCAGCTGCAATTGTTTTTGATCAAGATTTAGCTAAATAAAAATTATAAATAAATTCTTCTTGTTTTTTTTATTATTATTATTTCTTTCTTCTTCGTTTTCTTCTCCTTCTTTTATTCATTGTCAAGCGTTTCATATCAGAGGATGGTGATGAATGAGGTGAATAGTCGTGTTGTGGTTGCAGATGGAGTGGTTTGAAGGGAGGCAGGGAGGGTGGGTGAACTTTGACTAAAAATAGCTGTTCAGTTGCATAATTTGTGCTTCTTCTTACTCTTCTTCACCTCCATCTGTTAACAGATTGGCGATTCTTTTCCTTGAATTTTTTAATTTTCCTGCGTCTTTCTTTTTTCCGCCTTTTTTCCCTTTTCTTCTTCTTTTTTGTACTTCTTTTTCTCATCCTTCTTCTTCTTCCTTGCTTTGTCATGTCATTTGTTGTAACATGATAGATAAATCGTTTCTTTGTAACAATTACTTGAGTTGTTTTTGTTGTTTTTTCGATGTCATTCACATTCGCTGGATGTCAGACGATGTGAGTACGGTGTGTGTGTGTTTCTCTCACTCTCTCTCTCTCTCTCTCTCTCGCGCACCAAATTTCTATTGAAGTGAATACGGATATTTTGTTGTTGTTGTTGTAAGTGGTTGTTATTTGCTTTTGCGAACGTGTAAAAATCAGATTAAATTATTTTGAAAAAGTTAAAAAAAACTGTTCAGTTCATTCATTGATTTGACCACGAAAAATTGTCGCGTGTCGTGATGTTTAATTTGAAAATAAAATTAAAGTTGAAAAACCTTGAAAACCAACCTGTCAGTGTCACATGTCTACTGCTTGTTGTTTGTCATGTCGAATGACATGCTTCACGTTTAAAAGTTTGCAAATGAAAAAACGAAATCAATTAGTTTTTGGATTGTAAAAATAACAACAATAACAACAACAGTAGCAACAACATAGACATTTAATACTATAAGTACAATGACAAAACAACAACAACAACAAACACTTGAGCAGCTGCAGCCAGTGCAATTTGTATGCAAAACATACACGAAAAAGAAGAAAGAGAAAGAAAAAACCAAAGAGACCGAAAATGTTTTCTTGACATATTATTAAATAATCACACTTGCGAGACAGAAAGAGAAGCGAGATGGATGGAGGGTGGTATGAACAGACGTGTGGGAGAGAGGGGGAGAGAGCAAAAGGGAGAGAGAGGCACAAACGCACGAACAAACTTGCGAATGAATGAACATTCAAACAGAAGCTTGAGCAGTTTGCAAACGACAGACAGACAGTCAGATAGACAGACTGACAGATAGACAGATAGACAGTCAGCTGCTCTGGCAACCTCCACTAACCATGGTTACAGTTGACAGCACAACAACAAAGCGGCTGAAGCGCCTGACATGCGGCTGTGCGAAAAGACTGAAAAGAGAGCAGCTCAACACTCAGCTTTTCGTCATTCAACGTGTGTTGTTATTGTTGTCATTAATATTATTATTAATTTTGTTGTTGTTGCTATTGTTGTTGTTACAATTGTTGTTGTTGTTGTTACTGTTGTTGTTGTCTTTCTTTCTTTGATAAGCTTGAACAAAATTTGCTGCATGCGAAAAAACCCACGCATTGTTTATGGCTTTTAATTGTTTAATTGTAAAACATACAATTGTTGTTGTGATTGGCGATTATGTTTTTGTTGTTGTTATTTTTGCTTGGCTCTTGTTTTATCTGTGTCATGGATGAAATAAGAAACACCTCACCGATGACAATAAAAAGAACGACTGAAACTGAAAAAACAAACAACATTACAACACTAACAACAACAATAGCACTTTAATTTTGAACGCTTTTTTAGTTATAAACAAACCATAAAAATAATAAATAAATAAGAACAAATAATAACGTAGCAATAAAATTTAAACTGTTGACGTCTACGAGGAAGAAGAAAACACAGCAACAACACAAAGAAAAAGAAGGAAAACCAACAACAACTACAACAATAATAAAAAAAGAAAGAACACCAACAAAAGAAGCAGCACCAGCATTCAACTGAAAGAGAAACAAGTCGTGAAATCATAAACTGTAATCGACAGCGAGAGTGAGAGAGAGAAAGAAAGAGTCGATTGAGTTGTGGTGAAGGATGAACCCTTTGATTTCTTAGCGAAAACTCCTTCAATAAAAAGCTACTCTTTTTCCTTCCCTTCATTTCGCTTCCTTTCTCTCCCTCTTTCCGTAGTCTTTCTCATCCCTTCCTCTTCCATATTCCTTCGTCTATCGTTTCTTCTCTTCACCTTTTGTTATGGTATCTCCTCCCGTTGCTATTTTTTTGTTTTTCCTTTCTATTTTCTTCCGGTTTTTTAGTCTACTGAGAAAGGTAAATACTTTTCCTATACTGATTACTGTTGTAGTTGTTGTTCTGTTTTCCTTGCTAATTTTCTGTGTTTACTTGATTCTCTTTCTCTTCTTCTTCTTATTCTTTTCGCTTTTTTAGCCTATTAAAAGGCTTAATGCTTTTTGTAGCTACTTCTTCGTGATCGCTGTTTTCCCCCCTCTTCATTGCGTTTTTCTTTCTTTCTTTTTGCTTTGTTTTTAGATTTTTTTTTGTTTTTTGTTCTGGTTTTGTTTTTCTAAAACTCTTTGGAAGCCGTTTCTACTTAATTTTCTTCCTCTTTTTTCCATTTGCTCTTTTATTTTCTTCGACTGTGCTTCTATTCTTACTACCAAAAACTACTTTTCTCATATTTTTACTACCTTTTTTTTTACTACACACTTTTTTCTATTTTTTATACATATTATGTACATTATACTACTTTTTACCACTTCTTCCCCCGTACTAATTTTTTACTAGTTTTCCCCCCGATTGTTTTAGTTACATTTGTTCCCAAGTTCAACCATTTTCCCCCCCTATTTTTAAGCACAACTACACCTCTTTTTCTGCTACTTTGACACACTTTCTTCTCACACCTTCTTATCACAACCTTCTTTTATTGATTCCCCCTCCCTTCCGGCCCTTCTCGCATTTCTAACCACTTCCACATTCGCTTTTAAGCCCTCATTCGATCTCTCGCTGGTTTGCTCCAGTTTTAATCCACTTTTTAGAAAGAATGTCATTTATTATGCTTCATTTCAGTTGGCTTTTTATGACCCTCTCTCTCTCTTGCTCTATCCATTCGTTTAGTGATTCTTCTTCTTCCCCACCTCTCCCCTCCCCCCGCCATACCCTTCCCCTTTCTCTCCATAACCACTCCCTTTAAATGCATTTACTATCGCCAGAGGGCGCGTCGTTTACTTCATCATCATCATCGTTGTTGTTTCTTCTTATTGGAGTTGTTGTTGTTGTTTTATTTGTTGTGGTTGTTGTTGTTGTTATTGTTGTTATTTGCATTTCTTCTTTCTGTTGAAATGGATTCATAATAAAACTGCGTTGGCTTTCATCGTCACGATTTACTTAGCCTTGATTCATTACTTACCTTGCCTTACTTACCTTACTTACCTTAGCCTTACTTACCTTGATTCATTTAAATTTTTGTTATAATTTTCATCATTATTAGAATTTTAGTATGTGTAACTTCAACTGAGTTTCTTTTTAGCCACGACTGTTACAGTCGTTTCAATCATCTGTAGATCTAATTCAGAGTTCAGATTCAATTTCAATTATTATTCAAGTTATTCCGAGTATATTATTCAATATCAGAGAAATCATTTACTTTTAATCTAAGTTTTGTTGAATAAAAATGTAAAATCTTAAAATTGATCAATATTTATAAAGCATTATTTGAATCCTTCTATTAAATATTCCAATAGTTCAATTAAACGTTTGTTTTTCCCCATTTTATAAGTCTTTAAGATCTTATAAATATGCTGGAATGTTTATCATGAGATGTGAGTCCTTTGGAAAATTTTTAATTAATTTATGTAAATTATTCTGGGGACTGAATCTGACATCCGACAATTAATACAACACAAAAACAACAAATGTATGTGTATGCTAAGAGAAACAAAACAACAACAACAACGAGATCATCGTCAGAACAAGAGCCGTGTAATAAAAACTCGTCCGTCAGAATTTTTCTCTTGGATTTCCATATAAAAGAAATACTATTTTTATTATATTTACATCACGTAAGCAGAGTAACGTGATGTGGTGAGAGTTACGAAAAATTTGCATGTGAGTGTTACGTATTACATAAAATAGGACGAATGAGAATTGCAACATGGAAGGGAGGGATCGGGAGGGAGGCACGAAGGAATGAAGAGATGACAGTCTGAAGTCGTGTGGGAAAGTGTGCCAAAACGTTTTGGTTCAACGGAATGATTTTTGATTCAATGATTGCGATGATGGATGAGGATGAGGATGAGGATGAGGATGAGGATGAGAATGAGAATGAGAATGAGAATGAGAATGAGTATGAGTATGAGGATGAGGATGAGGATGAGAATGAGAATGAGAATGAGAATGAGAATGAGAATGAGAATGAGAATGAGAATGAGTATGAGTATGAGGATGTGAGGATGAGGTGAGGATGATGAGAGTAACCAATTTCCCAAGATTTCAATACTTCATCGAATTTTTCCATTCTATTTCATTCTTCTTGTGTATTCCTATTTTTCATTTCTGTTCTTTTAAAATCCTTCTTTATAGTTTTTAATTCTTCCCCGAAGAGTAAAAAACCTGGAATCATTTTCTCTTCAAAGCAACAACCTCTGCAGAGCTTTTAATTGACAGACAGGCAGCGAACATTAATTAACTTCGGATATTCCATCCTCCTATTTCCTCTCTTCTAAAGCTTTACCCTCACAGCGTATATAATGTCCATATAAGATAAGACGATAAGAGAAGAAAAGAAAAGCTTCATGACAACCGTGTTCATTAAAGTGTGGAGACATTAATTTTTAGGAATAATAATTCCCCAACATGTAAGAAAATCCAGAGAAATTTATTACCCAAGCGTAGAGATTAAAATATAACACGACGATAAACAACGCCGTCACCGGCTTCAAAAAAGTAACCCGAGAAATGTGGTTCCCCTGATAATTAAAACAGAGAAGAAAAAAGTCATAAACATCAACATCAACGAGAATAACGACAACGACAAAAATAAAAGTTACAGGAAATAATAAACACAGGAATTAAATATGCTCGCCATGCAAAATCAACAACAATTTCCTCTTCCTCCACCAACGACCAAACCATCAGCACTCCTTAAATTATCTTAACGTTATTTTTCTCTAATTCCTCACTGCTAAAGAAAAGGAAGGGCGTAGTAGAGAGGGGAAATAATGGGTGGAGAAGGGGGTCTACTAATAAGTCACTAATGCTAGTCCTGGTAAAACGTGTGTTTTTATTTGGGGGGGTCTAATAAGGCAATATGAAGAGGAAGTGCTTAGAATAGACATTTCTTAGGGAAGAAGATAGAACGCAGATAGGGCGAGGAGAGAGAGAGAGAAATTAACGGAAAATAGAAGAAAATTGAGTAATTCACAGTCTTTTATGATGACATCCTGAAATAATTACATAGATAAACATTATAAACTTTTATACCATACATCCGAAGGTGAGAGAGTGTGAGGATATATTAAGGTTCTCTTCCCGTTTGTAACGCACTGTAGGAGGCGTGGCAGGTACAGAATATACACACATAGTACAATATATATGTACATACATATATTTTGGATTAGCGTAACCTCCTGATCCAATTTCCTGAGTCCTTCCTTCGGCCTGTCTTTCTCTCAGTTTCGAAAACAATTAAATCAATTTTAAATCACGCAAAAATTTTTGTTTTTCACTTTTTTTCTTTGCCAACTTTTTGAGGGTTGTTTTATCAATTTATTAAAGGGTGGCCACTTTATTTTGCTTCCATTGTTTTCGCATCCGGTTGATGCGAACGTGTTTCATATCTCGAGTGTGAAACACAAAGAATGAGGATGACAAAATTCAGGCTGGTTGTCGGATGTGGGAGATATACTCACAGTGTATTCAACCAGGATAAACTTTTAAAAGTTCAGAAATTTATGACCAGCAACAGAAACAAACAACAATTAAAAGTATATCAGTTAATAACTTTTAAAACAATGTCATAACCAATTAAAAACTCTTTCATTAAAGTTATATGAAAGCTTTTTATACAATATTTACATCATTAAAGTTGAGTACATATTTTTAATATATTTACAGGAGTACTCTATAGATAAAGAGCGAGAGAAAGAGAGGTGCTTTATCGGTTGCATTTAAAGGATATATAAAAAAGGCTTTTAAAATTGTAATGGTAAGTATTTTAAATACTTAAATACGACTGAATAGTCGTCACTCAGTTTAACATTTTCAATTTATAAATTAAAATCATGGTAGTAATCTACAATTACTCTGAAGTACTCTTTAGTGAATTGAATACTCTGAGCTTACTATGGAGATACTCTCGAGATATTTTCGAGGTACTGTGGTGATACCTTGGAAATATTCCGACGATGTCGAAAGAACTGAGGCGATAATTCAGAGATACCTTCAAAGTATCTTTAGAGTACTTTGGTAATATTGAAATGATGATTTGGAAGTACTCTGGAGATAGTCTGGCAGTAATTTAGTAATATTTCATTGAAACTCTGTGGACATTCTGAGGATAGTGTTGATGCTGTGGAGATACTTGCAATTTATTTCAAAGAGTATCCATTGATTCTCGTCTTTATAGTGTTTTAAAATATTTCGCTTTTGTCTTCAATCTCAATTATATTTCTTTCTCGTCTTCAATCCTCTTTTCATTTATTTCACAGTGCGCTAAGATTTTAGTTTCTTTCTCTTCATACTGCAACCACTTTTTAATGCATCATTTTAATTTAAAAAAATACAGATTTCAGTACAGATTTTTTTCTCTTGTTTTCCTAGGAAACTTTTTTATTCTTTTATGTTAACCTTTAATAAGTAAAAAGGCAACAATAAAAATTTTTACAACAATCGAAACAATAAAAACAACAACATTGCAAATGCAGTGCTTTTTCTCTTTCCTTTTTCGTGAACAATCTTGAAACCAACAACAAAGTAACAAGAACAACCATAATCATTATACCAACAACAACAACAACAACAATATGAACGACATCTGTCACCATCATCTACTCGAATACTTTTGCTGCTCAACTGGGTCAAAAGGTTGGACCATTTTAAGTAGTTGATTGGCTACTTTTGTTGTTGTTGGTGTCTTATTTACAGTTCGCTTTGTTTTTGTTCTTGTTGTTGTTGTCAGCCTTGCCACTTACTGTCGATTACTTGGTATTGTTTGGTATTGTTGATTTGTTTGTGCACTTTTTTTATTTTTATCTACTTTCATTCACTTTTATTCGCTTCCTGTCTGAATTCGCTTATTTTTATTATTTTTTTCTTTACTTTTCCTTGAGATACGTTTTTTGCGGTTCCTGTAAAAATACAAACAAAAAATGCTGCTTCCGATTAATTTCCGATGTTGCCACATTGTTATTTACATGGGTTTGGGTGTGTATGAGTATATGTGTGCGTATGTAAGTTTGTCATGCATGCATGTTCGATTGAAGCAACCAAGTTTGTTGCTATTAAAGGTTCTACTGTTGTTATTGTTATTGCTGCTGAAATCATGGACTTAATTGGCAAGAGTTTAATTAAATGGAATCCCTCCCACCCGTTGATCATTTTGACATCTCTGATGCACTGTGATTACTCTACAATCACGTGGCGGCCAGGAATTCATTAATAATTCAAGTACAGATGATTTATGGTTGTTGTTCAGTTCAGGTTTGATTGTCGATTAAAATTATTCACTTCATCGACTTCAAATGTTTCATTGCATCGTTAAAATGTTGCTGTCAAGTACAGCAACAGCTTTGTTTTAGATTCTACTCGATCTGAATACATGTATTTCTATCTCTCTCTCTCTCTGTCTCTGTGTCTCTCGCTCTCCCTCTCTCTCTATTCCCCTCTCTTTTTTACGTCACGCATTTCAACCACAATAATTTAATTTCAGTTTATTTCACGTTCTGGTTCACCTTTATTAATCGATTAATTGAACTCTAAAGTGCTTTACATAATCCCTGCACATTCTCTCTCCTCCTCCCTTTCTGTCCCACTCTATTTTCTCTTTCGCTTACGTCTCTTTTTTCTGGATTCCAACGCAGCAATCTTTATTGCTGCTACGAGTAATTTGCTGAAAAAGCAAAACAAGCGTTTTCATCTCGTCAGATTAGCTCCCTTGTTTCTCCTCTCTGTGCTCTTGATTATACAACTACTTCAGTAACTCGCTCTCTTCTTCGGTTCCTTCTCTCCCCCCCCCCCCTCTTCTAGGAGTCATTCTTCTTCCTACCCATCTATTTGAGTTCCATGGGAAGAATATTTAAGTTCCGGCTTCACTTAATTAAAATGGCTACAAGATTTCTAGGGTACTTAAGAGATTGTTCTCACTTCTGTTATTGTTTTCTTTCTTTTTCTTGATGGTGCTATCGTGGCTATCAGTGCTTTCAACATGGCTGAAGTCTATTGTGGTTGCAAATCCGCTACAAAATGGCCATACATTTATAGAAATCTGGGTAAACTCTTCTAGAATGGGCGTGAAAGGTTTAGGATAAATCAGTATAGACTAGATCTTAAATTTACATCCTTAAAATATCAGTATTAGGTATCGTATATATAATGGTCGTCGTCGGCCCACTTACAGCTTGAACAATACAGTTTCTACAAAATCATGCGTTCAATATGTTGGATTTAGCTGCAAATACAAAAGTGACCAATTTTTGATTGATTGATCTTGAAATCATCGAATAAATATTTTAAAATTGTACTCTAATTTTGAGAACAAAGGATATCTGCTGTTGGTATCGTATTAATTTTTATTCATTCCAAAGAAATAGGACCATCTTGTATAAATAAATGTATGAATATTATATATTGTTATACTATATATTAAATATATAAATATTATACTCCTCCTATAATATGTATGTGGCCATCTGTGTAAGCTAAAAACTGAAAGCATGTGAATGAGAAATCCAGCCGAATTCACACTACAAAATTGTTTATCTGGCAAATGTACATAAACATCCGTCATATATGCATCCGTCATGCATCCGTACTTCGTACGAGTTCGTTATGATCGCCTAGACGAGATCAAATGCATGGAGCTGTGAGTTTTGTGTAGATTAAAATCTACTCTATGAAATTCACACGAAACTTTAGCAGATCCATTTCCTCAAATAACAAGAGTATCTGACGAATAGCGCAATCTGTTTCTCCCCTTGTGTCTTTAAAATAGAATCTGTTCCCGTACATCTTATCGTATCGTGTTCATCTTCTGGTTGCTTCTTTCAGACTGTTTGTTTGTATTCATCTACTGAATACATTTGTTTTTCTCAGAATTTCGTTTAAATTTATTTTATTTCATCAAAAATAATAACAACATAAAACAAGCAAAAGAATTTATTAAATTGTTTAGTTTCAGTTGTTAGTTTCTTCTTAATAAGTTTCTAACTTAATAAATTTAGTTTCTAACTTAATAAATTACCTGAGTGCATGTACAGATATCTAGAATATGTACCATACAGTTTATGAAACTTAAATTGTTACACTTTCATTTTATGAAAACTTTTGAATTTATATCTTTGATAAGTTTCTAAATTGAATTTGTGTCTCAATTAGTTAATAACACGAAATCAAATAATCGATGAACTAATCGAAAAAATGAATTTTAATAGTAGAAATTAAATGAACGAATTGGAATTTGAAAATTTGATTTAATATATGTATCGGATCTGAAGTCTAAGATTAAGTTGAATGATCTTCGCAGGTTGAATGAATGGAAAACCGGTAATACTTAATATCGTATTTGAAATTTAATATTAATAAATGTTCAACTAGTTTTCAAAAGTTTAAGTAATACATGTTTCCAATTTAGTGTATGAATAAATTATATAGTATGTACGTATTATTATATGTACTCTCTACTTCTCTGTACTCTATACTTATGTATAAAAGGTCTATTATAAGCATCTACATACATATTTTGATTGCTGACTATTGAGTTGAAAAATGAATGCAGACATTTACGGATTAAATCTTATCCCACTAGAATTCTCTAGATAAATAACACTCGCAACTGCTTTACCAACTTGCAAACGTTGATTTAATTCTTAAGCCCCCGTTTAATGGTTCCACTCGTAAATATTTAACTCACATGTAAAGCATTTTTATTATCAGATTTGAGATTTAAATTTTTGGTATCCAGCCACGTCCTTTTACCAGACCCCTCTCGCAACTCTAACAATAGAATAGAACGACCCAACCGAAGACTGTATGAATAACGAGGTACAGTAGAATGGAGCAAAACAATATAAATAAAACAAGCTAACAAGCGAAACTTCTTCTGAAGATTTTCGCCCACCCTTTATGGGCCCTTTCCTCCACCGTCGACGGAACGGTCCACGCTTTCGGTTCACTGGAATTCTTTCTGGAGGAAAGAGTTTTCCACGCCGCATCGAAATTCAAGTCTTCGTTAAATCGTGCGTTCCTATTCAGAAAATCAACACATTTAATCCGGTTCAGTGGATCAACTCAACTCTCAGCACACAATTGCGAGTGTACACAATGGGCAACACTGGTGGGCCGCAGTGCCATGGGTAGATGCGGGTAAGGCGAGTGAGCAGAAGAGGGTGCATCTTCACGCCAATCTTTAAGCATCTGCTGGCATCCACCACACCACGCAATGTTTTCCCTCGACTCTTCTGTGTCTCTCCAGTCCCGGGACCCACGTTCCTCAAAACTTGTTGGGACGGAGTGTGTTTTTCTAGCGCACGCCATAATTTTGTGATTCTTATTTATAGCCAACATGGAGCAGCATCGTTTGTGCTGGTCTTCGTACGCTACGCCGCCGTCACTTCATCTAAACACCTTTTTCCCCTATCAAAAAGGAACACAAACGAACACTTTGTCTACCCTGTGATTTGCGAATTTTGCAGCACGGAAAGGGTAAGCAGAAAATCAAAAGTTTAAAAACCTCAACGTTTTTTGGTTGTAGAAAGGAAGGGAGAGTTGTAGGGAAGAGAGAGTCTTATTTAATTCCCTTTTGCAGGATGTATTTCGACAAACAATATTGGTCCAGCTGGCTGGACACCCATCCTCTCATTCGCCATCCTTTTGAGACTTTCGAAAACATTTGTATTAAACAATTTACTCGATTGAATTCTAGTTTCAAATTTCATATATTTTAAAGCTTCGTTTTTAACTTCCTTTTCTATTGAGTTAAAATATCTTGCATTTTAATGTAACTCGCGAACATTTTCTAGTGCTGTCTGCATTCTTATTGTGCTCCAACTCGAGTGTGTAGCGCAGCAACAACTTCGCTAGGATCATTTTTACGACGACATTCGCCAAAGGTTGAGCTGTTAAAGTGGATAGCGAACAACGAATATCAATCGATTATATATGTAAGGAAGGTTGTAAGTATTGTTACCTAAGCAAGCTCTGGAACCGAAGCCATAAGCGAGATTAGCTCGGCTGGTGACCAGACCATTTGTCTGTAGAAACCGTTCCGGTTTGTAGAGTAGCGGGTTGACAAAATAGCGCTCATCACGCTGCATCTCTCGAACGGGTATCAGCACCGAACAGCCCTTGGCTAACTCGTACCTGGTCCCAGGTATGCGATAGTTTCTACTACAGACCCGTTTTATCAGAGGTATTCCGGGATATTTCCGTAATGTCTCTATGGAAGAAATTTCATTTTAGGGCTTTTCATTTATATCTGGAATTTTCAAATACTTCCTTAACAACCAACATAATCTTTTTTAGTTTCTTATGATCTTAGTGATAATTTCCACATCTTTACTTTCTTTTCATCATTCAGCTTACCTATTTCGTAAATTTTCTCAAAATCCTACCTTTAATACACATCTCCAGATAGTGCATATTTTCCAAAGCCTCAAATTTTAATCTTTCTTCAGGAAGATTGTGTTTCTTTTGTACTGTTTTAATTTCCTGTAAAATCTTTTCCAATATGGCAGGTTGTTGTAATACTTCCTGTAAGGTGAATACTGCAGTTGTTGTTATCGGCTCCAGGCCGATGGTCATCAGTTCTTCTGCCAAGTACCCTAAAGCTTCCATGGAAAGATATTTTTCACGCTCTAAAATAATGATGAGATTTAGGAAAAATTGAGAAAATTGAGTTGATCATTGAACTTAAGGAGAAAGAGAGAAAGAGTGTGAGAGATGGGAGATAGAGGGGAGTAATACGTTCTGGATTCAAAAGTTCATAGAAACTCATAGCTATCAAAGAACTTGTAGACAAATAACCGGAGACAATTGAAGTAAGATGGGAGAGTAATGCATTTATTACTCTAGACCTATAACAGGCGTCTAAATATTATTTACAGCCTAGTATTTGTAACCTCGTTGGGATTTCTTTATCCCTTACCCTTATAAATATAGCAAGAGTTCGAAGATACTTAATGCTTTCAGTTTAAAAATGTCGTTCAAATTTTAAACGGACGGTCTGATCGATTTCTCTCTTTGCTCATTTTTCAACAAACTTTAAGACAGTTAACAGTTCAAGTGAACAGTTCAAGTTAACATTAAACAGTTCAAGTAAAAAAAAACACATTACCGTAGTATGGTATATTACCGTGTCACTCACCTGGTACCAGTTCAATAGTCCAAATGTTCTTCGTCTCTTCAGGGATGTGTTTCGAATTTCGTATTACAGTGAAAAGTTGAAGAAAATCTTGACGCACTGTATTTTCCAGTTCACGATGTTTTACGGTCTCCTGCAAGAGTTCTCGCAAAAGCAACGCATGTTTACCGCCCCCGGGCTTTAATCTACTGAAAGAGCTGAAATTTCTTGAAATTATTAAAAGTACTAAAATTAATGTCACTTCCACTTACGACACTACGTTGGGAATGAAATTACTTTGACGTAATTTCATAATATGTTGATTGAAGATGTTGTCAGGAAACTTAAAACTATTTATGTTTAAGCCGTAGACCAGGTTGCCAATTATATCGTTGGAGTACCTACATTACAAGGAGGAAGTGAGGAAAGAGGGAGAAAAATTCCAAAAATTGTCCACTCAAAATAATTTTCCAACAACTCACGTTCTAATTATTTGCTCCATATCAACGCAGATACTGGTTTGCGCCGGTGTCCACATATCGGCAAGATGGCTCAACATATTGTCGCCCACTTTCTCCACACACTCGAACATATCGCAACAGAGATCGCGGCTAAAAGCAGGTCTGATTTTTTCCAGCAAGTTGAACCTCTTGTAGACGCCTTGCATGTGGTCCCACTTGGGTTCGTGGAAGAATCGCTCCGAGTTCTCCAAGATGTGCCGCGCGAGCTGAAAGTCGCGCACTAGCAGAGTCGGTCGGAAGAATAAATAAATTCCCAGAAATTGCTCGCCGGTGCACCTGTAGACCTCACTGACCGCATCGAGTAAATGAAACTCACGCCTGTAGATGCTGTGCAGAAAACGCGGCGTCAACTCGGACACTTCACAAGGAAAACCTTTCAGATGCCAGTAGATGAAAAAGTGTCGCACGTAATAGAAAACCATGCAGTAGAGAAGAATCGGTATCAGCAGCCACATTTTCGTTACTGCGTTTCGTTGTTTCCATGAACGTCTGACCTCAGCGAGTCGCTCCGCAGTACTGCATCCATGTCGAGTCTGTGCTGAAGCATCCGCATGCAGGTCGCCGAACACAGCTGGTGGCCGAGCGTTTCGAACCGCAGAATCAGCAGCAGCACTGATAATGCGATGACATTTGGTACCGGCAAAAGGTATACTATACGTATATTCTTATCACCAACGGTGCTTTAAGCAGAGACGTTCTCTAATTTCAAACTGAAGTCGAACTGAGATTATTTGCTAATATGTTAAACACTGGTAGCAAAATTCAGGAATGAATGAGTCTACTCGTCTACTCGCAAGCAAGTAGACGATGATGAATAAAATCGAACACTTCATAACCTCGAATATCATTATAAGAAACTAGTAGTTATTTTAACACTGAATATTTAGAAGGCTTTTATAATTTATATCTGTTACATTTATCGGAAAGAAGGACCAAAAAGGTTATCGGTTCTGAATTGAAGGATTAAAAAAGTTTATTTATACATTTAGTGGCTGCTTGCATTGCTTTTAAAAGAGTTCTTAAATCTAGTCCTCATCTTTTGAAATCTCTTTTAATTAGCCGAACATTCAATCCTCCCTTAACGACCAATGCTGGCGCCGAGTGAAATTTAAATTCGACTTCACGATGTTCCAGCGGCTCCATGTCAAAGTTTAAAAGTAGTCTGGCCAAAGCGACCATAATGTTAACCCTTCCCATGCGTTGCGCTGAAAAAGATTATTAAACTAAGATTAAGTTTTCAGGACTTTAGAAGATCTCACCGATGCAATGACGTGGTCCCTCGCCGAATGGCATAAAAGCTGTTGGATTGTAATTCCGATGGTCCTCGGAGAAACGTTCAGGATCATATTTGAGGGGATCGGGGAAGTACTTCGGGTCGCGATGTATACCCTGCAGTGATATAATGATTGGGGTTCCTTTCTCTATTGTGTAGTCACTGCCAGGAATCCGATAGTCTTGAGTGCACTCGCGATTAAGAAATGGAAGGCCGGGATATTTACGGGTGGTTTCTGTAACGCTAAATTTTAGTGCCGATCAATTTAAGTTTGTTCAACAGCCGAACCCATGACACACAGTTCCAAAAACTTCATTTCCTGTATGGCATCGTAGGTTAGTTTATCGTCTTTGCTTATATTGTGCTTCTTAAGGGTCACGAGAACCTCGTTCTGTGCTTTGCGTAGCAGTTCTGGATGCATGGCCAGTTCGTAGATTGTAAAAGCCGTCGTAGCTGCCGTCGTTTCCGTGCCCGCTATGTAGAAGATGGCAGCCTGAGCAGCGATCACATCGATGGACATCGATTTCAAATCATCTGTCCCTCAAAAAAAGAATCAGTTAAAATTATATCTCATAAGTATGATAATAAATATATAAAAAAAAGTCATAAATATGACTAACCTGCTGGGGTCTCCACATCCCAGATGTTGTCGTCATTCTCGCTGATCTTGCCGGTGTTCCTCAGCTGTATTAGCAGCTGCAGCAGATCTCTTCGGATCACATTGTTCTTTTCTCGGAACTCAATCGTATGCTGTATAAGATCTCTCAAGCCCTCCATGATTGGGTCACTAGCACCCGCACGCTTTATAAGTTTTGCTAGACTATAAGAAGTAGTGATATCATTAAGAGAGTATAGGAGAGTTTGTCCCACTCTGAGTGGGAGTCTATGATATTGTCTTACGGAGGACAAACGAAGGCCGCAATGCCTCTGAGGTTTGTCAAGAAACTTTCACTCTCAAGAAGTTTTTTGCTGATCACGCGAAATTCATTGTTTGGATTGACAAAGCTGTCCAAATCGAGACCAAAAATGACCGATCCTATAATGTCCACAGCGTAACTGGAGAGAGAAAAAGTATTATTAATGTCATTGTTAAAGAAAAATTATGAGTATTGTGAAGAAAAACTTCTCCCTTCTCGCTTACTTACTTCGTAAAGATATCCTTCACTTCCACTAATCGACTCTTGCTTTCCTCTCCTTCTAAAAGACCATTCAGATGCGTGACCATCTTTTCGCTCACCTCGTCAATGGTGCCGAACATCGCTCTCAATTTCCCCGATGAGAAGGACGGCGTTAGCTTCGCTCTTAGCGTCCGCCAGCTCTGACCGCGCAACGCGAACAGGTTGGCCGACAAAGGATCATTCTTCTCATCCACGTAAATGCCACGATCGTGAAAGCTGGCAAAATCCCTGGTCAAAATGGTGCGCACCAATTCGGCATCGCGTATTAGAAGGGCGGGGCGAAAGAAGAGATATAAACCGATCACCGGTTCCGTGGAGCGCATATATAAATCGTAGATGATCAAACCAAAGGAGCGCTTCCTTTGACGTATTTCGTCCAGGGATCCGAAAGGTATTTTCGGCTTCTCATGAGGTATTGACGTTCGTTCCCAGTAAGAGTAGTGATGGGTAACGTAGTAGTACAGGACCGCAGCCACAAGTGTAGAAATTAGGATCAGCAACATCGTGTTGAAGAGTAGTTACGGCCGCCGTTTGTGTGCCAGTTGAAGACTGCGTTACAACTGATCGTCGTCTGGCTGGCCAGCTGACTGGAAGCACTGGACGCTTCTCTTCACTCCCGTATGCGCTTCTAAGTTCCTCGAATAGAATTAATCGAAGATAAGCAAAGTAAAGTCTACTGCAAACACAGGTTTATAGGGTGGTGTCAGGGATTTTCACTTAGAAGCCTGAAGTGATCACTGAGTACTGTAATCTTGTTATTATCATTCGGATACAGTGTAAACATGTTTGTTTAATTGATAATTAAATAAAAGTCAATTTAAAAAGCTGTTTAATTCGAATTTGTTTGATAAATTCAGCAACTTGTTGTCTATAATTACCCTGTATTCTCCTGCTGTTTCCCTCGATCTCCTTCTCCTTCACGACTATTAATTGCCTTCATTTAATATTGGCAATGAATCTTTGGAAGTAAATTTTGCCCGTGTATTTAATAAATAATTTTGATTGCGTTTTAAAGATACTGAAATGAAAATAAAAACGTCATTTCTTATTAAGTGGCTTGTTTTGAATTCTCTGAAATCAGTCTACTAAGTATCGGCTTCGAATCGGAACCAGATAAGGTCATCGGCTGTCCAGATAAACGTAGGCTCCGGCTATTTGTGAGGTTTTCACTTCATACTACTTGAATCTCACACTAAATGAAAAAAATTGGATTCTAAACTTTATTTTCGCCCTCGAATAAATATGGAAATAATAAGAAAAAAACATGCAGCGTGGGAGGATAGGTTTTGTTATTATTAATTAGAAAAAAAAACTTTCACATAAAATTATTTCTGACAATAGCTAGGAACCAGTCAAAAGTGGAGAAGAGAAAACAACAACAACTACGATACAAATACAAAAAGTTATTGTTTTTATTTTTGTTGGAATATTTGCATAATTCACTTACTTGCATACATACATATGTACATGTATCCAGTATATGCGAGTGCATGTGGAATCGTTTCTACAATCGTCGGTAATTTTAAGCAACAACTAAAACAAATACAATGCGGAACATTAAGAAAAATGTCGGTTGTTCTCGTATCTACTCACGGGTTGCAATGAAGGAAGGTAGAGACACGTTTTACCGTTTCTTTTGTTGTTGTTATTGAGTTGTGTTACTATACTATAGTATACTGGTTGCTGAAATGAAATTGCTGGCAGAAAGAGAGAAGCAAAGTTAACCAGTCGAATTTGAATTCCCACAGAAAATTATTACATTTGCATAGTTTGAAAAAAAATAGAGACAGGGTAATGTTTGGTACTCACTCAAGTTTTTAGTTTACTCATTCATCACTTACTCTTTACATAAGCGAGTATTATTCATCACTCATTCATTCATTCAGCACTAGGTTATCATTAACTAACATCATAACCAGCTCAAATAATTAAAATTAAACACGGATACTATAGGGTCCGCCAAATAACTTTATTTTTTTGAAAATGCTCGAAAATATCGAGTGTAGCTTCGGCTGTGTGGCACGTAGCGCCGTCCTGTTGAAACCAAATGTTGCCAATATCCTCCTCTTCAATTTTTGTGAACAAAAATTCGTTCAACATGGCCCGATAACGATCGCCATTGACTGTAACGGCCACTTGCTCATTTTCGAAGAAAAATGGCCCAATGTGCCCCAAATGCGACAATTTTGCTTGTTTACATACCCGCCAAGATCAAAATGAGCTTCATCTGGAAAGATGATTTTTTTGGCAAAATCGGCATCTTCTGTAAGTCGATCGCAGGCGTTGTTCCCAGCGTTGTTCAAGCGTATACACAACCATATTCGTTCAGCGGAAGGATAAAACTAATTATCTGTCAAATCAGACATGAGCTAAGTGTTACCATTCACGAAATAAGCACTAGTTGAAAAAAAAACGTTAGATGAAAAGGTTTAGCTTTCAAAGATTATAGAGTTAGTAACACGACTAAATAAACGATTTCAAAAAATAGTTAAATGAATTCAATGATGATTAAATGAAGATTAAGAATTGTTATAGTGTAACTGGATCAAGAGTTTCCGCCTGCTAAGGCCTCCAAAGTACAGTGTTCCCTCCACAACTAATTTAATTCCGTAAATACGCCGAATGAATCACTGCTTGTTTTATTTATTTACTAAGATACGAGTTGAATAAAGCCTTAACAAAAACACTTAGTAATTCGAAGCGTTTCCTTCCTTGTTTTTTGCGTGGCCTTTTTAACGATTATTTTTATTTATATCTCAATCAAATCGGTTTTATTTTTCGTATTCTTTTTTGTTATCTTCATTTTTTTTATTATAATGCTGTCATTTTTATTCTCATGTCATTGTCATTGTCATTGTTTATTTTGTTAGCGCTTCACTCAAATTACTGTTTAATAATTATTTATATCATATTTTATTACGTCATTATAAACAAACAACGTCGTTATAAATGACAGATATTTAAACATAAAAATTATCCAATAGTAATTCGCAAATAAAGAATACGTGGGAAGGAAGTGGAGGAGATTGAAAAGGGGTATAAAAAAGTGTGAAGGGAATATAATAGTAAAAACAAAGGAGAAATATAAGAATTTTGATTTCAGACTGATAACTCGAAATGAAGAGTGTCAAATTATGATGATCGAATGAATGCTCTCAAATTAAAGTGTAAATAAGATAATATTCATAGAGATAAAATAACAAGATAAAATAATAATTATTACAAAATAAATAAGTATTAAAAATTAATGTAATGGAAAAATCGAAAAAAAACAAACGAAATTAAATCTTTAGGAAAGACAAATGAATATTATTAAAGATCAAAGATGTAATTAAGATAAAGATTTAATAAATAATACATGGAAACAAAACAAGTTAAGTTATGAGAATAAAATGAAATTAATAATAAATACTGAATATATTTGAATCTATAATTAAAAGATTATAAACACGTTAAAAAGAAATTTGTTATCTTTCTAAATGGGAGGTATTTCATATTTCATGGAACCTGTAGTGAAAATATCCAGCTCAAGTAATGATGATTGTTATGTTAATGGCGATAAAGATGAAAATACTCTTGATGAGTCAGTCGGACATTAAGTACAAATTTTGCTCAATGTAACAATAATGATAATGATAGTCATAATATGTAAAGATAATAGTATCATATAAAAGAAATCATATAAAAAGAAAAGCTCAAGCTCAAGTTCAGATGATAATGACCATCATGATCGTGATGGTGCTGATGAATAACATGTGAACAAACATGAACTTGATCTTTGAAGGAAGCTGCGTAAATAAATGATCTTAATAAACTTATTTTTCAAAAGAATTCTGTCAATTAAATGAATGATGCTATCATCATTTAGACATAACAACAACAACTACAACAGCTTTAGCAATTATTTGTTCTAATTTGTTTTTATTTTATTTACTCAAATTGCAACTAATGACATGCAAGAACATGATCTCCCAGAGTGATTATTGTTGGGCTACAATTGAAACCAGAAATTGCCTGAAATCTTAGGCCTGATCGAAGCTTAAATAAATTACACTCTTATAACGAGTATGGCATATGGAAAAGTGGGCGGATCACACCCAACTTTCAATGAGTATATAGTATGATATCAGATGTAAAGGTATTAAATTTGTTTTCTTAATTCACTCCCAGAACAAATCTACACTACATGAAAGTCTTCCATAAGGCGTAGTAACTAAAAGTGGGCGGATCACACCCACTCTTGGTAGAATGGATACTTTTAATACCACAATAGTATATTTTTTAATATGTAGATATTTAATATTGTCAAAATTCGCCAATGTGATGAAACCAAGCCCATGTTTGACACAATACTTAATGCTGATAGCCGGGTGTAGGGTATAAAAAATATCACAGAGGAATGCAAATTTTTAGTACAAACTTTTTACTCAAGAATTCATTTTAGTTTTGAAATCAATCAGTATATCAGTCGGTATGTCAGTCAGTCACTTTGTTCGTCAGTCGTTTTATTCATCGTCCGTCGTTCTGGCTGTCGGTTCGCAGTCGGCTCGATTGTTGAATTCTACGTGAAAAAATCTCGTAAAATTATTCATTTGCATTCATTAGCTACAAAGAGTGTTCATTGTTCTTCTTCTTCTTTTTGTACAAATGACAGCCACTTGTCATGGAGTTCAATTATATGATTTTGTTGTTATTTTATAATTTTTTTGTTGTTTTTTTGATGATGAGTAATTTTTGTTTGCTTCTCTGATTTTCTGTTTATTTGTCCTTCTTGTGGGTTTTTCTCTTTTCTTAAAAATAATGGACCTTTTTCAGCAGAAATTATTTTTGTGCCACTTGGTCGCTAAGAAAATCTTTTTAAATCCGAAAATTCATTTATTTTTATGTATGGATTTAATTTATTTTCGCTCTTAAAAGTTGAAAGAAGTGGCAGATATTATTTTAATATTTTAATCATAATTAATTAACAATACTTTCAATCACATTAATCAAGCCAATAAAAACTCGTAACGATTATTAGACAAGAAACATCTGTTCGAATTGGAGTTCGATAACATCTCCAAAGTTCAAAAGATGAACACGAAAAAAATCTGTTGATTTCTCCATTAAGCAGTGAAGCGTAGAGAATGGAACGCTTTCATTTGAATTCAATTCAATCAGAAAGATAATCAAATTATCTCGTGCTACGAGTTACATGTTTTTCTTTATTTTAGCAATGAATTTTCTTTAAAATTGCTTATTATTATTTTTATTTCTTTCGCTTTTTAGTTGACCGAAAGAAAGGTAAATCTTCAGAAAGAATAATAAAAAGGGGAAAGGAACAAAATTTTAAATATAAAAATTATTTCCAATATCAGTCTCCAGAAAGAAAGATCTCAACATCTCTCAAATATACTGAAATAGTTTAGTTTTTTTAACCTCTTTGATTTTACTAGTTGTGGACATCGTTTGTATATCTTAAAAAAAAGAGAGGTGACAAGACAAGTCGTCTTTTGGAGCAGATTGATTCTCTGAAAAAGTTATGTTTTGGTTAACTAATATTTCAGATCAACTAATGAAATGGAATCTTTCGTTCATTCGATTTGCATGATTGAAATGGGATTTATTTCGTGCATTGAATCTGAAATCAATATATTGAATCAATGTATAGAATGTCAGCATTGAGAAACATCGCATTTTATTGCATCTCGTAATTTTGTTATATAATCCAATTGTTTGTAGAGCAAATGGGGGTCAGTAACTCGTTTGAAGCAAACAGTTGATTGACAAACAACAAATAGACCATCGACCATTCGATAAAATCAACAAGGAGACCCAACTTCATTAAATAACTTTAGAAAACCGTCCACTAATCGAATCAGTCAAACCAATCGAACTAATCCAACACGCGAACTTAAACAAACAACTATTCATCTGTACAAAAAATTTTCATTCAAGAAAGCAACTAAATGTTAAATAATATTCGTGTTGACCCCACAACCAACCAATCAAGTAACCATCATCCATCGATCCGTTCAACCATCTAATCATCCAACCATACAAAAAATGATTTGTTCATCTGTACAACCAAACAACTTATTTATAAATCAAAGAACCCATCCAACCAACTCAAATTTAAAAAGCTAACAATACAAACAATGAACTATCTATACATTCATCCCCGCCCGTTCATCCATCCAAGTATCCATCCATACAAACTCCATCCATCGAACTCTCCATCCAACGAAGCATCCATCAAAAAGTTGCCAAAGTGAACAGCCTACAAACTTGGCTCACATTTCCATTCAAACATTCATTCCGTTCACTCAAACCGTGTTAAATTCATTGATTTTTAATAAAGCTTTAAGTTTTATTTATTTATCTTTTTTTTTTCTTATACTTCTTTAGTTCTTTTATTTTTATTGAAATCGATGTAGACACCGTCTAACAACGCAGACGAATGAATTCTCGCTTCTGTCAACGAAACGTTTAGGAAAAGGAGTTCAAGGGTCATCGTTTTAAATAAACTCAGTTCAACTCAACGATCGATAAACAAAATGTCAGATAATATATACTAATTGCAGGATTCTTTGATTGTCTCCATTTGAAAATTTTCGAAAAATATTGAACACACACTCAAGAATTTTTCAAATGAGAGGGTTGTGTTTTTATTAAAACCGTTGAAACTAATACCTTTAAATCGAATTTGTACCAAACCAAAATACTTGATAGAAGTCTGTAAGTTCCTTTGTCAAAATAGGTGTAAATTTTTGTTACATATTTTGATCTGTTTGCCAGTCTCCCAAATTTCACGCCACTTTAATCATAATTTAATTATATTTTTGTTGTTGTGTCTTGTAATTATATTGTCTGTCTGTCGGTCTATCTATCTTATCTATCTGTATCTCTATCTTTCTCTCTCTCTCTCTCTGGATCTATCTTTTTCTCGCAATCTCTAATAATTTCAAGCGCATATCATGTCATGTAGAACGTGCTTCGATTTCGCTATTATTTTAGATGCTGTTATATTTGTGTTGATTACTTAATTTAATTTAAAATTTGTTGTGTGTTTTTTATGTTGTTGCTTATACGTGAAAAGTTGCAGTCATGTGAAACGATATAAAAGATTTGTTGAACTCTAAATAACAAAGAATGGAAAAAGAGAAAGGGAAACAGAAACAGAAAGAAAAGAAAATTTTATAAATCAAAGTATTTCTTTGTTGAAATTCGAAGGAATATTAAATGCAAGTTTTTTACAGGTTTTATAAATTCTACAAGTTACAAAATTACAAGTTTTTATAAATTGTTAATTTGAACTAACTTTTAAGTCTCCATTGATTTTCAGAATGAGAGAAAGTTTAATTTAACCTTTCTTTTCTATTGTTATAACTAAGTTTCTTCTGACTACATTATAAATGGATGCAATTGGAATTTAATATCTATGTTTGTACTCGTGTCTTTCAATAAAAAGATTTAAAATTCCTTCAAATGAAAGTACTTGTATTTATTAAAGTACCTGGTAATTACGCATCTCTTCTTTATCTCTCTCTATCTTTTTCTCTGCATCTTTCTGTTTGTACATTTTTTTGTTGTTCCAATGGAATCATCATTTATAAATTTATGCAAATCGATGGGGTATCACTGAGGCCAAAGCCGCCGCCGCCCCTTTCGCGTCGAGTGGCTCCAAATTGAGGTTATGTTCGTGAGACGCATTTGAATTTGATTTAGTGGAGTGCATTTTAATTAATGGTTGTGCATTACGAGTAGTTAGCTGGATATACTTGAAAGTCAATGGAGGCGATGAAGTGGACACAGATACACTACAGCACACTGATGGGAAAATCCTTGTAGGATTTCAGTAAAATAATCTGATGTTTCTATTACCGCATCACGGATATTCGGTGTGTACTCTGTCAGTGAATAATAATTACAGTCAGATTTGCATTCCATGCATGCATGCATGCATACATAAGTGTCATTCACTCAATCATCGCCGCTCTTAATGTTATCTCTCCGCCAACCCATCATCAGTTTGAGTTCAACAAAACTATTATCCTTGGACTAATTGGTCATGGACTTTCTATACACTGTGGAACAATATTTCACATTTTCATTTTCATTCACAGTTGTGATTGAAAAATGTCTGAACAATATTCGAAATAATAAAATCAATATATGTTTGAAGATATGAAAATGAAATTTTTTATATTAAGGGGAAAGCATTGCAAACTTTCCAATTTTTCAAACCAAAGATTATTTTTATATCGTATTAACGAAACTTAGTCGCAGCGTATATTAAACATGAGAATGTTAACAATCTTGTGTCATTGTGATTATAATACTATTTGTCCTTTAAAAGTTACATTCTACTTTCGTCAGTGATCAGCTTTTGTCATTGAAATTGAGCTCTGTGTGTTACTTGAAGTCAGTCAGAGCCAAAGCAACAACAACAATATTGGATCGTTTATAATGCTTGTACGAGCAATTATTTCGAGCAATTACTTTTGTCACTCCCTCTTTTCTCCAACACCACCGCGCCTTCCTCAAAATATTGGCTAACATGATGACGATGGTTGTACTACATGTCGTTGTTGTTGTTTTTTATTGTTGTTGTGTCTCTCTCTTTTTTTTATTTTTCTCATTCTTTTTATTAACTTAATAAACACGTTTTTGTTGATTTGATATAGAAATCACATCATTTCTAAATTTGATGAGTCTTTGTAACATTGAACTTGAAAGTCAATTGGCTATAATTAGTAGTTCTCTCTCTCACACTCTCTGTCTTCCTCTATCTCTCTCTTTCATTCTTTTTATCGACAACTGTATTGTATGATTTTCTTATAATTTATTTATGAATATCTAACTTTATTATTAAGAGAAACAAAGTTGATAATCATATTAAAACTCAATTATTATAGTTGTAGTTGTTGTTGATTTTGTATGACAATCATGTCTATATATAGAATGAATCGCTTGTTGTATTTAAGTAATAATAACAGTATATAAATAAAATAGTAGTTCCTATTATTAAACTAGCAATATTTAAACTTCAATGACACAAAATATTAATAATTATATGCCCATTCAGTCATGAAACCTCGAAGAAATGGGAAGGTGTGAGGAATGAGAAAAACCCGTTCGAGAAATGTAATGATTTAGAAGCGGAAGCGCTCTCGTCTGTAGCGAGATATGAATAGTAAAACCAACATATGTACATATCTTTGGATCCATTGGAGATATTAGAATGAAATCTTATACGAATATGACTAATCTTGAGATTTGTCATATACCTAAAATTGGCCATGGTCAACTTCAAGGCACGTCCCTTACCAGTCATTTATTGTTTATCATATCATATTTATCCTTAGACTAATTGTCATGCATCCTGTAATAGGATTTTTTTTGTATAAATTATTGTTTCTTCTGTTCCAGAATTTAGATCCGAACCCTATTTTTGCTCCATATGAGGTGTTTTGAGTAATCAATTTTTTCATGTGACCTTCTTCTGACTTTCTTTTTTTAAAGTATACGAAATTCTGGGCTGAATAACCTTTAGAACTAAAGCAATGTGAACATTGGCATACCCTTAAGGTGACTTTAAAAGGGCACTTCTTTCAGAACACTCGAATGCTTCTAATAAAGAAAAGCCCTAAAACAGATAAGACGAGAACGATTTCTTCTTCTTTTAGTATGAAAACACTTACATAAGGAGTTAAGATTTCGTACCGACACTAGAAAACTCTATAAATATCTTTTTTATCTTAAAGCTAGTCCATGATGTTGTTCATAAAGCGACACAAAGCATTGATAACCTTTAAAACCCAAAAAGCATAAAATAATCACAAGCTTTCCAGTAAACCATTCAAATGTACTCAATGTTTATCAGGCTGAAGAGAAGAAGAGTGAACGGGAAGAGAGGGTTGTGAGAGGTGGTTGTGGGTTGTGGAAAGTGGGCGGAATGAGTATTCATATGAAACTAAAAAGGCATACGTAAGGAAAATACGAACTAATGACCGGAAAAAGTTATCTGCCTCTTGTACTCCGTGTCTTTCTCTCTCTCTCTCTCTCTCTCTCTATCTTCTCCATCTTTTAGTCCTACTTCCATAAACACCAGCCGTAACCATACAAAATGTTGGTGATTACAGTAGACGAAATTGCGGATATGGGCGGGGAGGAGTATAGTAAAGAATGAGAAGTTATAAAAACGTTTGGCAACAACTGTTGTTAACAAAAACTCAAGCAAAAAGGCCCGATTTCTGGCCACATTGACTGCAATGAAGTTGAAACAACAACAACAACGAAGTGAGAAAAGCCTAAGAGTAGGCTCTTAACTGCTAGTAGTAAGGACTACGTTAGTAGTCAGGGATACAGCAGGAAAGACCAAAAAAAGATTATTTGAAAACATGTGCGAGAGAAACATCTACACCAAAAGAAGAAAAAAAAAGGAAAAAAGCGTTACAAAATAATGACAAAACAAAGAAGTGAGAGAAAAAAAGCAGCACTGAAAGGACAGTTAAGGACAGGCAGGACAGAATAGTAGTTAGGGACAGGCAGGACAGAATAGTAGTTAGGGATAAATAAAGTGGAAAATATGGAAAACGTGGAGTGAGTGAGCTCTGCCTTCTTCTCTTTGGGAGTGAAAATATTTATATCGTTCGTACCCGATTTTCTCTTTTGTTATCTGAGTCTCCCCCCGACGTAAAGGATATTCTAATTTTGCTCTCTTTTTTTCAGATGTCGTACATGCCGCGCCGTCGCTTGGGCTCTGTTGGCGATTCGGCCCCGCCGTCAGAATCCTCCGAGGGTACCACTTCTTCATCGGAGAACAACGATATGATGATAGTTAGCACCGCCGACTGGTCAAACTCGGTCCTCCGCTCGGATGTCACAAACTCAATATTTATCAGCTCGGATGGTGACGCTGATGCCGATGCCGATACGCTGAGCATCGATACGATGAGCAACACAAATCTCTCGGACTACGAACGCGGTCAGGTGGAGAGTTTCTTCGCTGGTCTGGGTACCGAAATATTTGTGAGTTCTTCGTTGGCCAACCTGTACGAGGGCACAGGCAAAGATGGCGATTGGCGTCTCTTCTTCACCGGCATCCCGGTTGTGCTTCACGATAAGGGCAACGCTCGGTCACGTGCCATGCCCCGTGTGACACTCGTGTTGGCCGAACGCGGTTCTTCGTTCGCGCTCTGGTCCGATCGCATCGATAATTTGTCCAACTATCGTGTGGCCGGGCCTTCATTTCATACGATGTGTCTATCGACAAATCACCAGCAACTGATCGGTTTCAGTTTCGACTCAACTGATTCGGCTCGTGAACTTTGGCAACACATCGAAAAGCTGATCGCCGACCCGGAAAATATCGCACTTTCGGTGCCGGGACGGAAGAAACAGAAGCAGAAGCGCTCCAAACCGGCACCACTGCCGCCCAAATCACAGATATCACATCCGTGTCAGTTCCAGCATGTGACAAGTGTGACAAAAGATGACACCGATCGGTATTACAGCATGCAGGCCTTTGCGCCAATAAAGCATCGTTAGTGGTAATTAAAGAAGAGTGAGGAAGAACGTGCTGTAGAAGGAGGAGAACGGGGACGGGAATGCAGGATTAGGGTTTGAGGACTGAAGATTGGGGCTTGAACTGATAGCGAAGACTAGGATTGATTATTGAAGATTCAATATTGCAAATGAGGATCGAGGATTGCAGTATGAGGATCAGAATTGGACACCTGAGTACTAGAGACTGGGTACTGGATACAGAGGGATGAAGACAAGAGTTAAGAACATTAGTATTGAAGAAAATTCGAAATCAAAATTGAGAATAAATGATTGAGGGAGAAAATGAGGAATGAGAATTGAGAAATGATGAATGATGATTTAGGATCGATATTTGACGATAGAAAACTGTTGATTGAAATATTAAGAAATTGATAAATATGAGAATTAAGTATTAAAGATTGAAATGAGGATTGTTTGAGGATTGAAGAGGATTGAGGATGAAAAGGATTTGGTGATATAGTCAAAACGATGGGGAATTGAAGAAAAATGGTAATTGAGAATTCAAGGTCGGAAAATCCTTAAATCATTCGTTAAAGATTGATGATTGATGTGTAGATTGATTAAGGATGCAGAACGGATTATGAAAAATGAGGATAAGAATAAGTATGGGATTGAGAGGGAGAGATTAGAGTGAGTCCTTGGAGAAAGATGAATCATCCTCGGAAGAGGATTGAGATGACAGAAGTAGATATGGAAATGTCTTGAACACGATGTGGAAGTAAATTTTTTAATGTTTATTATTATGAGACATAATAAAATAGTAATTAATTAATTATTATTAGTAAAAGTGCATTAAAAAATAATCAATAAATTTAGTCATTTGTATATGTATTATGTTTGTGTATGTGTTTGTATCAGTGGACACACATCTCTACATACATACATTTGTACATATTTATCTGTGATATTGCGAGCTCCCTTTTAATGGGAAAAACAAAAATCAACACCAGCCACAACATTTTCTAAAAGTTTTAATTTATTCTTTAAATATTTTAAAATTTTGTATGCCTTAATTTTGTATGTGGAAGCCACTTTTTCTTAACTTTCGGGTTACTAAGAAAAGAAAAAAAAAATGTAGACACCCGCAGTGGATGCCGTCCCCGGTTTTTTTAGACTTTCAGAGTCGATTAATTTTTTTTAAAGGTATTAATTAAATGTTAATGGTTTCTTAACATTGTCTTAGTAAAAAAATTTAGTGCCAACTTTTAGTAAAAAAATACAACATTGCAAACATTTCTTTAAATTATTTTGTAAGAAAACAGAAACCAACAATTATTATTAAGATTTACTTTTTATTGTAAGACAAACAAAAATATTAAAATTAAAAATAACATAAATTAACAAAAAAGGTTTTTATATATGAAAATGTTTACAATATATAAAATATATATACATAAATATACAATATATGATAAAATATAGATTTTAGGAATATCTTACAAATAAAAACGTAAATTGTTTCAATTAAATTGTCATAAAGAATGCAAAATTAAGTAAAATTAAATTACTCCTATATATATATATAAAATAAAATATATATAATATATATAGTGCATAATATAAAATTATAAATTTAAACTTTGTTGATTGAAAAGAAAATAAAAGATATAACAAAAAGATTACAAATCTTTTAAAGAATTAAATTTATTTAATTTTTTACACATTTAATTAATTATTATTATTAATAATGTGTTATTAATTAATGTTTAATATATATATATGTATTGATTATGTCTGTATCACGTACGTTACGATTAGCTTTAAGCAAAACATTTTTATTCATCACTGTAAACTTTACTGGAATAATAAAGGTACATACATATATACAATTTCATAGACATGCATGTATATATGTATATATATCGTATATCTATGAGTATCTATGAAAATTAAAATTCTATAGTGTTTTGGATTTTTTTTTTAGTGTGTGTTTGGTTATTTCAGTGAGATCCTTTCCCTTTACTTAAATTTGTGGTTGAATTCATTGATCGGTGTCACACTTGTCATCATGATGCGTGCATAATTCACTCTGAATTTTTGTTTCAAGGCATCTAATATGGGCTAAACAATAATCGTGTGTAATGCACGCATCGTGATGAGCAGTGTGACATCGGCTATTGGCATCACTGACACTGTCAAGTTCATTACGCAGTTCGACGCGGCTGCAACTGCAACAGCAACAGCAACAACTATAGAAACAGTAGTAGAAGCAGAAGTAGGAGCAATGCAGGATCTGAGTAGGGAAGCAGCACCAGCACCAGCACAACAACAACAGCAGCGATAACGACAGCGAAAAATGAATGCAAATGGCAATGCAACCGAGCGTGCGGTTTGTTCGCTCATGACGATTATGCAAGATTTGAGTGTTAGGATAGCACGATATACCAACAAAAACGTAGTTAATTCAAGTATGTGCGTGTGTGTGTGTGTTAGTGTTTGTGTGACTGCAGCGCTTTATAATTATTACTGCAGTTTATGTTACTTGAAAAAATTTATAGGACGTCGCCGGTTATTACGTTTTCCAAGAAAAAAAGAAAATTAAAGCGTAATAAAATTAAAATAATTAAATAATAACTGATACTTATAATAAAAAATTAAATAAAAAATCCAGAACGATCCGAAAACACGACGATGAGTCCGCGGATGCGATTTGATGCACTCGGCAGAATGACACTTTTTTTTTTTGTTTTAATCGTTGTACTCGTACATGGACTGTATAATGCACCCGAACGTTGTTTTAAGAGCGACCTAAATGACTTTCCTTGGTTTTCCATTTATTTAGAATGGTTTTCTTCAACATTTTTAAATTATTTCCTAATTGTTTTCATTTGTTTTTTAATTAATTATGGTTTTTTCTGTTTTTTTGCCCACCACTCTGGCTTGTGGTCATGAATGATGATGAGGAGGATGTAAAGCATGCAGAACAATTAAATTGCGCATGCGTGACAGCGTTGTCGATGTTAGTATTGTGGTTGTTGTTGTTGTTATGGCAGTTGTTGTTGTTGGTATTGCAGTCGTTGTTGTTGCAGGTGGTATTGTCGTTGTATCGTATTGTTTTTCAGTAGTATTTGTGAACGCATTCCTGTTGTAGTTGTATTTGTTAGTGGTTCATGTTGTTGCTTTGTTTCTGTGGTAGTGTTTTTAATGCTTCTGCTTTGAATATATGACGCACATGACTCCTAGAGACTCCTAGCATCAACATCTGCCATCAAAGCAATTAATTATTTACACATCAAGTCATAAAAATTGTTAAGTGTCTGTGCGTTTGGCTGTAAATTGCACATGTGAGTACATGCTCACAAACACATACATAAATACATCCATACAAATTAACATACACACCTACAAACATACAAACATTCTTCTAAATGTACGTGTTTGTTTCCAAGTCCATATAATTTGCTATGCTATTTAAATTCACTTCTTGTTGTTGTTGCATTTGTTGTGCTAAAATTGTTTGTTGAGTTTCTGAGATACAGCATAAATTCAGAAGTTAAGAGTTACTACACGAGTTTGCAAAATGATGTGGACATCATGTGCAATGGATGTCATACTATTTTAGTTAAAAAAGGTTGCCATTTTAGATCGAGTTACGTTTTTATTCCATTTTAGGTGGGTGCATTCACTAAATTTCATTGTGAATTGTGGTGGAAAAGATGACTTTAGTTTAAGTAAAATTATTGTAACTAAACTGCCACGCCTCTTTTTGTGCATTAGAAACGACGGGACTAACTTAATAGAGTACCTCAATACATGCTTTCTTTCCTTCATATAGTAAAGGGTATAAAAGGTATAAAACAGTTTGTCGCCTGTTTGCTTTTTCTCTCTTTTTCTCAGTCTCTCTCACTCTCTTTCTATGTCTCTTTCTCTTACTCGCCATCCTCCTCTCTTCCCCTCTCTCCATCTCTCACTCAACGATAGCTCTGTGTTAATAGAGTGATCGTTTGACCTCTTCGCCCTTAAACACTTGTTGATAATTGATCAAGTGTTGACAGAGTGAAGAGGGATGAGTGATGGAGGAAATGCGAAAGAGGGGAGAAGGGTGAAGAGCATTAAGTTTGAAGAGTATGAAATGCGGGCGTCGAGTGAAGTCACTGAAGGGCTCTTTAAATGCACCAAGCTCTCTATTAACAAGAACAACACCAACAACAATTAATTCATATTTAATGACAAATACGAGTACGTAAATTTATTGTGTTTAATTGTTGTTGTATATCGAATGCAGCATCAATTAAAACTACGAGATCAAAAAAACAAACGAAGAGTTTATTTGAAAGTGTCCAAAATGTGTGTCTGAAGTGTTCTCAGCTTAAAACTGCATTTAATGGAAGGGAATCGGCGGGGGGGGGGGGAAGGGAGACAGATTAAACAGCCGCAAATTCAATGCTTCTTAAAGTGTTACAATACATAAATTAAAATTAATTATTTTAACCTACTATATTTCGAAATTTTTAAAGAGCGATAAAAAACAAGACAAAAAAAAAAGAATACAAAATGAAAAGAAAAGACACGAAGTGTACATAAAAAATGAACATAGAGAAATAAAGAAGAGTTAATAAAAATATTTCGATTATTACGTTAATTTAAAGAATAAGAAAATTAAAATTGTAGCATGTTTTCGTCTTAAATCTAAATAAACTAAGTAAACAACCATTTAAAGTACGAATTTAGTTATTATTTATATTATGTAAATTATTATATTTCTTTTGGACGTTATGCGTGTGTTACGTTATGCTACTTGTTGGGTTAAAAGTTAGAAGTCACTCGAAATGTTTAGAAACTAAAATAAAGTGAGAAAACTTTTCACCCGTGTTTTTGTTGTTGTTGTTTAACTAAAAGCGAAGGTGTTGAGTAGGAGCTTCACCACAGAAGGTGACAAAACATCAAAAAAAAGAGAAAAAAGAAACCCACCCACCAACAAACAAACAAAGAAATCCGTTTCCACGTCACTCAACCGAGTGACGCGCGTCATCGAGACACTTCAACGAACTCGCTTCACGCAGAGCCACCGGAAGCATCGGAAGCGCTTCGAAGGGCCCGAAACGTCAACCACACAAAACGTTAAATCCGCAAAACAACGAAAAACCGCACTAAATAACGGAAGTGCTACAAAATTACAGCAAAAACTACTCTATTTTGAAAACACGAAAAAAGCGAATCTGCTAGCGAAAAAAAGAGTTACGAAATGCGAATGCGATTTACGGATACCGAAGCGGAGATGAAGTGAAATGAGAGAAGGAAACTGAAAGAGAAGAAGAAGAAGAAGAGATGGAGAAGAGAAGACTTTTGAAACCGTCATCATTGAAAGTCTAATTTTCAAGATTCTGACCTTCTTTAGAGACTTTTTAAGCATCGATTCATAAAGAAATGCACTCATGCAGTAAAGCGTAATTCACAATATGTTCAAGCAGACGCAGAAGCCCATAAAAACTGAGCAGGAAAGAGCGACCACGCTTTTCAGCACATAATTTGTTAGCTTTTCCAATTTAAAAGGTTTCATTTACAGATCGCGATCAACATTTAAGAAATGCATTAAAAATGTCGTAAAGAATTAAACACAACAAAATAATCGGTCGGTCCAGAAGCTACCGGTGTCTATGCTAAACAAAGCCAGACAGACAGGCAGACAGACAGCCAGCCAGCTAGCTACGTATTCAAAGTTATGCCAACAATAACCACAACGGATTTTGAATGCACTAACAAGCAGTCAACAAACCTCACTAATCCACTTCTCGTTCTTCGTCTATCTCACCACTCCTCACCGCACCCACCACATCGACGCACCACAGTACACCACAACGATCCACAGTGCACCTAATCTCACCTACCTCACCTCACCGCACCACACTTCACCGCACCCAGCAGAAACCAAACCACACCACACCGCATTCATTTCACTTCCCTTCTTTTACACTTTTTCTTTCAGACGATTTTTAATGCCAGCTTCTAAAATTTTTTAACAGCCATACTATAAAAAATAGAAAAAATATCGATCGTTGTAAATTTAATGACTTGCAACTTTTTTTGATGAGATACTCTTCATTTTTAAAGAATTAATTTTTTATGATGATACACTCGATTTTTGTTGCGTTTTCGTTGTGTACCACCGGAGTTTTTATTTGCATCTATGAATTAAAGTCTTTCTATTTCAGGCTGGCGAATTCTTGAAGACCTGCAGCGTTCAATGAACCTGCTCGGGCGATATTTCGTGTCCCCCAGCCACAGAACACAACAGACACAAAACCGCCGACGAGGGCGACGGGTGGCGTGGGGAAGGGGCAGCAGGGGAGTCTGAGTTCCAGCCCAGAGCACAAGAACAAGAACAACAACAACAACGATCGCTGTAGAAAAACCAGTGGAAACAAGATCGTAAAAACTTCATTCGAACATTCGAGGATCAAAAGGAAAACCACAGAATGGGCTCGTTGGCTGGCAGCATGTTGCAAATGTTAGAAGATCGTTTTAGATGTTTCGCTGCGGCTGCTTCGAGTGCTTCCAGTGCTTTGGGGACCGCGATCGTCATGCACTCGTCTCTGGCGAACTCTCCGTTCCATTAGCAACTCGTGAGCATTTGTCAATGTCAGAGTCTTTGGTTTGTCGGTCGGCTTGGGTGTGAGTGTGAGGCATGTTTTTTGCACTCCTGTTGCTGCATCCGAGAGCCGATCGTGTTAAGTTGTGGCAGCGCGGCGCAAAGCTAGACAAAAGGTAAAAGTATCTGCTGGAAATAATTATGGACTCCCTGCATGTTTAGGGCTAAAGTTAAAACCACAAGCATGCAGACACGCAGTCAGGGAGCCGTTGGTGCCTGGGCGGGCAGACTTGGGGCGGGAGGAATGGAGACACAATCAAGTAGACGAGTGTAGAAACCATCTGAGCCAACAGGTTTGCCTTTTATGCTTCCAGTTGGGGGCCGAGGCCTTTGATCTGCGTCGAAGCAAACGCAATTCTTCTTTGTCTGTCGTTGGCAGTTCTTTTCTTTGCTGATCGTCAAGCAAATCAGCGTCGTTCTGAGGTTATGGCGAGGTTGTTACTCATCACTTCATTCGAAGGAGGAAAACGCAATCCTGATCCGGAACGAGCATAAAATCCTGTTCATTTCGATGTAATTGAATTATTTGAATTGTTCTTGTATTGATCTGCGATTAATCGATCGATGATCATGGAGCCAACGCGACCCTCACTCCCTCAGCTACCGATGATGCTTTTCCTAGAATAACTTCTTTAGTAAACTTGCTACAAACAAAAGAAACTATTGAAATTGGATCCTAATAAGCTGAATTAAATATTTTGTCCTAACTCGAGTTAGGCGCCTTTGGCTTGTGGCCGCAGAGAGTTTAACGCTCAAATTTGCATAATAAGCTTTTCAATTGTTTTGTTTGTTTCCCAAATAAGATGAGTATAATTTTCAAACTTCTGCAAATAAAGATGTAATTTTTCTTCTTCTTTTCCTTCCTCTTCTTCTCTTTCTTCCACTTCTCCTTAATCTCTGCATAATTTCGCAATTCTTCTGAAAAATGTTCATGTAAAAAGGACATGAACTTTTTTCTTGTTTGTGTTTTTATTTGTCTCTAATTTATTCAATAGCGCCAATAAAATTGCTACGAACTTCGGTAACTGTATCAATAATATTGCTGTATTGTTTTCTTCAATAAACCATGTAAAAAGTTTCTTCGCATGATTTTTTGTTGCACATAAAATTAAATTGATTCTTTTTTCCATTCAGATTCAGTTCTCATTTTGCATTTCATTCAATCAAATAAATCTGGTTTATTATTATTTATTGTATATATACGATATATTTGCCAATTATTTATTCATTATTTATATTAATTTAATGCCATTTTATTATTTTAATTTAAGACATTTTATTTAGAAAAAAGATTTCCGTTTTTTCGTATTTGTTTGTATTCTGGATATTTTTTTACATTTTGAGATTTTTTAAAATTTCCACTTTTAACTGATTTCAATTGAATTTATTTTTTTTTGATTTTTATTTTTATTATATTAATATTCATTCATAAAAGTGATTTCAATCAGAAAACAAATATTCTTTTTTTTCTAATATTCAAATAAATATTAAAATATTGAGGATATTTTTTACATTTTGGGATTTTTTTGTCACAGCAGAAATATCACAGGTGGTTTTTGATGATTTTGACAGTTTATGCGTCCCGCGTTCTGGGGAATGACGGAAATTTTCGGAAAAAGTTGATAACATCCCTGGAATTTGTATTTTGATGATACAAACCGTTTCGGAAAGCCGGGAGATGGGCCAAAAATTGTAGCAATTAAACCATATCTCTTTGTCTACTAACCGCTAGATGGCGCCATTAAGTGCCGACATTTTGTACACAGTGTAAATTTTGTCACAGCAGATATAAATTTTTGTACAAGCGAAACAAAATCGAAATGAAGCACCCTGTATTATTTGAATTAAAAATAGCAACATTAAAATTGATCACCATTGTTCGGTTAAAAGCAACTTTTTATAGTTTATTCAGAGCTTTTCGTACACTCGATCAAACAGCTTGAATGTCGCTATTTGCTGAGCGATTGCGCTGTTTTGTATTTTTTTTTAATCTATGAATATGAATACTTTACTTTTATTCTATATTAATTAATATTCAATTCAATTTTCAATTCAATTTATTAATAGAAAATGGAGGACATTGACATTGACAAGGACATTAATATAATAATGTTATATTATTAAATTAATTATTAAAAAACGACATTCTCGGGTATTCTCAAATAACTGACCTGGTAAATCTTCATTCTAATTCTACCAAATTAAATTTTAATAAGCTACTTTATCCATTTTCTGTTATTTAAAGAAATATTTATTTTCTGTTGAGTTTTTACAGAATTATAATTATTGTAATGATTACTATTTTAATTACTCATTCACGTCAAAACATATAATTATCGGAACAGATATTATCATGCATTAACTTTGTTGAGAAAGTAAATTGTATTGTTTTTTCCTCACAACAAAAAAAGTTCGCGTCTCGCGAACGATATTCGTGTTGTATTCGACATTAATTATAATAATAACAATAATAATAATTAAAGAACACAACCACAATAATAAACAACAGATTTCAAAAACAAAAAAATAAAGAACTCAAGGTTTCAAATGAAATAAAGAGAAACGAAAGAATTGTTTATTCAACATTTTAATTATTATTTTTAATATAACATTAAATATTTGCCTTCCATTGATTTGTTTCTATTTTTATTAGTGATGATATGTATTTCCATTAGATAATCGGATGTATGTTTGTGCACTGGTTATTCGGTTCAATAAGCTGGAGCGAACATAGTTTCCCCTCCCAGACCGTTCAAAACATTGTGAGCCGCTATGATGGCCATGTCGTTGCGAGTCTTCAGAGTAGCTGAACCCAAATGGGGAAGGATAACTGAAAAAGTATCAGAAAAACAGAACAATTTTGAGAAAAGTTAGAGGAAATTGATATTGGAATTCAAATGGAAGAGTTATTAAACCCGGTTTTTATTTTAGTGGGTAGAATTTGCTTTTGGTTTGATTTTGGTTTGGTTTTAGTTTTAGTTTAGGTTTGGTTTTAGTTTTAGTTTCATTTTGGTTTTGGTTTGATGAGATTTGGTTTTGTTTTGGTTTGGTTTTAGTTGTAGCTTTAGTTTGGTTTTGGTTTTAGTTTTAGTTAAAGTTTGTATTTTAGTTTTAGTTTGGTTTTGCTTTTACTTTTAGTTTTGTTTTAGTGTGATGGTTTCGTTTCAGTTTTAGTTTGGTTATACCTTTAGTGAAGTTTTTGTTTGATATGCTTTGGTTTGGTTTTAGTTGTAGTTTTAGTTTGGTTTTGGTTTTAGTTTGGTTTTGGTTTGATATAATTTGGTTATGGTTTCGTTTTCGTTTAGGTTTGGTTATTCTACTTACCACAGTTGGGCAAACTTAGCAATTTGTCGTCGGATGGCAAAGGTTCTGGATTCACAACATCAAGTCCAGCAGCAAAAATCTTGTTGTTCTTTAAAGCATCGTAGAGATCTTCCTGATTTACAATGGCTAAGATTGAAATGTTAGAAAGATAAAGTCTACAGATACACTCCCAGATGTTCGAGTATCAACCGAGTCGTTGACTTACGTCCTCGCGCTACGTTGATCAGAACCGCGCTCTTCTTCATCTTATCAAAGGCGGCATGGTTAAAAACGCCCTCGGTCTCTTCGGTCAACGGAGCGGCAATGAATACAAAATCACTCTCCCTCAGCAATTCATCAAACGTTGACTTGCGAGCGTGGAAATCATGCTCGATGGCTTCATCAAGGCGGTGACGTGTAGTGTACAGAATGCGATCTACGTTGAAGCCGCTTAGACGCTTCGCTATTGCTTGGCCGATGCCACCGAATCCAAAGAAACCAACCTTTGAACCGCTGATTTCCCGGCCCAACATCCATTGAAGGTGAAAATTTTCCCACTTGGAACTGTCGAAATATCAAAGAAAAAGAAACTGTACCAAAATACTGCAAAAATGACTCCGAGTTTCGAACTTCTCAATTAGCTGGCGTCCCTGATGGAAGCGACGTGCTGCGGCGATCATCAGTCCGATAGCTAAATCGCTGACGGCATTATTGAGCACGTCGGGGGTGTGGCCCAACGGGATCTGACGTTTCTTCAACTCAGCCACATCGACAAAATCAATGCCCGCCGACATCGTGGAGATGGCCTTCAGTTGAGGGCCCACGACGTCCAATATCTCGGCGTTGAGGGGCTCGTGACAGGCCCAGTAAAGTGCATGGACGCCTACCGCTTTTTCTAGAATCTCCATGCGAATCGGGGGAAGGCTCTGGCACACAATCACCTCCGCGACAGTGTTCAGTAGTTTGATAGCCTCCTCCGGCACTTCAGGATGAGTGACCAGTATCTTCATATTCGATTTTTCCATTTTAGCTTCATGAGATACAAAAGAAGAAGCATTTTAATATTAACATTCAACATATTAACATAAATACGAGTATGAAAATTGAACGATTATAAATAAAAAGAAGGTACTGAGAACGGTTTTTATGTGAGATCTTCTCGGTTGAATTCAACACCGAGTTTAGAACATGATTGAAGAGCCAGCTTGTTGTTGTAGAGAACAAAGCAAGACTATCATCAGTATTTTCTCTCTGGATGCTTTGTTTTTTAGAGTCAACTCTTTAGAATTCACAAGGCGAACACGATTCTGGGTCTCTTTCGTGCTCTTCCTTACTTTAGTGATCTTTGTCTCTCTCCTGATCCTGGCATCCTTCCTGATCTTCTTAATCCTTGAAGACTTGCTGAATACTTGCATTTACAGTATAGTGCTCACGAATACTTTTTCCTTTTATTTACCTTTTTCTTTAATGCAGTTTTCACTGGATTAACTCGAACTCTCGTTGGTAACGCGTTCAAAGTTTCACTGATTCATATAAATCGCTAAACCGTTTATAGACCAACAAACTCAATGCAGTTAGTTGAGTGATTAATACGAGAGAACGAAGGAGAGAAAATATCGCTTATCTCTCTGCCTCAGTATCTGGATGGGGGAATTTTTTTCCCTATCTGTTAAGTAGTGTTACTTATCTTAGCAAAAGTTAGTTGACGTGAGTGCTGTGTACTGTGATAATGAAGCACACTTGAGTTCCCCGTTCAGAAAATTTAAGCTGATTCAGTCACACAGTTTGTCACACAGAAATTCATGTGCATAGTTGCTCCTTAGAGTATGAAAGCTGAAATTCCAGGGAAAGTAAAAACTAATAACTAATAATACTCCTAACACTCGATGTGGAAAACATGAATGCTTTATTGCTGTGCAAATAAAACCGTTTTATTCCTGTATATACTCGTAGCAATCTAAATTTTCGGATGTAATTTCAATTCGGAGGTATTTCTGTTCATCGAATTGTTTAATAGGCTCAAATTAGAATTTAAATTAAATAAAATTTGAATGTAATCAGATGAGACAAGTACTAAATTAATTAATAAAATTAACTGTTAATAAAATGTTAATCCTGTATAACTCACCGATGGTCAAATTGCTGACACATTCGTTCGATGTGTATATTTATAACTTTTATAAATTTAATAAAATAACTTTTAACTTCAATACTTGCATTATTATTTCTAACCATTTTAATTGAATTTGAAATTCAAATAATTCGAATTAATTTTTAGCTGAATCAGATAAGTCTTATCTGACTACTGTTCTCCCAGACAGACAACCACGAAATGGAGGAATGCAATTGGAATTTCCTAGGATTTGCGAATTGTATGTATAGCGCGGTTTATTCAAGGTCATACTTGGAATAATTACTTCCCAAGTTATTATAACAACGGGAAAAGAGTTACCAGCTCCATACAAATTTGCAATGTAAATGTTAGCAACCTAATATTTTATTACTTTTATTTAGGGTTTTTTCCTATTGAAGAGTCTCAGAAACTACTAAAAGTTACAAAAGTACTACTACATGACGCCGTTTAAAGTTTGTAATTAATTTTATGCAACATTAAATAATTTCAGTTCAGTTTCGACGATGCGTACTCGCGATTCTCAACTTTTCTTATTAAGCCTCTATGAGGCGTGATAACAATTACAAGAAAAAGAAATTTGTAGCCGAAAGAGATGCCAACGTATTCAACCAGTTCTGTTGAATATTAATCTGTGGGATTTCAGTTCGTTTCGTCTTTCATAAAAATGAATTTTAATTTAAATGCATGGATTGTGAATTTATTTGTGTTTGTCTAATTTTAATTTAAATAAATGAATTGTACAATTGTTTTTGTTAACTCATTTCAATTTAAATAAAAAAGAAATGAAAAATTGCAAAAACAAATAAGTTTACATTACTTTGTAATATTTGCAAACCGATAAAAAATCACAACTCTTCCATGCAAAGCAGTTTTTCTAGTAATGCTTACTGAAAAACCGAAGGTAATAAATAATAAAGTTGTGTCGTTGGTATCCCTGTCACGTAGTCACGCCATAATTTTGTGATGATGTTGAAAAAAACCAAAATCGTTTATCGTTTCTATCGGTGGTTACGGGATAAACTTGCTAATTTCAGCTACTCATCCAGAGATGGCGCTGTTCTTTCCACGCAGCTGTCGGAAATGCCTTGAAATAGTGGCAATTGTTTGATAACTACGATAATTCAAGTCGGACACTTAATCACTCCCATTCGGTCAGTAAATATAAAAAATTAGTATTTGTACTTACATAACATAATGTATGTGTTTCTTTTCTATTCTCTTTATATGCTTTTATATTCTCTTTTAATTGTCCAATCAAATATCAACAACACTTATTTTTCTTGGGCAAATTTGCTTTTTTAGTGATTTATTGATTTTCAGTACCGTTAAGTTATGTTACAATATCAGCTCTTCCCACCAACACTCACATGGTCTTAATTCGTTGATTATTACTGGAACATTTATCATTTTCGCTCCGTTTCTCTTTTTCTCTTCCAATAAAAATGTGACTTATTTGAACAAACAATTTTTGATTTCTGACAACCTTCCAATTCTTGTTTTTGACAGCTTTCAAAATTTCCGCAATCAAAATCAGTTGACTGCCTTTGATGCCGAATAATCTTACTTTAACAGTATCTGTTCTTGAAATCGAACTCATCAGTATCTCCACATCTGATGTCCATCTTAAAGTCATCTCTGCAGGGTTGCCGATGTGCATCCCCATCAAAGTAGTCGTCGGAAAGGCGTTTGTCGCGTGGACGACTTTTGCTACGATGTCGATGGTGCTTCTCCGCGGACGAGTGATGGCAATGATGGCGACCAGCATGATGAGCGTGTTCACATTTCTTACTCGGACTGGGACTCACTTCCCGCGGAGGACGACAGCGAATTGAAGGTGGTACCGGGTCATCGAAACGCGGACATGGATGGTCGCCTACAGGGGATGCAGTTTCGTAGCGCCTGGAAAGCAAGGTGAATTCTTGGTGGGCGGTGCAGAGGGCCTGCAAACGCTGTAGCAAATCCGTTTCGGGTAAATCGCGCAGATGCAAAGTACGCGCGACGGAGGTTCGGAAGGATTGCAGCTGGGACAGCCGATGGTTGGCTTCAGAGAGCTGCGTTTGAAGGCGCAAGATATCCTCTCGCAAAGACTGAAAGGATGGAAGGATAAACGAACGCAGTCGGGATGGCGGAAGCGTAAAACTCACATTTATAAGCGTTTCATCGCGACAGCGTCTGTTCTGCGCCGAATCCGTTGACAGTTTTAGACGCTCTCTACTGCTACTCAGCTGTGCCTGTAAGCGGGTTCTTTCTCCTTCCAGGTCACAGATCTGCGCCGTCAACTCATCGATTTTCCGCGCTCGCTCTAAAGCGGTGATCTGAAATAAGGGACGATTACCATGACGAAGACCACGCTACAGCTACACGTCGAACCTTGTACTCCACAGACTCTGCCAGCTGTGCCTTGACTTCGGAAAGCTGCGACCGTGCCTCCAGCAACTGCGCGGTGAGTTTGTCAACCTGTTTGTTTGCCTTGCGTACCTGGCTAACGGCTTCGTCCAGTTCACCCTGGCAAGAGTAAAAAGTACTTCGTAGAAAGAATGTCATTCAAGTGTCAATGGTTGAAAGTTGAAGATAAAATTGAGGACAAAGTTGTGGACAAGATTATGGATAAAATAGTGGAGAAGCTTGGGGACATGATGGTGGAGAAACCTGAGGACAAGTTCGAAGCCAGCACTTTTGCCGACTTAGGATTCTTGCAGTTAGTACTGAAACCCCTTCTTCTGCTCCCACTCACTTGCAACGCACACTTTCCACGTGCTCCATCCTCGATTATGGCCAACTTCCGCCTGAGCAGCTCCAGATGCATGTCGCGGCGTTGTACCTGCTCCCGTAAGATGCGCACCCGTCGCTGTAGCGTGTAGACGTTGGAACTCTCTTTGAGCGGAATATCTTGGCAGGAGCGTTCACGGCGCAGGTTCGACTGCGTTTGCATGTGATGATGATGGTGATGAGGACGATCACAGCAAATATCCTAAAAAGAAACCCTGAGAATAAAATACGGCGGCGATTCGAACCGACTGTCATCCGAAGTGAATCCGGACCCAATCGTTTGACGTATTCACGAACTCGATCGGCTGAATTCCGTTCGTGGGAATGCCCATGAACGACTATACTGTGTTCGCGGACCAGTTGCTGGATGCGTTCCAGCAGGTTCTCAGCCATCATGTTGGTGTCGCTGCCCAACGCTGGCGGCATCGAACATTCGCTCCAGTTGAGAGCACGAGCTAAACGTTGCAAATACTCCGAGAGACCGAGATGATCCTGGCGCAGGGTGTGGATCTCAGCGTTGCATTTCTCGACGCGTTCTTCCAACTCGCATCTTTCGGCCTCTTCGGAGCGTAAGCGAGTCTGGCTGGTTTCTTGGGCTTCCTTTAACAGTTCCTGCTGCGATGACAGCTGATCTTGCAAGGAGTGGAGTTTCTACGAAAGCAAAAGAGAATATACACGAAAGAAGTAGAAACACAGGGTCTATCTTCAACCTACCAGATGCATCATTTGATTCTCGCTCAGCCTTTCTCTCACTTTGTCCTTAATCAGCGTCTCGCACGGCTCGGGTACGTCCAGTTGCATTGCTAAGCCGCGAAGGACCTGGAGACGGTCACTTTGGGTGCGCTCCAGGTTGTTCTGCAGGCGATGACAACGTGACTCGAAACCCCGCAGCTCTTCCTTCAACTTCTCGCCATTTATTTCAGACTCTGTTAAGCGATCGCGATGCAGCTGCAACTCCCGTTCGTACTGCCTGCAGCGACTCTCCAACTCGTGGTTGTGGTGGTCGGAGCTCTCGAGCTGAGCAATCAACCGCTGCTTCTCGATGTTGGCCAGCGACTTCAAGTTAAGCAGTTCGGTCTCGCAGCTGCTTAGAGTGTCGCAAGTGGCGTTGATTTTTGCTTTATTCCTTTGCAATTCGATCATCAACTCCTCGACGCGTGTCACCACGCATTCAGCGGACAGAGGCACGCTCTCGCAGACATCCATGCCGAGGCACAGGCCCAGTCGCCGCAGCAACTCTTGCAGCTGCACTTTCAACTGCTCCCGGTGTGATTCCTCGCTGGTGATGTGCGTCTCCAGATGCTGGATTTTGCATTGCAGCTCCTTGCAGCGCTCATCCGCCGAACGTTTCTCGCGCTGAATGGTGTCGATGGTTGTGTCACAACGCATCTGCACCGAGTGTTCGCGATTCTCGGCTGACTGAAGGCGAGCTTGCAGCGATCCAATGAGAGCAGATTGGCGAGCAGCTTGCGCTCGCAAGGATTCACATTCCGATTCACGTGAACAAAGCGCATTCTTGGTGTCGATGAGCTGGAAAGAACCATCGAAATAATTAAGTTTTGTATAGTTTCGTGAAGACAGACCTCATTGGAAAGACGATCTCTCTTGTAGGTGAGTGCAGCGAGCTCACTTCGCAGGGCGGTGACTAAATCGATGGATGTGTTGTGATGATGCTCGATGACACCTGATGTTCCTCCCGCACAGCTATCGCCGCCTTCGATCTTCAGAGAGAGATGGATAGAGAGAGAGGAGGGAGGGTAGAGAGCAATAAATTTAATTGGATTCAACGGAAATCTAATTCAGTCGTCTCATTCTGCTGAAATGTTCTAAAAGTCCTTGAATGTAGTCCTTGATTTGGGACTTCTTCGGAGATGTCCCTACATTTATTTAAGTATGGGACTTGAACAGAATAAAATAAGAGAATATGGATTTACAACTTCATACTCGAATAAGTAGAGGAGAAAATGCTTACATACACGCAGACGACAGTTTGAGGGAAACAGGAGAGAGAAAAGCCGAAAGTTCCACTGGTTCTGGAACCCTTCACAGATTCCGCTTCATATTTAAGTAGTAGTAATATTATACATTTATTGTAATTTAAATTAGAATAATTATTTAAGTAGCAAAAGCGGCTAGGCTATCGGCTTTTCATATTTAAACATGCTATATATATGTATGTATAAACCCTCTTTTAACTGTATTTATACTGTATTCTTACGAATTACGGAAAACCAAGCAACATAAATTGTTATAAATAAGAAAGGGTAACCAACGCGATGATTGGGCGTTAGATAGAATGTTTGCGAATGAGAGAATTTATGTTCCCACATATTATCGAGGAGGCTAAATGTTAAACTTTGAGTTCTTTACTGCTGGGCTGGGATTGAATCCTGGGAAGGATTGAATCCTGGGGAGGATTGAATTGTGGGGAGGATAGAATTCCTTCTTTCAGTCAGTCTTCTAGACACTAACATCTCAATTATGCATTATATCCCGTTTTTACCACGTGGTGATGGTGATGATGTGGTGACAAGCTGCCCATATGATCGGGATGAAGATGATCACTTGGCGAGTGATGATGGTGATGCAGATGTGAGTGTTGCGTATCGGACGACATTTTTCCCGGATTCTTAGCTTAGATTCGTTAATGCGAATTATACATAACGTTTTCAGACTGTAGAACACATGCTGGCAAACTCTTGCGATAAACTGTTGAACTAACTACGTCACTTGAACGAAAGCGAAAACTTAACCACGTCCTGTCGTTCGACAAACGAAACTAAACCGCAACGAGGGAGCTTCTTTAACTTGTGGTGGAAAAAAAGACGATAGCAATGAAAATGAATGAAGAATTCTAAGGCAATAAAATTAAAACTTAAGGAATTTAAGTTGCGCACAGCGCAACAGCATTTTTTCGGAGAGGCCGTTGGTACGTACGAAACAAATATGGGCGCGTTGGCAACGCTGTCTGTCACTATGTTGGCAACGACTAATGTTTACCGTTGTTTTTGTTATTTGGGTCATTCACTTGCAGGCGCAAAGTCAAGTCGAACAACGAACGACCCACGAATTCGAAAGGAAACAGCGGAAGCTCAGCGCACGGCGGCAATTAAATAATATTTATGGTGTTAACCTTTGGAGAAATAGAGAGACAAGGACAAAAGAATAACTGAAGATTAAAAGCCTACACCATCCTAATATACTACATACATATATTCAATAAATGCTCTAATCACGAAGTGTATCGTTGTTCGTCAACAAAATACTCTTAATTGTAGCTGTTGTTGTGTCTATTGCTGTTGTTGTGTCTATTGCTGTTGTTGTTGATATGTTGATACGATGTGCTGCTGCTTTGGCTGTTGCAGCTATTTTGCTATTCCGATTATTTTTAATCAAACTTAACGTCTCACCGAATACGCTTTAATTACGTGTTAATACAATTAAGCGAGTGTCGCGTCGCGGTTATCATCTTGTTTGTGTGTTTTTTACACCAAACTACTTACACGCTGTGGCGGAGGTGATGAAGTCGAGGGCGGCGTCAACGGAGACTGCGGCAGCTTCTCCTCAGAGGTGCCACATAGAATTTCGAAAATCATCCAATCTTCCGGCGAGTTGCCAGATGTGCCAGTGTTAGAAAGGGACGTCATTTGCTTTTTGTGTTGCTCTTGATTGATTTTCTAAAACTTTAAAATAAAATTCACTCTTTATATTAAATTACAAAACTATTTTAGAGAATTTGTGAGATTTATTTTCCATTAAATTGCAATTTAAACATAAATGATTTTAGCCACGATCTGGCAAACGTTCAGCTCACTCGAAGCGCTACACACGGTACCGTTATGAGCCACAGACCGACGGAGTAACTGGATTTCTACCTCTGAGTGTTATGATGACGTTCAAAAGTTGTTGCTGTTGCTGTTTTTGTTGTAAATGCAATTTCCTCAAAAGCAATGAAATTCCTGCTACGTTCCTGTAGTTACTAAAAATAACACCAGAGGGTGTTTCTACGGCGATGGCACTAACATCAACAACGGCAACATCGTCGATTTTCAATTACATTGCAATTACGTCCGGAATCGGTGCCTTCCGCTCTGTCTCCGCCCCTCCCCACCCACCACACTCTGTTTCTCACCTTTATGTCACTTTCCCTCGCTCGGTATGTCGGTCTGTTCGTCAGTCATTTCGTCAGAACAGACTGTGGTTTGGATTGTGGTCTCAGTCTGTTCTGCCTTCCGTGCCGTCTGTTTGTCTGTCTTCTCTGTCTTTCACAGCAATCAACTCTTCACCTGGCTTCCTCTGTCTCGCCACACAAGTTCTTCGCCCTCTAGCGTCTGTCTGTCTGAAGGTGTGTCTGTCTGTCCGTCTGTCTGAGTGGTAAATTGGCAAAACAAGCCATAATTTTGTTGTGCAGTGTCTAGCAACAGCGGAAATCGGTTACGGTAAAAACAGTTGATGAAGCACTGAAATTTAAGGGAAAAATCTGATGAAGTATTTATTATTCTGCGTGTGCAGAGGGCAAAAAATAAATATGCACTCAAATACATATAACTATATACACATATGTATCTTTATATTAACACATCTTGCACATAAACTCTAAATAAAGTAGTAACAAATAATTGAATTTTGGAATATTTACGGATTGACTGAGTTCCGAAGTATTTATTTAACTAAGTTCACTAGAAACACTTAAACTCATTAGAAACACTCTAATAAACCTCATGGTTGACGTAAATCTTACGTAACTGATACGAAATACTCGTGTATGTGTGTATGTATGTACATAAGTCCAGACATACTCTTATTTACGTTAATCAGTACTTGTCTGAAATATCTTACGATTTTCATGAACTCATGACCCATCGATTCAACCGATGTGTTGGATTCTATCGCTTCATCATAAAAAGAAATCAAAGCCTTTTATTAATACACATACTTGTACATACTGCACCTAACTGTTTTCATATACATATTGTACTATACATATATTGAAATGAATTTTATTTAAACCATGCAAATGAAATGCACACTAACTTTCAGAATGTATGCTTTTATTGTTCAAAATGATGCTAATCTTTATTAGAATCTGTATTAGAATCAATTTCGGCCTGGGGACGATTCAGTTGGTCGCTTGTAGCTAAACACAGCTTATTTAATTTGTTCCTTCAGTTTTTTAGCTCCCTCTGTCAACGCATCGGCGGCGGTGTTCAAGATTTCCTATCATTCAAAGGACAACAAATTGTTACTTAAAGTTTCTGCATTCTGCACGGATTAGCTAAACACCAACCTTGAGTTTGTCCTCATCTACGAGGCCCTTGAATTTCTCCATCAACGATTCGATGGTGCTGCCAATGTCCATGGTCTGTCCGGGTTGTCCCACGGCGGCGGTGTCATCACGTCGTATGCGTGACATCTCCACCAACTAGGAAAGGATTTAAGAAGAACAGAGAAGATTCATAACGAGGAAAGGACTTCGGATTACGTCGCAAAACTATGATTTAAACACTGTACCTGCAGCAGACACATGAGAGCAATGAGCCCGAAGATGAATTTATGAAGGATAGACATCGTGTTATAGTTTGTAGAAAATCTGGCAACCTGATGCTTAGAAGACTCGCGAATAACTAAACTCTAGCTCGACAAATTAAGTTACTTAATACAATCGTCGCGACGATCGATGTTGGTTCTTCCCTTCCGTCCCTACCCACTGATCTTCAGAAGCTGATCAGCAGAGCTTCTATACTCCGATGTTGACAGCACTCAATCGGGGAAAAGATACCCTTTTAAACTTTGTACTCGTATAGACGAACCTATTTTTATTTCATTTTATTGTGTTTGTTTTCTTAGAATGTACTGAGTAGTTGGTGATTATTTAGTTGGTGATAACGTGAACTAACAACACAAAATTTAATTAGGAAATCACACACATGTTACAGTGGTGGCGATATTAATCTGTTCGCTCTTGAGTCTCTCTGGATTGACGACTTTCTAGTAGAAGCGCAATGGATTTTGATATTAGTTAAGAGTTCTCCAAACTAGGAATCGTTATTCCGATGGGTTAGAAACGAGATGCTCTGATACTGGCTTCCTTTCGCTTTACACTGTAGACTCTACAGTGTAGAGATTAAATTTGTATTTCTACATGAAAGCTGTCTCCTGGTTGTCTCTCCGTTTCGATGAACTGTCAAAACTGTTCAGTATTTTATTTTTATGTTTTAAGTTATACAACGAGATTTTATGTGCAAACGGGAAATCTAATTTTATTTGCTTGTTTGTGAGTACTAGTTTTTGAATCATCATTATTCAAGAATGGAAAATGAAAGGGTCAAAGAATCGCGGGCAACATTTACCATGCCGACTAAGTTCGACCTACCCGTCGAATATCATGTCGACCCATTGTCGGGCAAGTTCATAATAGATGGCATGGATGACAAGAGCAGGGAGAACCTAAGGCTTTCAACCGCCAGTGACAGGTCGACGTTTTCACGCAGGTCACGATTCGAACAGCTGAATACAAGTTTTCTGATAGCTCAATTGTCCATGAGGCCTGTCCACGAGGGTCTGCGAGAGTTGGCCTTGGATTTACTGCATAACGATATCCTGAAGAAGCTCGCCATCATCCAAGAAAACAACGAGACCCAGAATGAGCCGCTCACGAACGTCGCCTTGCCGCACAACATGTTCAGTTGGTTGCGGGAGGATTTCTACAAGCGACGCCAACAGCAAGACGTGCTGTGGATCAAGTTGCTGCAGAAGGATACAACGGGATATCTGGACGAGCTTAAATTCAAAGCCGACATGCAAAATATTGCCGACTTTCTGAGATTGATCTTCGCCGGCTTGATGCGTACCGACGAGAACCTCGACATTGAGGTACATGTGCGAAGATACATCCAGTGAGTTTCGTCCCATATGCACTTCAAAATCAATAAAAGGCGTTACTTTTCTAGAGATGCTATCGATTTCGTGGGCATTTACGAAAAGCTGACCCAGGAATTGGCAACGAATAAAATCGTGTTCCACGATAAATTGAACGTGCTGCTGGGCGTCAAGTTTAGAAAACGCGACAGCCGATCGATATCGGCGAAATCATTAATGGAGCAAAAACTAATGACTGCAAACGGTGAGTCGGATCGGGACTGTAAACCAGACACATCAACGTACGGAAAAAACACTGACAAGTGGACCGAATTGCGACATTCTTCTAACGAGTCTTGTTTCGTGTCTAGTGATGGATCCCATCGAGATGCGATACCAGACACAGTACTATAACAACAAAGCCAATCAGCAGCAATTCAAAATGGACGCGATGGAAGATCACTACCAGCGTGAGATGCAGATGTATGAGGCGGAGATGAAAAAGGAAAACTCGCGCTCACAGCATGCGCTCCACATGTACTTCGCGGAAATCGAGGTGAGAACTGGCTGGTTGTTGGGACATCAAAAGCTTCCAATCTTAAGCTGGATTTAATATTACATACTTTCAACTTCACAATAATCAAATCAGTCTCAGAAATCACTACATATGGTATTTCGAATCTATTCTGTGTTATCTTCTGCTTCTTATTTGATATTTCAGAAATATAAAAGCCAGATCAATATAATGTCAAACAAGTACGACCGAGATTTCGACGATATCGACAACAAGTTGGGCTACACGAAAATTTCAATTGATAAACTCAAAGAGCAGCGGATTTTCTTTGATGAACAACTGGAGCGATTCAAGGAGGAGTTGGAAGCGGCGCGCTTGAAGACCATAGCCGATGAGGAAAAAGCGGCAGCAGCTCGTCGAGCGGAAGAGGCTTTGGTAAGTACGAGTATCTCATGGATTGGTTAAAAAAGGAAGCACCAACTCATCGTAATATAATAATGACCCTTGTCAATTTCTCCCCATCAACTTCAGGCTGCAGCAGAATTACTTAAGAAAAAGAAAAAGAAGAATAAAGGTGGCAAGCAAAAGAAAAAGTGAAATTTACGCAAGTCCAAGTTAATGTCTATATACGGTATATCTTTAGGCATCACACAAATAAACTGATAAATGCAAAATAATAGCAAAACGAAGAGGAAACAATTATTTATTCATACGTCGTTCACGAAGACGATTCAGGAAGACGTTGAAGAAGATTGAAGAGTGTAAAACACTCGTTTGGCATCAATGGTAAACAAGAGAGTCTCTCCCCTCTCTCTCTCTCTCTCTCTCTATCTCTCTCTCTCTTTCTATCGATCAATCAAAGATTTGAAGATTAGATGACGTACACGAAAAGCAACCAACAGACTTAATAAGATGTTAAGTCGACTTAGAAATTCATTAAGGAAAATTAAAATTAAGGAAGAGTTGGTTTTCTCTTTCAGAATGGTCCAAGATTCAAATGAAGCCTCCGGGTGGATGGATGGTCCAGGTTCAGAGTACAAACAGGTTGCTGTTGCCCGATTGCTTTTTTCGAAAATCATCGTAGATCATCTGCTGGGAGCAAATGAAGAAGTAAATCCATCGACTGACTGACACTCGACTTCTTTTGCGTCTGCTGCTTCTCTTCCTTCTCAGCTTCGTCTTTTATACACTACAAAAGAAAACAAAAGTCTTCATTATTCGAAGTACCTCCTGAAGCCTCAAAAGAACCGAAAGACTGCAGATTGAGCATGAAAACAAGAGTTTCTGCAGCTCCGATGAAGAGTGGTTTTTTGCTGCATGAGCTATTTTTCTGCTGAACCATTTTCTGAGTCCGGCCGTCTTTAAGTTTGTCCGTTGATGTGTTCTCTCGACTGTCTGTCTGTCTTTCTTGCAGTCTGTCTGTCAGTTCGTCGTTTGTTTATTACTCGCGGCTGTGTGAGTTGTGCCTTGTGTTGGCTTATTTTGTCTCTACTGTCGTATGGCTCTCTCTCTCTTCCTCTCTCCCTCTCTTCCTCTCTCCCTCTCTCTCTTTCTTTCTTTCTGTGTTGCTATACACTATCTGTTTGTGCAACATTAAGGGCCATTTCTCAGGCACACTCTGGTGTCTTGTGCCATTTTTATGCTGCAGGAAGAACGTGCAGCGACTTGCTGGTCGTCTTTTCTGGCGTCCTGTTGAAATTTCTAATCGCTGAAACCTTCCACCCTAATTATGTCTGGAGGCATCAGAAGCGCCACCAGAAGAAGCAGCAACAGCATCGGGATAAACCGGGAACCGCTGTCTACAACAGCAACAACAACAGGAACGATACAAAAGCCAACCCACAGTCAGTGAAACTTTCAGCAACATGTTGTTAGCTGAAAAAATTTACAAAATTTAGAACTAAACAATACAACACACAACAAAACATCAAGTCCTTTGCTTGTGTTGCGCCATGTTGTGTTGTTATTTTGTCGTCTTGCCAACATGCTGCCTGTCTGTCTGCACGCCTGCTGAAGGGCTGCGACGTTGCGATGTTGCCTCCGTGCAACTGATACAAGTCGTTGCATGAAGTACGCAGCCAAACTGTACAACGTTAAAAATAGGGAACACTATAACAACAACAACAACAACAACAACACTCATTATGGCCACCACGAAGCCGTGATGTTGATTCGCCGATTTGTTGTTCTTCATGGGCGCCTGTTCCTTTGTGATTCATACAAATCTGTGCGACATGATGATGTGTCGTCATCATCGCCACCAGACGCTGTGCTGCACGACAAGCAACTGATACTGCAGCAACAAATGCTGTATCTGCAACATGTGCATAAAACGCATGTCGTCGTAACTCGATATTTAAACTTCGATATTAAAATACAAGGGAATTAAAAAAACTAAAATTAAATAAAATAAAATAAAATAAAATAGAATAAAATAAAATAAACAATTATTGAATGAAAATAAAATAAAATAAAGTATAATAAAATAAAGAAGAACAAAATAAAGTCAAATAAAATAAAAATATTAAATAAAATGAAAATATAAATTTAAAATAAAAATTAATTATATTAAAATAAATAAAGAAAATAAAATACAATCAAATACATATAATAAACTAAAGTGAATTTAATTGTCTTTAGTTAATCGACAACAAAACTCGAAGCGAAACGATGGAACAACAAATGTATTTAAGGGCCTCATGTTCATGGCCTGGAATCCTCTTGGACATCTTTTCCTCCTTATTTTCTTCCTAATCTTTGCGTTCTTGTTCTTGTAGTTGTTCTTCCTTTCCATAAACCCGGACCTCTGCGAAAACCTTGAACTCTGTCAGTTGAAGTTAAACTCTTCCAGACTGTATTCAGAGGCGTGCAATGTTTAGTTTCATAACAACTCCTCTGTTACTCCACGGACTATCCGCATCTCCTCACCCTCCCCATCCGCACACCATCACCAGAATCTTGTTTAAACCCTTCGCTGCCATTCTTTGTACTCATATTGTTGGCTTCTCCTTTGAAATGATGCCAAAGGATGTTGCGTCTGCTGCCCTCTCAATTGCTCTCTGTCTCTTTCTTGCTCTCATCTTCAACTGCAGCTCCAGTTCATTGGCATTTTTATTCATCCATTTGGCGTCACATGCGTTCTTCTTTCCACGTTCTTCCTTTCGTTCATTGTCTTGTGTTTCCCCGTCTGTGAGTCGTGTGTTTTTTCTACTCGGCTGCAGTCCCTTCAGCAGCGCTTCTTTGCGACTGCGACGCGTTTGCGTTGTTGCCTTGCGGTTTGGTCTCTCTGACTGGCTGTCCGTCTGTCTGCCTGCCTGTTTGTCCGTCCATCTGTCTGTCTATCATGCATTCCTTCTGCTGTTCGTTGTCATTTGTTCTCATGACGCGCTGCTCCGTTCTGTTCGCCTGCTCTTCAACACCTAAGAAAATGTCGAAAATTCACATGGAATTCCCACGGCTAGAATTTTTCCCACAGTGTTTGTTGTTGGAATACAGCCTGGGCACCGGCAGCGATGACGGCGTTGATGATGTTTATGGCAGGCAGCAGCATAGCATGGGTTTTGCATTTGTTGTTCTTGTTGGTTTTTTAGGTCGGTCGTTGGTTTCCACGTCTGGCTGATGTTTGAATGTGAATTCCAGAAGACAAAAGCACGAACAACAACAACAACAACAAATCCATGGAAGAGGAAGTGTGTGTGTGTGTGTGTGTGAGTGTGTGTGTGTGTTTTTGTATGGAGCAACGAAGCATGCTGCTTGCATTGCTTGTTGCTCCCAGGGTCATTTTTTTATACTCAACTCGTTTTTTGTTTTGCTGTTTTGTTTTATCGCTTCTCTCATTCCTTTCGCTTCATTGCAAGTTTTGCTTTTGTTTATTTTTCTTACTCTGGTTACGTATAATTTTTTCCTGTCTTTTGTTGTTGCTATTTCTTGTTACTATACTTGCTTTCGTTTCACTTTCCTTGCTGGATATTTTTGCTGTTGCAGTAGTTGGTAGTGCTGTTGTTGTTGTTGTTGTGGTCGATGATCATTTTTGCCGGCTGCCATCGATCGGGTCTGTCGGGCTTCTTCAACATTTCAGGTTCATTGAGCCTGAAGTTCAACAGCAAACATCAGCAACATTGAGACGTATCGAAGCATCAACATCAATTTCAACATCGACAGCATCATCTTCATTGAAGTTCGCAACGCGTCTCTGTTGGGTTTTTTTAAACCAAGTTGTTGTTGTTATTCACTGTTGATTATTTTATCCGATACAAACATTACTGCGGTTGTTGTTGTTGCTATCCTCGCTTGCTAAAACCTGAATTATTTCTGCTCTTCGCTTCACTGGTCTGGTTAGTCGTTTGTTCATCTAATCAACATCAGAGATGCAACCACCGCAGGGTTGCCAACTTATCACTTCATCGCTCTTCTATTCGTATCTCTACTCTTTGAATCGCTTATAAAAGAATCAAGGAAAATGTTTGGATTTGGTACATATACTAATTGTTTGAACTATTGACAATTTTCCAAACTTGGCAGCACTTTTTATTATGTTCCCTTCTTTACAGTGTTAAAAATTATTCTATACAGTGAAGCACCAAGTTTTTCAGTTATGTAAGTACGAGTACTAAAAGTACTCCAGCATATGGGATTTTGGATGAAAATGGAACACCATCATAACCAGCATCACGCTTTGTATTCCTTGTACGCCTTCCCAGTTAATTCCAGGGCTCGGTTCAAGTGTACCACGTGTCGGCCTCATTTAATGCCGAAGTTCAGTGGCAACAGCGACACATGCAACAACAATTGTTAGTGTTTCGGTTGTTTTAACCTGAATACGCTCCTCCGAGTGCAGCGTGCGTCATCAAGGACCTTGAGCAGGAGTGCGAGTGCGCGTGTCGGCGCCCTCAAAAACATGCACCAGTTTCAATTCATTTAGCGTCTCTTCTTCTCTGCTTTTCTTCTGCTTCTGCTATTCTTGTTCATCATCTTCCTGCTTTGTTCCCAGTCCACTTCATTGCGGAGTTTCTAATGGATTTCGCAGCGCCACAAACACGTTGCGATTCCTCACTTCGATCCTGCAGCAGAACACATGCAAGTAGCCACGTCGAAGCGACTCACACTGAACCGAGCCACGTTGTGAAGGTTCCCGGGCTGAACACAAAGCAAACCCGACGAATCATTCGCTCGAATTGGCGACCACTCAATACTGAACTCCTGTTTCAATGAGATTTTCAAGGATTTTTTGTGGCTTTCAGCCCTGGATGTCGCATCGCTGACCTACAGCGGGTCAGGACAGCCTGTTGTGCCGACAGACGTCCGGGCAGAAGTGCCTTGTTACTCCTCTGTTATTTGAGGTGCTTCTAGCTCAATGCTCAATGGTCAATGCCAAATGAGAGCACAAACGCCGCAGTCGGGCTACCGAAACCAGGCTAGCGAATTCCGATGGAGGTAGAAGCCACTTTTTGGCAGTTCCATGAAGTGGCGGCGATGCGGCTTCCTCGTGTTTCTGGCCTCCTGTTGAATGAACTTTGAAAATGTGACAAAAAATGAGGTTAAGAGTAGTTTGATGGACGACTGCTGATGTTTCGACTCGTATTTCGAGTGAGAGAGTGAGATGGGTAGAGTGAGACTTCCGTGTCACTCGTGGGTCACTCGTACGATGAAACATGAGTATCATGTCGTCCTTTTGACTAAAAATCAAGTCAAAAGGTACTCAAAGTCGAAGTCGAGTTGAAAGAATTCCTCCTGATGGATTCGTTTGAGCCTATAATACGGAAAAATGGGGTACCAGGTGGTTTATTTTTTACCTTTTTATCCTACGAAAAGATTCTTCTGGGTCGATGGTGGTCAAATCTCATTCCTATAAGGTTTCTCTGTTATTTGATGAATTAAACTATTCTTTATGAACATTATTGATAGATAGGGTGCGTTTTACTATCGATTCTTCTTTTGGGTCGCTGTAGATGGTGCAAAAGAAGGAAAAGTGGCGGGATGATGAGGGATCCATTCTAAATTAAAATGAGGAGAAGGAGAACAGAAGTTACAAGCGATGCAGGCTTGTTTAATGGATTTCCTAGTCCATTCCTGAGTTCGTTCATGGACCATTTAATGACTCCTATCCGCAGTTTTCTATGGACTCTCACCAAAAGAGTGAAGGAGCCATTTCTTTGCCATTTCAAACCCTATTAATTGAAATATTGTATTCGTTGATCCACTCGGTTTATTTACTAAAGAGAAATTAACTAAAAACATGGACTCGTTCACTTTCTCCTCTCAACCATTGAGTGAACAATGACTGTGCGTTGCCTTTGACATTGATCACATCCGAGTACGCGTACGTTGTGTGTGTCGGGTGCGTCACTCAGACAGCTTCACTTGCTCCGTGTTTATGCTTATTTAGTTCCACGCGCTGCACGCTTCAAGCAGCGACACGCGGTTCTCCAAGCGTACAAGCGGTTCGTAGCTTCACCACCGGCGAGTTACTTGCGGTTACTCAAACAGTGTCTACGAGCTCCAATGCGACAGAGCGGAGGCGATGAACGAGTGCTTCAATCGAAGAGTCGCAAGTGCTCTCTGAGTGCTGGGGGAAAGAGCAGTCGATTGACGTCGAGCGACGTGGGGAAAAACCACGCGCTGACAAGGCTGGTCGCCTGGTCGTTTAGAGTGCCACGAGTTTTGCGCAAAATTGTTTGGCACTTGCGTGGTGCTTCAGTCGCTTCGAACGCCTCAAGCGGAACACTGCTGCTTAGCTGTTGGGGCTTCGACGCGACTGCGCCGCTGTGGGGCAGCGGCTTGGAATTCACCGGCAGCAGGGGAACCGCAAAGAAATGGGACAGAAATGTTTCCCTTCTGTTTTATTTTGGACCGAGTTGACACTTGATTCGTGTACGAATACGAGTCGGAGTCGAAGCGGGAACGAGAACAAGAAGAAGACTTCGTGGGCAACGTTGTTGTATGCGGTGGAGAATTCTGCTGCAGCTGTTTAGAGTGTGGTTGGGGACAACAATAAAACTGTCAACAGAACCAACAACAATAAAAGTAGCTACTGTTTAAGGCACCTCCATCGAAGTCTTCTTTAGCATGAGATTTCCTGGATCTCCTCCCAACAACAACAACAACAACTACAACAAGAGATGAACTTCTCCAACCGCCACGCCAGGGTTGCCAACTGAATTGAATGGTGAACCCCCGTCAGGAGGAAGCACCGGCGCTGCGATGGGCTGCGGACTGAGCTGAACGGTCAGGACGAAAAACAGAAGGAGGAGCAGCGGCAGCTCGAGTCAACTCCTCCAGTCTGCTCGAGTCGAGCGTTAATCGCTTAAACTAGAGCATGAAGAGCATCATCTAGACCGGTATAGGAACAGGCGCTCAGCGATGGCAGCAGCACGTCGAGCAAGCGAAATCCGCTGTAATAATAATAAAATAACACAACAATATAAAGAACGTGCGAGCGGCGGCAACGACCACGATACAACAACAGCAACAAAAACAACAACAGCAACAAAAACAACAACAGCAACAACCGGACTAGTACAAGCAGTTTTGTTCGTCGTTTCAACATCGTTCGTTGTTTGTTTCATTCGTGCGCTTGTTTGCCAGGTCGGCGAGCCACCTCAGAGACCCGAAAGAGTCGCAGACGTTGTTGTTGCTGTTCACTCGTTTCATTGCTTCTCACGCCTTTGTGTTTTGCTTTTCATATCCAGAGTGGATATCTATCAGTATATATCTACATATCTGTATTTCTTTCTTTCCTTCGTTTGAATGTAAATTTCACTCTCTCTCTCTTTCTGTCTCGACTGCACGTTTTTCCTGTTGTGTTATTGTCACTTCTTCTTTCCCCTCTTTCTCACTCTCTTTCTCAAGGACCCTTTCTACTACAACAACACTGCTATGCAGACGATTTTGCTTTGCTTGGAATTTTTTAGATTTATTAAAACTGTATCTCAGTAAATGAATATATTAATACAATCAAGAGAGGAGAGAGTGAGCTCTCTGTTATTAAAGGAAAAAAAAAACAATAACAACAACAACAACAAAAAACAAAGCCAAACAATACAGTGGCGTGTTGTAGTAGTTTTAAAACTTTTCTTAAATTTCCTAAAATTTCCAAAGATTAACCAAAGATTAAAGAAAGATTTTGTATGAAAACTTCGAACACGAAATCGATAGAAAGATTAGAATTTAGATTAGATAAACCATTAATAATGATGAAAAAGTATAGAATATTTTAGTGTACCTTAATTAGTACGTTAATAAGCATATCTACGTGATAATATACACTATATAACCATTGTATATACTCTTAACTATTATATACTCGTATTAATAATGAGGGAAGTGTCAAGATCTCAAGAATTTCAATAAATAACTTTTATCACTGAACATACACAAAGAGAGAAAGTAGAAGATTGTTAATAAATTCAAAATCAAGGAATATTATCCATGTTTAGTATATGTTCTTATGTTAAGATTAATGTTAGGATTAATGTTTAGTATAATAGTCTTTAGTAGTATGTTTTTGATTAGGAATTAAAGTAGATTGAAGATTAAGCTGTAATAAATACGAGTATGTTTAAGTTAAGAGAAAAATCAATCAATAAAGAAGTAAATTAAAACAAATCGCTGAGGTTGGCATTGAAATGTTGAATAATATTTTAAATTGGAATGAATTTAAAAGGTGTGAATAGTAGTTTTGGTGAAATCATTTCAAAAACTCAACAAAAGGCCTATCTTGGTTCTGATCAAAGCTTATAATACATTTGTACATCCTCCTGGCAATATTGCACTCTTCTAGTTTATATGTTACCATTACCTTCTTTTTAGTTACTCTAAACATTTAGTTAAGGACATAAAAACATGGATAGAAACATGTATAAAGATAAAAAGCAGCCGCTTCTTCTGAAATCTTAAAAATGACGCCTCTGATTTGTGTTCTCTTTACGTACAGAAGGAATAAAAACAACAATACCGGCGATTCATTCGCAAACACACACACACACACACACACAGATGCATTGATATCCTCCAATGCATGCATATAAACATATATACAATGTATATACACTTCTTTGCACAGTCTCAATGTCGTCTGAAGTGTGGTCGATGTTGTTGTTGTTGTTGTTGCTGTTGTTTCTGTTACTGTTTGTATTTGTTGCTGTCTCCACGTTATTTTCTGCTGCTGTTTCTGTTTCTCCACCAGCATGGAAGACGAATTTTCCGCCAGCCTCTCGCATTCCTAACAAACGGTTCGTCGAAAGCGGTTCGTGCGCGGACGCATTCGTGAGTTCATACTACGAGCACTCGGTTAACGAGAAAAAACCAGAAAACAAAAATACTACAAGTGCAAAAAAGTAAAAAAAATCACTTATTATAACTAAACAAAACGTTTATACAAACATTTATGCAAAAAGTAATATAAAGTACATAAAAAATATCGAAAAATGTAAAAGAAATGGAATGAAACGTGCAAACAAATTTTAACCGAGCGTCGAGAGTCTCCGTCGAAAATTCTTTGTTGTTCCAGTTGTTGTTTTTGTGTGCTCCATTGTTATTGTTTTGTTGTGGCGACTTTTAGCATTTCTCTAACAACGTTGGAGAGCCACAACAACAGGACAAGCCAAACGAGAAGAAGCATTCGACTAGTTAGTTAATCAAACATTTGTTTTGTTGTGTGTTGGTTTACGCTTTCATTAGGAGTTCAGCAGAGACAACAACCAGCATTTTAGTGAACAAAAGAACAACAACAAAAAACCGCAAGCAAAAACCATACTTTTTATGCAGCAATCCGAAAATATGCACGAGTTATATTAGAAGACGAAAAAAGAACAACAAAATGCACACAGATTTTGCGCGCAAAACAAAAACAGAAACAAACGGATATAATAAACAAAGAAGCAAGCAAAACGATATAAAATAATAAACAAATCAATTGATTTCAAAATTATATTAAAAAAAAAAAATTAAACTCGAAGATCGAAAACAAAAATTGAAAAATCACATTAATAAAGGTGCAAATAAATACATTATAACAGAGGAAGCAGAACAACTTAAAAAAGCATTAAATTAAAAGAAGGATAAATGAAAAAGTCTTTAAAATAAAAACCTCAACAACAACAAAGAAAAGAAAGCAACGCAGCAACAACGCTTTCATTATTTTGGACGCTGGAGAACCGGAAGGATTTCGAAGCAGCTGACTGCAGCAACGGTAAATAAAATAAGGAAAAAAAATTGAAAATATAAAAAATGGCGCAATCAGAATGGCGTCTAGACGGCGATGTTAGCAGCCGAAAAGGCTTCTTTTTTATATTAAAACAGCCACAACAACAACAACAACAACAACAACAATCACAACCAGACACGCAACAACACAGAGCGAGAGAGCGAATGCAAACGAGAGCGAATGCTTAATAAAATCCCTTTTTTATTGCTTTCCAAACGCGCAGACGGCAAACAGGGAAACAGTTGACCCAAACAGGGAGACTCTTCCTCCCTTTCGTTCTCCATCGCTCTGTCTTACTCACTCTTGTGCAATCTCTCGCTCTGAATAACATCAACATGTCACTCAATCAATATATTCATCCCTTCAGCCTTTCATATTCGGTATTTTTTTGGCCAAACATGTTTTCAATCCTTCATCCTTGTCTTAACTAATTCCATACTTCCTTCCCTCCCTTCCCTCCCTTCCTTGCCTCCCTACAAACATTCATTCCTTATTAGTATTGCTATATGATGATTATTATTATGGTTGTTGTTGTTATAGTTGTTGTTGATGCTGTTTTTCTCGATTGTTTTTGTTGCTATCACCTTTTTGCTGATACGTACAAATATGGAGATGTTTTGATGGTTGCAAGTTGATCAGTCGTTTGCTTTGTTTGGTCGTTTGTTGAGTTTATTAGCACTTAACGATAAACAACACGACCTCCCTACTTCCAAGCGATACCCTCCCCCCACCCCCCTCCCTGTATTTAGCAGCAGCCATAAAAAACAAAAACATAAACTAATCCTATTATATAATTAGAAAAAAATAAAAGAAAATTAAAAGAAAAAAAAATAAAAAGCGTTGACGTCGTTTTCTTTCGCTTGGTTGCATTTCGCTTCTCCTCGTCAAATCATCTCGATTTCATGATTTTTCACTCTTTCGGCGCATATTTAAATGAATCAGCATCATCATCAGCACCATCATCAGCATCATCAACAGCATCATTATTGCCATCCTCGTTATTATTAATAATCATCGTGTTATCGTGATAATTATTGCCGTCAAATGCATTTTCGGAACGCTATTAGGAAGGTTTTTTTTTATTATTTGTTTTGGTTTTTCTCGTTTTTTTTTCTAAACTGTTTGTTAATTTTTTATGGTTATTCTACAGAGCAACCATAAATATTAGCATTCGATTTTAAACTCATAAATAAAATTTCGTAATAAGATAAAAAGGCATGTTTTTAAAAGTTTTCAATTTAGAAGCGTTTTTTCGAACCATTCGATTGCGAAACGTTTCAATGTGCTTTCGAACGCATGTGTTTCGAAACGCTAACGTAAGCAAATAACGGATGTTTTTCAGCTTCGATATTCTTGAGCAGTTTTGTACCAATAAACAATGAAAAACCTACACAACACTTAAATAAACAGTTTAGCAAGAAAAAATGCGGTTGAATAAACAACAACTAAAAGAAAAATGTTCCTTCCTTTCTTTGCTGTTAAATTTAGTATACACTTAAAGAAAATCAATTAATTATTTGAATGTGGAAATCGGGATAAAAAAATGATACTCCCAAAAAAAATGTTCAAAAAACAGACAAAAATTATAATAATAAATATTAAAAAGTTTCAGTAACATTTCAAAACTTTCAAGAGTTTTTTTAAGTTTATAAACATTAAAAAGGGCAAAGTTCATATATTGCTAAATAAACTCTATAAATTTCAATATTTTCAGTATATACGTTTATGTACATAGACGTATGCATTGTATATAAACATGCATATATACATGAGACTAAACATGTTTTATTTATAAACATATTTTTTAGTTTTGAAAAAGATTTTGACTATATATTAATAAGACTATATATTAATAAAAGCACATTTATTTACTTTTATGAATACAAAGATTACACTCTCAAGGGCCCGCTTGACCCACTAACGGGTAGTATCTCTCTAAACGTTTATTATTAGTATATACTTGAATACTATGTACATGTGTCTGAAGATACTTTCACAATTTACGTCGTAAATTGCTCAGCAGAATGTGTTGCTTATCTACATATGTACAGCTGTACATATGTATCTAGCTATATATGTATGCTTCTTTGTATCTACACATTCAATATATTAATAAAATCCGAAAATCAAAAGTCATTCAGCGTTTATGTTTAATTATTGTCGAGAGTTGTGACTAAAGTGTCACTTTCAGAATTACCGTTATTAAAATGCTTTTACTTCGATAATTAATCAATCAAACGTAAGCCACTGAATTTTAATCACTTTCTTCTTTTTAATGCTTCGATAAGTTAATCAAAATCAAAATGTTTATACAACATATCGAAAGCTTTGTGAATGGGAGAACCTTATAATCAGTAAATTAGTAGGTAGCTAAGTCGTGGAAGATGTCATTTCGAATGTCGTGTTGTCACTTATTCGGTTGTCGTTTATTTGGATAGCTTTTATTCGAATGGCTTTTATTCGAATGTCATTTATTAGGAGAATGTTATTAATTGTATTTATTTCCAGGAATGATTAGATGACGTTGGTGATGTTGGTTCTTATGACAGTGCATCGTATAATCTTTGAACCTGGAACTAAAAGATTATTTCGGAGAACCTGTACTTCATCCGAAGATGTGTCTGTTTTGAAAACTTATAAGATTTTCAATCGAAGACTGAGAAAAAGAGGAAGTTTCAAGGAGGTTCAGAATAGCACACTATAAAAGAACTAAACCCCAACCGTATATAAAAATATTTCGTAACCAGAACCGTTCTTACTAAAGCAACTACAGTAAAAATATCATAATTTATTACTAAAGATTGAATAACTCAATTATTATAGAAGGCACCCTGAAAATGGGAGCAAACGTCCCAATCGAATTATATTAAAAAGAAAGAAAACCTTTGATTCAGAACTATACTTAATTTCTTCATCATTGATATCAGTGATTTATTTCTCCTCTTCTTCTTCACAATTGGAACCTGTGTTAGAACTGATTAGCTTTTCAGCTGGGTCTGTCGAAATGTCTTGCATTTCAAAGTGCGATCGGTGTCATTCAATCGATGGGTTAGGAACGATTGATCGATGGATTCACTTGGAATCGTAAATCTTTTTATTTTCTTTCCGGCCCCGTAGCAGTCGATCGGCTGGTCGATCACTCGATTCAATCGACTGATAACATAAAACCATATTTACTCCACTTCAATCACTTTGTAACTTAATGAATGTTGTTGTGGTTTATCTGCTAGCTTTTATTATTTTTTAAAGGCACTACTCCAGACCGGTCATGTTTCCAGACTAGTTTCGTGTACTGGCAACTAACTAAAGTCGGTCATAACCGACTGTAACACTTTGTTTCGTTTTTTTACTCTGTTGTTGATGTTGTTTCATTTAACGATTGCTTGTTCTTCTTACTGATGGATATAATGATGAATGACAACCATTGTTGCTGCTGTTTTCTGTTGATGTTGCTATTGAATCAGCAACAATTGTCGTTGTTTCTTCGTTGTAAGATTTTCTACTTTCATTCATTGACGGACATGTTTTTTACTCTCTTTTGAACTATTCGTAGAATGAATCTACTCGTCTTGTTTTCTCTACGCTTCATTAGTTACTTCTTCTTTCTCGTCTTCTTTTCGATCTTCCTCTCTTTCTCCTGACGCTTTTCCTTTGAGTTTCTCTCCCTCTTTCAAAACATACACACTTTTATTGCTTATGACAGCGTTTGTTGTTGTTTGAGAATTTAAATTGAATGCGTTTTTTGAAAGTTGTCCGATTTCGGTATGCGTTGCTTAAGAACTAGTTTCTGGTTCCAACCAGTAAAGAAACACAGCGACACCATAAAAAACAAAACCGAAATAAAACCAGAACCAAGCTTAAAATAACAACACGATTTTGTCGTATAATACAGTCCAACAACAACACAAAGCAACTACAACAACAACAACAAATAAACCAATATGAAAACCCATCTAACGAGGTTTTGTGGTTGCTTTTCTAATTATTGCAACACAGCAACCCGACCACGGAACTGGTTGTAGGTTGGGTCTTTTTATGACTTTCTTCAAACTAAGCTACTGTTACTGTTACTGCTGCTGCCATTGCTGGAAAATGGTAACTAATTCGGTGGATCCATAAAATGAAACCTGCCTTGCAAAGTTTTGTAATAATTATGCATGGTACAAGTCACGGGTATATAACGGTTTTATTACTGCAAACCATAATATTATAATTATTTCCTGATGTTTAATTGAACATATTTAGATGGAGTTATTTTTGCAGGGAGAGGGGGAATATTTACAAAACATCAAGATGTAGTTTCATTTTTGCAGATTTCTGTAGGTTTCAGAAATACGTGGACAATTTCTACATTTTTCCCTTACTTCCCCATCTGTCGCTACTCTAATCTATCATTACTATATTCACTGCGATTAACGTTGACATTCATTAATTTCATTGTTGTTTAATGTTTAAACCTGAGAATTTTATAGATTTTAGAGATAGAAGAGTAATTTTCGGAGTATCTTTTCGCAGTATGTTTTCGGAGTATCTTTTCAGAGCATTTTTTCGGAGGTTTATCCTCCTCTTTCGTGGTATATTTCCGGGGCGTATTGCCTTTGTTCCTTTGAAAACACGCCCCTTTTCGATCGACTAAAATGGATTTTTGTTGAAAAATGAAATTTGCAACCCAATTTAAAAAATGCTAACTGCTTTTTATACTGATGAGGTCATTCGATGGATTATTATTTATCTTTTCTTTTTTATTTTTGCATTCTTGCAAAAATATTGTATTTAATTGTTTTGTTTAATTGTTTTATTGTGTATATGAGTCAATATTTTACTGGTGATTATTTACAACTCACAAATATTTGCCATTCTCTCCAGCTATCAGCTGTTAAAATATTCGTACTTTAGAACTGTCTGTCTGGTTGCCTGGCTGTGTCTGTGGTTGTGCCCCAACACACACACGTAGGATCCAATATATGCAAGTGTACCAATCGAACGTGCTAATTAAGTACCTCAACGAGTTCAGGTTGTCATACCTGATTGACAACCGCGAGACAAAACCAATTCAATTTCAACCAATCAAATACTGAATGATATGAGTAATAATACGAGTAATAATAACATTGTTCAGTAAATATTGTGAATAATATTTTTCAATATTGTGCTCAGTATTTAATCAGTGATGTTATTAAACACGTGTACTTATTCTAAGCATCACCAAAACGCTGACTCGGAAGGGGAAAAATCAATCATAGACGAGTTCTTCTCGGCGTTTCTGGTATCCTGTTGAAAAATGGGAAAAATCTATTTATTGATGTTTCCAAGCAGCTCGGAGCCAGTGACGTCACACACTCGCTAATAGCGGCGAAGACGGGGCGAAATGGGGAAGAAGATGAGGAGAAGAGAGAAGATGTCAAGCTGCTCTTCAGGACATCCAGGGAATCTTCTTGAATCTCTCCCGGACTCGTGGGAGTTGGTTTAGCAACAACAAAACAACCAACTCAACCCAATCTATGGTTATATCAACAACAACAACAACGACAACGACAACGACAACAACCAGCGCTGCGTCACTCTAAAAAAGCGTTCTATTTCAGAGCGAGGCGAGCAACCCTTCCGTGAAGTATTCAGTGAGTGAGTGAGTACAAATTCCGGGCACACCAAAGATTCATTGCCCCTCGCTCCGCCCCCCTCACCTGCTGGGCGCCATTTGAATTCTAACGCTCCAGTCACTCGAACCTTTGACCTCTGAGGAATGTGACGGTGGGCGTCAGTTTGTCGCTCAACAGTACAGCGACGGCAGACGGAGTTCCCAGACACTTGGAAAGCACTCGCAGCTCGACTCGAAGCGACTGCTTCTGCTGCGCTTTACTTTGAGCGCCTGTTCTTTTGAGGCGGAGTATTTGAGTTCGAGTTGAGAAAAGGGCAGCACTGGCTGTTCTGGGCGCTGTGCTCTGTCACTGGCGCACGGCGAACTCGCCGAAGTGGTCGCGCTCGCAGCGGCCGGAGTCGGTCGTTGGTGTGGCGCTGTCGAGCACTTCTGGGGGCTGTCGTTGGGAAATTAAAGGGACTCGCTTCAATTGGTTACAGCGTTCGTGGTACTGCACGATCCTCTTGGGGAGGGGTGGCGGGGACAAAATGGGTGGGACCCAGTAAGCGCTGTGAACGCGTTAATTGGAGCACCTGCTTGCTGCTAAACGCCAACAGGCCAACAGGTGTTGCATTTAATTGTTCCTACCTGATAAACGTGTTAATTGAATAAAAGTCCAGCAACCACAACAACACTCACAGTCTCTCTGAAGAACGCGAAAAAATGAATTACTGAATGATTCTGCTCTTTTCTGTGGCCAGTAGTTGTTGTAGTTCTCGTTGTTGTTATAATTGCTTCACCTCCAACACTTCCTTCTCTCCATCACATTCCTTTGTTTCCATTGTTTCCTTCCTTTACTCATTTAACTCAATCGATTGAGATTTCAGCGACAACATGCTCCAAGCTACTTCTCTTGAATCTCCATCGTAGTGAAGTGGTTGGCAACACAACGAATACGTTTTCTCTGCAGTGCCAATTAATGCCAGGAACGCATGAACTCACGGACACGGAAGAGCAGACACTCTCTGCGTCTCTCAGAACACTCGTAAATGTGCTCCAACGCATCCACGTGGAAAGTAGGTCAACCGTGCAGGTCGGTCAGCGCTTCCTCTTCTTCTGCTATTCCTCTCCTTTTTATTGTTATACAGAACCTGTTCATGTGACGAATGGGAGTGAACAGAAGCAAAGACAACAACAGCGACGGCAACCACTTCAGATACAATGAAAACTTGATAACAGGAACAACTGTTTTCGAATTGAGCAAAATCGAAAGTGGATTTTGAAAGTATGAGTACATAAAAATAGACATCTAGCCCATCATCAGCTCAGATCACAAACAGCGTCGTTCAGGTCACTTGGGTCACTTAAGGTAGGTCAGTACACAGCCTGGATAGCATCGTGTTCATCTAGGAGCTAAGTAATGTATAAGTAATCAATTTCACTCTTACCAGATAAAAATATTCTGAAGAAGAAGAAGAGCACTCACTGAAGCGGAAATGTTGGCCCATCGATTGTTTCTCTCTTATAAAGTATTGTTTTTATTTTCTTAAAAATGACGGAAATTTCAATTATTAACTTCGTATATTATAACATACTCGTACTTGTATTGGATATAGGAAGAGTCCTCATGAGTACCGTGAGATTAACTAAAGCTGTATTCCCTCCATGCCTCAATGTTAGCAAATCCCTCTTCGCTACTTCGATGGATCAGTGATTCTGGTTCCCATCCTAGACTTTGGTGATGTAATCGTCCTGAATGACATCCGGCAATGAACGTCTCGTCCGACTCAAGTAGGACCACGGAGCCTGTAACCTTTCTCAGTCAGATGCCACAAGGTACCATATCCGGGGAATAAGGTACTTAGACCGTGTTTTGTTGGCTTTGATGTGGTAATCAGAGGCAGATAAGAGGTTAAGTGACCACATCTTTATTTAATCTAATGCAATGTAATTCAATTCAATTTAATTCAGCTTAATTTACCAGAATATTATCTCTATTGTGTTGTGTTGTAGATAAAATCGCGCATGTGCCAAAATTTAACAGTTGACTGATTTTTTAAAAAGGGGTGAAATCTAAACACGATATAAAGTGACAGCTGACAAACAAATGATTTAAAAGTGGAAAAGGCGGGGGAGAGAGAAAGAGAGAGAGAGAGCGCGCATGCCGAAAAATGTTGTCATTGTTCTCGCTGTTATTATTGTCAGCTGTTGTTCAGCGTTGTGTTGTTTTTGTCTCTCATTGAAATGATGTTGATGCAGATATCTCAAGGTTTGCAAATTAACCATGTTAGTTTATCACTTAAATAAACTAATGAAATGAAATTACATAACAATAAAAATACATGCTCTTCCCTGTCAGCGAGTTCGAGCTCTCAACGGCAATCACAACTCTCCATGCGGAAATCACGTTGATAACATGTCTGAAGACAAGTTTTGCGGATTTATTTTTGTTTTACGAGTGATAAATCGGGAGCTACAATTAATTCGTAGTCGGTGAAGCGTAGCGTAAAAGTGTGCGCATGTAGTGTATAGTGGACAGTTGTGGTTGGAGGGAGGGAGGAAGGGAGGGAACGAGGTTCGCTAATCCAATTAAAAGAAAAAAGCGACAGCAACCTGGCCTACTTTAAATCGGCTTGCTCAGTGTATATAAGAGTATCATCCGTAGTCTGAGCAGGTACGAAAGACCAGTCCTCACCACCCACCCCTCCTCCCCCCCGGTGCCACCATCCTTTGGCTAGTGACACCTTTTATTGATTTATTAGAGCAACCTACCAGAAGCAGGTTGTTGATGGTATGTGCGAACGAGAGAGAAAGAGAAAGAGCGAGGGAGAGGGAGAGGAAAAGGTAGTATAGAAAAGAAGAAGAAGAAGAAAGGTGAAAGAAAGATGAGTTAGGGAAGAAAAGGGTGGATGAAAAAGTGGGGGGGGGGATCTCTTTCAGACTAGTTTTGAGCTAATGAAATGTAACCATAACGTGTTGAGCTTACGAATGACATTTGTTTGTATTACGTGACAAGCCGTAACGTGAGTTCGTGTTACGTTGCACTCACACTTTCGAGGCACGTTTTGTTTGGCGGCAGTGATGATGAGAAGGACGACATGCTGTTTGTTGGTCATACCGAAAATGGTTGTGAAAAGAAAAGTGATGATGACATGTGGTGAATGTGTGAAGGCCACGAATAAAATAACAATAACAACATAATAACAGAACTATAATAAGAAGCATTCACTCATAGAGATAGGAATGAAAATGACAGAGAGAGAGAGAGAGAGAGAGAGAGAGAGCACGAGCTGGAGAGAGAGAGAGATGTTTGACAGAAAGTTAGTAAACATCGAAAGCAACAGCAACAAAACCATAATAACAACAACAAACGTATACTATAAACGTAAGCAGTCAAAACAACAACGAGCAAAACAGAGACAACAATATACAATAATAATAATAGATATTAATATAGAGGCAACAACATTCAATTTCAGAACAACAATCTAATAAAAACAGACTATTTTGTGTTAATGCGATAATCAGCAACAAAAACATCGGCTTAAATAGTAACAGCGTCAATTAAATCAATGAATTGAAATGGAAACAGCGGCCAGAACACAGAAATGGCTAAAAAAAGACTCCCACCCGCAGAGGACACAAAATTGTCACAGACAACAACAACCAACAACGACGGCCAGCAACAACATCCACCAAGTGCGTTTTGTTGCTATTCTCGTCCTTCTTCTTGTTTATACTTTTTTTGTCTAACTGATGTTACTCGTATTTACGAGCATGCTGGTGCTTTTGTTGTTGCTTTTGTAGTAGTGCTTGTTGTTGCTTTTCTCATGTTGCTGCTTGTCATATTTGTTGTTGGTTTCTGTTGTTTTATTTTTGACGTAACGATTTTCCACGTTTTTAAATCTTAATTCAGTTCAGCGATTTGCATGGCCAATAAAAGTTGTTTCTGTGATTATAATGATGATGATGGTGATGGTTATCTGTGCCTGTGTTGATGTCCGAGATGATTAATTAAAAAATTGCTACTCTCGTGATTTTTATTACTTGCAAAAAAAAACAACCAAGACGTTACTGTTACCATGTGTTACCAACTATTTTATTGAAGTTATTGTTGTTACTGTTAATTCGATTTGTGTTAATATCAATTGAATTGTTTTACATCTCGTCATCACACTCGCAGATAAGATAAGCGAAGTTAAGATAATGAATCGTTTGAATATTTCAACCGAGATCATGAATCGCATGAAGTTTTTCGAAAGTGAGTGGCTTTTGTTTTCAGTGCTTTCTTATGCAAATGAAGTTCAATTTTAACAAAAGACAACAACAAATTTAAACTAACAATGTACATAAGTTGCATGTGGCAATCACTGTTATTATCACAGTGACAGTGAAGGGTCAAGCTATCGAATAACTTTATCAAAGCTTTCACTCATTCGAAACCATTGCTCGTGGTTTTCAGCAAATTTCCAAGGCCAATCGATATCTTCTCAAGGTCGTTATCAGGCTGAACATAACCGCCGAACTGTCATCTGGACCGCTTTTCATTGATTTTCCTCTGTGACTGTTGAATTGTCATGGAACTACATAACTTTTACAAGAACAACAATAAGAGTTACGAGAAATATTATACATTTACATTTACATTTTATTATACAATTACATCAAATGTTACAATAACTAATATTTCTATGATTTACGAAATAATTGAATTCCTTATTAAAGTGTAGAGTATTCGAGCGTCGGCCACGCCGAAGATAGCACCATTTTCGCTTCATGCTTTACTATGGACTATTATCTTTAAAGAACTATAGTAGTTCACTATCGAATCCTTTCAGTATATTGTGGGAAACTTTATGATACATCCGATTATACAAGAACCCAGTTCAATACTTTTATTATGATTACTAAATCAATCATTGTAATTAATAAATTAATCATTATAATTATCTGATTCTAAATTCCTTCCTTCCTGATTTCCAAACTAATTTTTAATGGAAATAAATCAAAATGATTACAAAAGAATGTAGGAGAATTTCAAAGCGTTTATTTTTTTATTAATTTGTGCTCAATTCCAGCGAGCATTCACCCCGTCATCATTACCATGATCATCGTCATTATCACGATCATCGTCATTGTAATTTATCAAAATCTATTAATCAATTAATAACTACAATACATTTATACGTACAAAAGAAGTGCTCTAAGTCCCGGTCCAGTAAAGCAATTGAAGTGGTCTAGACAGTGATCTAGTGAACCATGGTTTCCACCAGCAGCACCAGCACCATCGCGGTCTGCTTTCAATGAAAGTGGTTCTGGTTCTGGTTCTGTCAATTGAATTCATGTGTGTTTTCTTATTATTAAGGCAATAATAAAAAATGCTTTCAATCATTTTACAATGCAAAACATCGGAGCAGAAGCAGCGCATCAAAGAGAAGAGTCAAGAGATCATCAGCAATGAAAAACAGACGCGATCGCAGGAATTTTATCATGGTACCACCAGCCGACGGGTCGACGGTCAGATGATGGCGGGGGGTGGCCGTCGTTGGCGTCGATTTCGAATTCCTTCTTTCCAATCATTGAATGATTCAGTCAATTTAACTTCTGCATGCTGTTTATATACTCATGTCGGTCCTCCGCTGTTCCGAACGATCTGTAAAAACATCTGACTAACTGACTGACTTATCTCGCTCTTGTCGTGTATAAATCATTTTACTTTACTGATTTCTGATGTGATTCGTTTCTTTTTCTTATGTTTCCTGCGCTTCGTATGCATATTCATCGATCCATCTGTCGTGGCGTGGTACTGAAGGCACCGAAGCTGAAAGCTCTACGGATTTATTGACGGCTGAGCGCAGCGATCGCGCCGGATCCGCTGGCAGACTAGAAGACAACCAGCTAGCGAGCGGTTCTGGAAAGATGATGATGTCGTCGCCACCGCCAGGAGTCCAGACGGATGCCGATGGGCTCATTTTGCCGAAGAAGATAATCAACCCGTGCCTGGAATCGACCGATCGCAAGCAGCTGCATCGTGAACTGAAATTCAACACCAAACTGTGAGTAGATTCATTGCGATCAGTTTCGATGATCTTCAGTGACACAGATTGACAATGCTTGTGCTTTTTTTGTGATGATTACTGATCCTTCGTCTCATCTGCAGTGGCAAAAGTGTACTCAACCAGAAGAGCGAACTTCAGCGTGCCTACGAAAAGCAGAAAGAACGCCAGCAACTGAGCCAAGTGCAGGCTGACGCCTCCTCGCCCACCTTCGGCCTGCAGGGCGAATTGAGCCGCGTGATCATGGAGCGCGCCCAGAAGCACGAGCAACCTTCGCGTGGCCAGGACTCCGAGGACGAGGACAAGCAGTACGTGAATCCCGAATACCTGATGGCACGTGCGAAGCTGCGCGCCGGCCAACGAAGTGAACTCAAGTAGACCCGCTCTCACTTCCGCATCCGGCGTGACGTCACACGGATGCGTGACGCGATTGATGACAACGTCGGGATGGATGACGCTTTAGTTTAATTTTACTCCACTGATGTTTAAATGTTTACAATCTTAATCGAATTTTTGTTCTCTATGATCTATTATTACGATCAATGATTATGATTTCTTAGTCCTTAATCTACAAGAAAAAATTATATTAATTTTATTTTATTACTATACATACTATATACAAGTAGATACTATAAATATTTAACATAGCTGTTGTGTGTATTTGTAGTCTAATGTTGTATTTTGTAGTCTGTATGTGTAAAAAGTTGTTCTATGGTAAGGTCAAGAATGGTCTCGTGTAGAGTGATCGAAACAGGGACGAGAAAGAAGAAGAAGATATTTTAAAATGATTATTAACACAATAAAAGAAATTTTAGAAAAAGTTAAAAACAAAAACATAAAAAACGCAACAATTTATTATACTTAATGATCAGAATTCAAGAGAATTATCAACAACATCAAACGTTTAAGGATCAGGCGCGAGTCTTTTCAACTTTGAGGGTTCCATCTGAGATCTCAACAATTGTATAAGGAAGAGTTGTTCAATTAAGCCAAATTTAATATAATGAAATCATAAACCTTCATCATCGAACCAATCATCCTTCAAAAATTGCCACTGATAAGAAAATTATATAGGAGCATGTATATTATAAATAAATGAATGCACTCAAGAGTGATGAAAACCAACAACTCGTCAATAAATAAATGAAGATCATCGAACCTTCTAAATGATAGTATTGAATGTTTAATTGAAGGACATCAACGTTCAGATTTTCAACTTCTGTCAACTGTTTTCTAACATTTCAATATTCCGAAAGTAGTAAACTTTGTACAGTTCTTAGAATGAATGACCCGGAGTTAATCAAATGGTCTTAAATCTTATATAACTTGTCGTAACTTATATAACGGTGTTGTGATATCTCTGGTTATGATTGTTAACAGAATGATTATAATGAATGGTTATGATTATAAATAATCACACAATCAATTGTTTGGACTGACTTTATTATATCTTGTTCAAAACTTGGCTGTACTCTTTCAAATCTTGTATTAATATAGACCTGAATAAACTGCATTTTTTAGCTTATGTATTAAAATTAACTATATTGCTTAGGAAATTACATTGTATTAATAATAGACTGTGCCACTACGGTTAAGAATGGTTCTTGGTTGGTCTGGTTGGTCTTGATTGACTTGATTGCGGTGATCCAAGATATGAATGATTGCTTCTAAAAGAACGGTCCTCAAAGAACTATCCTAGAAGAATGTCCCGAAAAGAATGTCCTAAAATATGGGTTCCAAAAGAATTGTCTTCAGAAAATGATTCCAAAAAATTGTCCTAAAAATGATACTAGCAATGATGATCCATACTAATGATGGTCCATTTAGCGATATCAGCTAATTAATGGTTGTAAATTTATATGAGAAGGATTACTATAATGGGATTTTAATGCTAATACTAGGTTTGCCTACTGAGATATCACCTGAAATCCCATAAATATATGTAATTCTAGTTTTCTACAGATACTAATCGATTATCTAAACGATTAATAAAATATTATTAATATAATTAAGAGTAACTCAAATTTGATATCTATACTTTTTCGTTCTCTTTCTCTCTCTTTCTCCCGTTATTCTCTCCCAAATCAATCTCTTTGTTGGATTTGCTTAATGTATATAGTATGTTATTCCTCAGGTTAAATCTCGAGATACAGAAAGACAGATATAAATATATTGTATTATACTTATGGGTAAATGTAGTTATATATCTCTTATCTCTGCCGCTTATCTTTATTAGTTTTCTTCAGCGACAGAATAAAAGTCATTCATTCTGCAACGATTTAAAATGTTGGTACACGATTATATAAACACAATATGCATACATATATACAATATATAAATTAAAATGACTTGAATTTGCAGCAATAATTGCAACAACAAGATTAACAACAACAACTGCAACAGGTCATCAACCGCTAAATCTCTCTCCTGGTGAAAAGTTGCCGCATATAAATTTTAAAGCTACCTTTTTTATTTTTTTGAAATGGTTGTTGTGTTGTATTTTTTGCTCTCAACGTGATCATAAGAAAAAAGAGCGAAATAAGAAAGAAATGAAATGTGACGCTCATTTAAAGCCACTCTATGCGTAATTTTTCGAAATTAAACTTCACGGTGAGCGACTTGATTTTTTACTTTATGATCTACAAACGCATTCGACTTCGTATTCTGTGCGAGATTCAAGAAAAGTTATTGTTGCTTTTGTAGTTGGCAATTTTTTTTAACTCTCTCTCTCTCATCGTCGAAGTTGTCCGATTCACCAGCTGGCGATTATTCACCGTCGTCGTCAGCAGCCAAGTCACCAGGTTACTCTTCAAATGTAGCCATTTGGCCAAAGTGTCGGTGTTGACTGGCTTAAATTCGGATTTATAATTAATCTGCAACAACATTTAGCAATTGCTAAGCGAACGTCCCCTCCCGCTGTCGCTGCTGAAAAGTCGCCACAAACCATGAGACTTGCGTGGCGGTGACTTTACCTTCACGTTTCTTATCGCTTTACAAACGAGTGTCTGCTGCAGATGCGTCGGAAATGTAAATGAAGTCAACGCAACACGATGTACATATGTACGTATGCCTAAATATTTGGATACACTCGTAGTTAACGACGCAAGTACCTCAGCATAGCGCTGAGTTGGCTGGCTGGTCGGTTGGTTGGTCGGTTGGTTGGCTAAGTTTGCAGCGCGCGCGCCGCGTCATTCAGACCAAATCATTTTAATCCACTTTAGCCCCAAAGCTGTTTGGCAAGCTGTCATTCTGCGTGCCTGCTACAGCGACGAGCACGAGTACCGCAACCTGCCTCAATACACAAACCGACTTCTCTATCGTCGAAGTCGGTGTCGAAACCGGTGTCTATGGCTGTCGTCTTGTTTCGTAGTGTGTGCAGAGCTGAGTTGACGGTAAGAAACAAACCGACATCTGACAATAATGACAAAGGAACGGGGTGATATGTGGACAGATGGTCGAATGGACGGATCAACGGATTTACGGACACATGGACGGAGGGTAGGGCCAAGTATGCTAAATAGTTTGCCCTCTGAAAGTCGAGGATGATTAAAGAGATTCTCTGTAATTAATTAAAACAGAGCTCCGTTCAAGAGCGCAGACAAGAGTTCGTTTCCTTCATTACTTCCACCTTCCTTCCTTCCCCTCTTCCAACCTTCCTTTCCTCTTTCCTTTCTACCTTCTTTCTTTCCTTCCTTCCTTCTTTCTTTCCTTCCTTCTCTTCCCCTTTCCTTCCTCTGCAGACAGAATTTATTGGGTTATTTATGGATGTTTTCATTTCATTTCGGATTTTAGAGTCATTCTTTTAACGTGGCATAAAATAGTCTTTCCGCCGCCGATTTAACCCATCGATCCATTGAAAGCCATTTGAGATTAAAACCCACAGTAAATTTAAGAAATGGCCAAGTGATTTTCTTTAGTGATTTCAGGTGTGGTCAAGAGTTGTTTTCCCTGGTTAAGAGGTGTCACCCTTACGTGACAAGTGGTCGTCTTTCGCTATTCTTTTGCCTTCAAAGCTCCTTGAAAATTGCCAGCAAATCAGTTGCGGTGTTGGTGACACTTGCGGGGTGTGATAATTACTCAATTACGACACATTTATCACAGCTGGTGTCGCAGCGGGTGTGCGATGGACTTTTTGATCAGACTGTCTGCACGCCCTACTTAATTGAAAGGCATTTTAAATTGAAGATGAGCTCTTTTAAGGAAGAAAGATTTGCATAAGGGGGAAAACTCATGATAGCTATTATAATATACATATAAAATGAGAGTGGATTGCCCACTTTTGCAATATCTACCTTAAAGAGATGTTGGAGTGAAGTTGATCGAGGACATCTGACTATAAGAATAATGGAGGAAGAATATTTTGCCCTTTAAGCTGGCATAACCGTTAAAGACAAACAACAACCGTTAAAGACTAACACAAAGGGCGTAGTGCACCCTCTTTCACAGTAACTGTACTATAAATTACTTCCCTTATATTATATATCGTATATGATCATTGGGAAATGTGGTATATACAATAAGGAAATAAAAGACTGACGTGTGGTTTATATAATAATATAACGATTTCTCTATTACTTAAGTGAAATGCTTTTTACCCCATTTTTTACAGTTTCTCCAGAGATATAACATTTTGAAAGATTTCGAAATATACGAGTACATATAGATCAATCATGTCAATATGTTGCTTGTGTTTTTTCAATTCATTCGAGTAAGTTTATCAAATAAATGAAGTGGCAAGTATTTGATTCATGTCAAGTGTGCCAACTGAACCGCAATAAAAGCGTATCATTTGCATAACATGTTGCGACGAATGCACGACCACAACGACTTCTACCGGGCCAACTTTCTGTAGATTTGTATGAAGCAAGCAGAAAATTAGAATAGCTTCGGTCGAATTTTAAGTTGTTGTGCCGTGTTTCTCCCTCTGTTATAGCTACAATCAAGCTTGCGTTATCGGGCGAAGCGGGGAGAAGGGAGTCGAGTGTGAAAGCGTTCCATTGTGTGTGCGCTCAACGATTATTATTAGTTGGTCTCCGTCTCTACTCTCTACTTCCGGCTGCTAAATGAGTACGTGTTGGACTTGCATGTGCAACTCTAAAGGCCTGTGGTGTGAATTAACTCTCTCTCTCTCTCTCTCTCTCTCTTGTTCACAATCTTTCTATCTATTCGCTTGGTTTCCGTATCGCCGGGAGACGCACCATCGCTAGACACTTCTGGGCACTTGTTCGTTTAACCGCATCGCTGATGACGACGCGACGTTTGAAGTTGACGCCCGCAACGTAATCAACCAGTGCGCGTCGCGTTGCTGCCGCATGCGTTCAAGAGGTGTCCAGTCGCGCTGCCGTGTGCAAGCGGCATCAACCATCGGCGAACAACGGCTATGATCGGACGAACGGACGGCTGGACGGACGCTAGTAGAGAGCGTTGCTTCAAACGTTACGTTTCCTTCTTGGCGACAGCGCTCGCGGTTCTTACGATATGCAATACGAGGATTGACAGCTGTCTGAGTTACGTCAGTCAAAATGACGCATCGTGTTTTAGTAGCAGGAAAACATGACATGCAGAAACATGAACGCAGCCGCGACATTTGAGCGCGAAAGTGTTCTTGGCGCGACACCGGATAAAAGTCGCGTTACCGTCGCCTGTGGCACGGCGGTGGTTGGTTGGTGTTATTATTGTCCACGCGTTCCTCCCTCCGAAAAGTGGGAAAGAATTACTTCCAAAGTGGCGGAGTAACGTAGTCGCATTCGTCTGCACTCGCGAAGACCTTCGTGTGTGTGTGTGTGTGTGTGTGTGTGTGTGTGTGTCAGAGAGGGTCGCCTGAGAGCGTGCGAGCAAACAAACAAACGGTAAAAGCGTGTCCGTCCGCATGGCTGGCTGTCTGTTTATATTTGTGCCTGTTTGCTGCTTTGTCGCCGTCTTCTGTTTTGTCCGTTTGTTTCCTTACCTTCGCATAGCTTCCATAGATACTCTTTACATTTTTTCACTCACTCACTGCAGGGCATTCGCGCCGCGCCCTCTTCTTGAACACACTTCGTCTCCCCCTCCGCCCCACTCACACATTTCCCCTCCCCCTTCCAGTACTCTCATTCATATTCACCGGAGAGTCGCTAATTTTTCAGTTTGCGGGGCTCGAAAGCGCGTGCAGCGATAAATTCTGTCGACTTCAAATAGGCTTCGGTTTCGTGCATAATATCCACATTGGTTCATCCCTGGTCGTGACGTCACTCACAACGTAATAATTCCCAATTCGCAATTCTAGTCCCGGAGTTCATTCATTTTGCGATTTCAAGGAAACGAAACTTCAACAGACACCTCAAGAATATCAGCAAGAAATCAAAGTCCTGTAAACATAAAATAAGACCAGAAATAAAGCTAAAAAACCAAATAACTGAATTAGCGTTTTTGGCAATAAAATATACTAATCGGGGTACTAAAAAAAGAACGATTATAATCGGCTTGGTTTAAAAATAATAATCGAAGGCGGAAGAGAAAAAGCACAAAATAATATTTTAAAAAATCATCGTTCTGGATACACAAAAAATTAAGACATTTTTAATATCACTTAAGTTTTTAATACCAGTTGTAAAAAGTTACTTTTTATTAACCCTCGATAACTTGTTTAGCATTTTCAACTCGATGAATGAAAACATTTAAAAGTTAAAAAGTTAAGTCAAATTTCCATAAAAATAAATTACAAATACAACAATAATACGCTTTTCAATTTTGAAATTTCGTTGCTTAAAGTATTCAAGATTTAAATGTAAAGGATTTAAAATTGACACCCTTTTATGTCAAATCATCAAATCAATTCATATCACAGCAGCTCTTTAGATCATGGATCAGGGAGCAAGGAGCAAGGATCAAGGAGCAAGGATCAAGGAGCATGGAGGATGGAAAGCATGGAGCATAAATCATAGAGCAATCAGAATGAAGAATGGAGCATTGACCATCGCTCCTCTTGAGAGTATCTTAATGAAGCTGAAAGACCGACCATGATGGAAACACTTCTTTTTCTCCTTCTTAAAGCATTGAAGAGAGTTCCGTAAGTAGATTTTTCTCACTGCTCAATTTTTATACCAAAAAGTTTTCTTTTCCCCTAAAAAATCCGACTTTATAATAGTTTAATCATTTCGGGCATGAGAACTGTTAACCCGAAAATATTTCACCATGCAGCAACACCGCTGAAGGAAGAGTCATCTGCTGCATGCTCTCTCTCTCTCTCTCTCTCTCTCTCTTAAAATAAGAATTTCAGACTCCTCGGTTCAGTCTTCGTGTCGTTCGAGATCTCGGCGTCACCTTCACCCCAGCCATCTCTTTGACTGCTTCTTCTTCTTCCTCTTCTTCGTCGTTTGAAATGCAATGCACTCGAAATTGCAACGCAGACATCGTGACTCTCATGCATGCCGCCGCGTCATTCTTTGCTGTGGTTGGGATGCGGATTTCCATTTCGTATGCAACTTAGTCTTGTGACTTCATTTTGCGTCCCTACTTCAAGACTCTGTCGCTGGATGACTGGTTCGCTGGCTGGATGGCTAGATGGCTGGCTGGCTGCTTCGTTCGTTCGCTCGCCCGCCCATCTGCTCCCACAGGAATCCTCCGCCGTTGAGTTCTGGGTCCCTGGTGAGAATACCAGTTGGGGATTTCCCATGTGACCCTCGCACATACACACACTCACATTGGGGGCCTATACACCCACACTCGACGCCCATTGGGGAGCGCGACGCAGATGCAAGGCGGAGGATGGCGAGCGACGAACCCGCCGTTGGTGTTGCGTTGCGTTGCATGTCGACTGAATGTCGCTGGGATGCATCGCAATGAATTCGCACTAATTGAGTGAATCGAAGAATGGAGCATGAGTTCAGTGGTTGTGGTTATTGTTGCTTGTTTGCTTGTGTTTGTGGTTGTTCTAATTGTTGGACTTGTGCGTGTGTGTTGCTCCATGCGCGTATCTCTCGTCGTTCCTTCCATGGTTTTGTGGATTTGTTGTTTGCCGCTTTTAGGCTCCCACATTTGAACTTCACTCCACTTGTTTCCAATCCATTTCAGTCGCAATCCTCTCCCCCAGAAGCAAAAGACAAGCGTTGGTGGCGTAGCTTTCGTTTGTTCCTCGGTTTGTTTTCTCATTTTTCCCACGAGCACGGTTATTGCTCCTCCATTTCGAGTAACTCGTGAGTGGCCGAGACCGAGTCGACACCCTACCTGCGAGGCCACGTTGCGAGTAGAGTTTTCTTTCTCAATTTAGTCCGCATTCTGCTGGGCCAACAGGAATCATCGGCATCGAATCGAATGGTTTTTCGAAGGCGCCAATCTGTTGAATTGAGCTGCGAGAGGAGCTGAACTGAGGAGAGAACAGAAACGATGCCGTCTGGTGTCAAGTGAGGTGAAGGCTGCTCTTTCGGAACCACTTAATTGAGTGTTACTCAATGGAAATGCAGATTTTGTTCCAAAATGTGAGGTGTTTATATTCACATAACATGGCTTGTGGTGAGGCGAGTCATCTGCTGAAGTGGAGTGGACTCTTTTACTAAAGAATTCAGTTTCCTACTGTGTCTCTCTCTCCGTCTCTCTCTCTCTCTCTCTCTCTCTCTTTCTCCATCTCTCTGATGGTACATAAGCCTTTTTTCTTTATTTAACAGGTATTCAACACAAACAAATGATTGTAGCATTCCTATAAACAAATAATTTACATAAATTTGTGATGCGAGATTTTGTGACTCAAGTAAAAAGCGTCTAACTGAAGATTTACTTGAGACCTAGACTATGATTTCTTTAGATCTCAATATTTCATACGTATTGACAGCCCAAAACATCCACAAGAAAAACTATAATAGTATATAACATTCCAAGATAATTTATATAAGGTTATAATAAGGATAAAAGTAACGTAGAAGTGGAACTGATTGGACAAAAATAATGCCACTGATGACAACGGATGAACAGATACGCGAATTCATATCGGATCATACGACAAGATCGTAAGTTGAGGATTGAGTCGGGGATTGCATATCAGTTGGACTTCGGTTCAATCGGTTCAACCGATCTCATCTACGTACTGAGGATCATGGAACATTTCGAAGTCGTCAAGGGCTGTGTATCAAACGAATCCATGATAGTACTCGTATCCAGAACACGATCAAAGTATCGACTTTCACAAAACAGTGCTTGAATGCAGTGAAATGTCAACCTTGTAAAACTTGTAAACTTTAAGTGGCATGTTATTTCATTCGTTTCAGTTGTTAGGGGAACAGATGAAACGGTCTTGGAGATTATGCGTTGGCACGAAAGGTTGCTGTTGATGCAGTTGACGAAAACCAGATGACGTATGACGCATTCGACGCGGCTGAACCGCAAGCAAAGTAAGAAACTGAAACACCTTCAGCGATCTTTCGAGCTTGTTCACGATCGCTTTTATTCCGCCGATCGTAAGAAGTAAGAGCAGTCTTCTTGGTACCACTGAACGTGCAACAACGTCGATCGACTTTCAAACGATTTCTTCACCTGTTCAAATCTGACGGCTGTGCTTTTCTTGAAGCATTTTTAAAACGTTTCCAATGTTCGCTTTAAAGTTATTCTCGCTACTCTGCGTGGCACATTTTGTAGCGTCGGATGATTTCGAAAAACCCAAAACAGGTTACAAGATCCTCGTTACGAATCCCGAAGTGCCGCAGAAGGCACTCGAGATCCTGCGCAACTCCGGTGCCGAGGTGATTGTGGTGCAAAGCTTACCGCCCAAACGCTCGGAGCTTCTGCAAAAAGCCAAAGGCGTCCATGCGCTTTATTGGGCCTCCCACGAGCCCTTGAACGGCGAAGTGTTGGACGTAGCGGGCCCCCAACTGAAGTCCGTCTCCACCATGTCGGCGGGCTTCGATTACGTCGATGTAGAGGAGTTGAAGAAGCGGAACATCCCTCTGGGCCACACACCCGAAGTGGTAAACAACGGCGTCGCCAACCAGGCTATGGGCTTGATGATCAGTGCCGGGCGACGGTTCCACGAGGGACGTCAGAAGATTGAAAAGTAAATAGCTTTCAAATAGCTAAAACAATAGGTTCACAAATTGATTTCCACGAATTTATACCGATTTTTTTGTCTTTCTTTTTAAAGCTCGGAGTGGGAAAACTACCACCCGCAGTGGATGTTGGGCCAGGACATCAGCGGTGCGACGGTGGGCTTCTTTGGCTTAGGGCGCATTGGCAAAACGATCGCCAAGCGTCTGGCGGGCTTCGAAGTGGAACGCATCCTGTATACCACGCGTCATCGGATAGACGAAGAAATCGAGCAGAAGTTGAACGCCTCGAAAGCGTCATTCGATGATATGCTGTCGCAGAGTGACTTCGTATTCATTGCCACCCCGCTGACCCCGGAGACGCGGGGAGTCTTCAATTCCAGTGCTTTCGGGAAGATGAAGAAGACCGCTGTTCTGATTAACATAGCACGGGGACGTAAGTGATTTTCTCTTCCCTCCTTTCGACCCCGGTTTCCATTTTTCCCCCTCAAGTATTCTCATCGTTTTTATTTATTTCTTTTTTCTCCCTTCCTTGGCACTGTGGTTCGTATCTGTTAAACTGTGCATACAATTTTAGCGATTGTGAATCAGGATGATCTCTATGAAGCTCTGAAATCCAAACAAATTTTCGCCGCAGGAATCGACGTCATGTATCCCGAACCCTTGCCGGCCAATCATAAACTCTTGACCTTGCCTAACCTTAGTAAGTATCAAAGACTCACACGTTTACTAGAGTATTATTAATAATATCATATATGCTCCTGTTCTTTCTTTCTGAAATCCGAACCATATTTAATATATAACCTTTATTAACCGATGTACACTATATTCCTTAAACAATACTTACTTTTTGTTCTTCTCCTCGTTTCGTCTCTTTCATTTATCACTCTGATTCAGTTATCACTCCGCACACTGCTACTTCTACCCTGAAGACACGCACCGCGATGGCTGTTGTAGCTGCCCAAAATGTGTTGCGAGGGCTGAACGGTGAAAAAATGGTTGCATCAGCGTACTGAGTTGAACAATCGGTTTGACGTCATGTTCAGACCTGCAAATTGCAGTTCACATCATGAGAATTCACAATTTATAGGTTACGGGAAAAAATCACAGAAATCAATTATGAATTCAACATACTAATTAAAGTAAAACCAAATTAATTGTTATTCTAAGTTATGTAGAATTAATCTAAACAATAGCTATTATCTCATTTAATATGATTTAATCACGATCATTATATGATTTAATCACAACCTTGAGTGGCGGCATTAATTATTCATCGCTCGATTTGTATGAACAATTATAGCAAAATTACCCACAGTATCGTGAGAGACGATAGAAGAGTTTATTACACAAGAAGAGCATCAAAGTTATTATATCTACGATTTTCGGGCTTGTTAGTTGTCGCCAAGAGCGACAGAGGGACGGAGGGCTAAAGAGCAAGAGCGAGAGCGATAGAGAGAGAGACTGTGACCAAACACAAAAGTGATTCTGCGCTCTGTTTTACTTCTATTTTTCATTAGTTTCGGGTTAGTTTTTCGTGTTTAGTTCTCACAACATGGCACCGGCTCGTCGTTGCTTCAAAGTGTTGGTCTCGCACCCCGAGACTCCGGCGGCGGTGTTGGAGCTTCTGCGCCAACGTGGATGCGAGACTATCGTGTGTCAAAGTGTGCCGCCGTCGCGTGAGGAAATCCTGCAGAAAGTACCCGGTGTTGATGCTATTTTCTGGGCTCACTACCAACCCCTGGATGCGTCAATATTGAATGCCGCCGGTGATCAGTTGAAAGCGGTCTCTACCATGTCGTCGGGCATCGATTTTGTAGACCTCGAGGAGTTCAAAAGGCGACGGCTGCCGCTGGGTCACACTCCGGGTGTAGTGAAACACGCCGTCGCAGATCTGGCGATTGGTTTGATGATTGCAGCGGCGCGAAGATTCCAAGAAGGTCGACAAGAAATTGACAAGTAAGCTCAGAAGATTCAGTGAGGGGGTTATTCACTAAAAAAACACCTCAACAGCTGATCATTTTGTTTCTAATGAACAGTAAAACCAGCAGCGGCAGCTTTTGGCATTAACAGCACTCAGAGCTTTTTATTCTGTGCAATCGAAAGCTCTTCGTAGCAATTCTCTGGTATAGCAAAGAGCGAAGCTTTTTTCCCAAAGTGTTGCCACTATTTTCATTTTCTCAAACATTTTTTTAGTTCAGTGTGGAAAACGGAACGCATTAACTGGTTGATGGGTCAGGAAATTCGAGGCTCGGTGGTGGGATTCTTTGGCTTCGGTGGAATTGGTCAGGCCATCGCACGGCGTCTTCAGTGTTGGGATGTTGCTAAAATTATTTACACGACACGAACGCGCAAAGAGAATGAGGAAGAGTATGGAGCACAACATGTTCCATTCAAGCAGCTGCTGAGAGAAAGCGATTTCGTGGTGATCGCCTCACCGCTGACCTCAGAGACACGCGGCACTTTCAATGCCGATGCTTTTCGCCGAATGAAGTCTAACTGCGTTTTCATAAACGTGGGAAGGGGAGGTAAGTTTTTGGAAGACAGCGAAAGAGAGCATATAGTTTGAGCATAGAGTTTTATTATTGTTTTGTAGGAATCGTGGATCAACCCGCTCTTTACACAGCTTTGAAAACAGGAGAGATTTTTAGCGCTGGTTTGGATGTTATGACCCCCGAGCCGCTGCCGGCCAATGAGCCACTTTTAAGCTTACCGAATTGTGGTAAGTAGCAACTCGTGTATGCTCAGAGAATGGATCAAACTATTCCTCGTTCTTTCATGCGAAACTGTGACAATCTTGAATCGGATCGGAATCAAATTCATGTAATCACTTTTCTCCGTTTTTTCTATTTAGTCATCATACCCCATTTGGGTACCCAAACCATGAAGACCACCATTGAAATGGGAACTCTTGCAGCTCAAAATATTATCAATATTCTCGAGGGAAAACCAATGATATCTCCAGCGTATTAATTTTAATTATTTTATTCTGTATAAAGAAGTACCTCAATGAATACACAGTATTTTTATGTAATGTCATGCCTTTTCGGGCGAAGTAAGTTCCAAGAACAACGGGTCCCATTCGTCCTTACCGAGTGCTTTCAGATACTTCCTGCGCTCTTCTAGAACGGAGCTCAACAGATCCGGCCGATTCTTTTGAGCGACTTCCAAGGCTTTCTGCCAGTTATGCATGCGCAGACAGAGCCTCAAAGCGTCCTCAAACTTGGCGTTCTGTATCAAGATAGTTTCCGCCTCAACCAAACGTCCCAGCATCAAGGAGTTTTCCGCCATTTGTTCGGGACTCGATGGTGTGAGTTCCTGGACAAATAAAAGTAAAGAGGATGAAGTAGATGCAGTAGATGGGGATCGCGTAACCTCCTAACCTTAATGTGCTGCAGATAGCTGACTTTATCGATCTGCAAAGCAGCTGAATACGCTTCTTCGCTGATTTGCAATTGATTCTTGCGGGTAGCAACAGCGGCCAAAGTGGCCCAGAGGTGTGGACTCTGAGCAAGGCGACAGATTTTCAGAGCCTGCTGCCACTGACCCTCCATCAAAGTGCGATGCAGGATCTCACAGTAAATGTTGACGTTCACCGAGAGCAGCGACCCGGAACAACGAAACGATATGATGGCATCTTCGAAGGATTCGATGGAAATATTTTTGCCAAATTCACTTAAAACAAGGAACTTTAAGGAGTTTGTGCATAAATAATAGTGTCTGAAACTGATAGCTTACGCTGTATCATTCGTCACCGTAGTCAGGGCTATGATGGTGGGGTCATTAGCTCCCTCCCCCGGACAGTACCACACACTATAGGAGGCATCATGTACGCCCACCAGTATGTTTGTCTCACTCGCCCATTTGGCAGCGATGACTTGTGTTCCAATCTTGTAGATTTGCGTACGATCCTGATCACGATCGCGCGTTCCTCCGCCGCTTAGATTGCGTGTCTCGCTGATGTAAAGCTCACGATTGGCGTCGATGAAGACCACAAATTGGTCGTCGACGGTGCCTGACCGACAGGCAGATAACTCGGAGATTTGAGTCTTCGATCGCAAGGAATACGGCTCGTATTGTCGCGATGCTCCCGGAATCAGATCGAAGATGTGAATCACTACGAGGATTAAGAAGAGTAAAGAATTTGTTGACTTTAATTATTAATTTCTATTCGATGGAAGTACCCGTGCTGTCTCCGTTGTCGCGAACGGCGAGGACATCCAGGCCCAAAGAGATGCCCTTCCCGGTGAGGAGCGGTATTTGAGCTTGAGAACCGGGATACCTGGGATTCAAATGTAATCGACCGGTGTAGGTATAGACCCATATCGAGGTAGCATCCAAAACCATAAAGAATCTAGGTTTAGAGTACAGGGATCAGAAATTTAAAAGATAGACTAAGTATAAAAGCATGGAATATCTACAGACACATATAAAGTCTTTAAATCGAAGAGGTATACAGTTAATTAGTAAAACGGACCACAGAATAGATGATTTCTGTCTTCTACAAGCTGTCTTATTTCCCCCCTTTTGACCATCTTTTGTTCTATGGGTCTTTTTCTTTGCTTACTTCTTTCCCACTTCAATGACCCGAACATCGCTGCGTCCATCCACAATAATTGGCGTGTTCAGGTGCTTCTCATTGTAGATGTGCAGCTGATTCGACGTAGCTACCACGAGGTGTCCATAACCTAAGCCAATGTTAATGATTCGCTCCGGAAACTCAAGGATATCAGTCGTGGAATTGGTGATGTCCTGCAGCGAAATGGATTTCCGGCTGGTGGTTGTGGCTTTCAAATTACGGGACAACAGTTGCTTCTCTACAATGTGCCCCACAATCAGATGACCCGTTGAGGTACCACAAGCCACCTGGGTACCATCGGCAGACCAGGAGAGAGTATAAATGGAACCGACGGGCGGTTCAGTCAAACGAGTGCTGCTATAAGACCACTAAAAGAGGATTTCGTGAGAATAAAAATTAAGTATTATTTTAGGGTATAATATTCAAGAAAAACTGGTGCCCCACCCCAGCGCTGGAGCACAATTTAAGCATATTAAAAGAGCCCACCAACAGCACATCCTGCTCGGGATTGAAAGCCACCGTGGTGATGGCGTATTCCTCGGTGGAGCTGGTAAACAGATTGGCGCCCTGAGCATCCCAGATTCTGAAACGAAAGTCTTCGCCGCCAGAGGCGATGCTGTTAGAGTGTGCAGACCAACTGAGTGAAAGGACGAGGCCTTCATGAGCGCGCCACTGTAATGTTTTTAAAGATCATTAGCTCATTAGGCAGATAGCAGATTCCTCCCGGCTTCCCTGAGATTCTGGTCAATTTACTGTTACTCACTCTGGTCAGTTTACTGTTGGCCGCCAGCGGTTTTACTGATATAGAGCCGCCTTGGCTAAAAACAATCGAGGCTGAGTTTGGAGCCCAGCGTGCACAACGTATCGCTTCCTCACTCTGCACCACTGTGGACCGTAGCATCCCCGATCGGGACCATATTTTTATGATGCCATCCTCACTGGCTGAAATTTTGGAGGCGTGTCATTACTCGGCCCTCTATCGGAATCCCTTCTTTACCTGTTAGAAGACCGGCTCCATCCGGACTCCATCTGGCCGAGCTGATGGCTTGCGTGTGAGCTGCTACATTTCGCTCCACGCGGGCACTTTTGTTCAATATAATGAAGCGTCCATCGGTGCTGGCAATGAGTAGAGTGTCGCTTCCCTTACCACCTCCACTGCTACGTCCGCCGAGTAGCAGCCAATGCAAGTCCGAGGGCACGAAATCATCCGGCAATTTGGCCACCTCCACGGAGTCTCTGGTAGTTAAGCTCCACAAATAGATTTGGTGGTCATCACTGAAGGAGTGAAGGAAGGTGGTGATTATAGTGGAATGTATGTACGAGTATCTCGTGTCCATCCATCTGTTCATCTATCTGGGATGTCTTCGGCGCTCACCTGACAAAATAGATTTCTTCATTGCTGCTCCAGTCGACACAACTTAAAGGGCACTGAGCACCAGCCGAGTTGATTTTGGAGCCGTTCTCCGTTTTATTCGCGTCGGAACTTCTTCTCTGCGTAACGCTTAAAGCTTTCTGAAGATAATCGTGGTTGATGCTGGGCGTTTTTTTGCAAATATTAGTTTTTAACTTCATGGTGTTTGAAAAACTGATTTACATTAAAGAAAAACTGAAGAAAAATAAGCTAGTTGTTTGTTTTTACAAAGGTTACCATGGTGAAGTTACTCTGCCAGTACGCTATACATAAGAAGGGTTGGTTTCGGACACCTGTTGTTGGTCGTCTATGAAGGAACGAAAGAGGCAATCAGAAGCATTATGCGCCTTCCCTTTCTCTCTGTGTCTCTCTCTCTCTAAAGATTAGGTTATGCTTTGAAGTCTATCTGAAGGTGAAGTCGGTGTTCATTAAATCTGTCAAATGTCGAATTTCTTGGTCAAATAATCACAAATTGCTTTGCGTTTAATTCTCTTTGAACTGTGAACTTTATTTATTGGTGTCGCCTATTTATCTCTCTCTTATCTCTAGATTCTCTTTTTTTAGGGACCTACAAATATCAATCAATGTTTCTCATTACGGTTGATGATGTTGACAACGTTTGTTTGCAGATAATAAGTTAAGAGTAATTATTTCCGTTATTTGGAAGGAGAGTCATTAAAACCACGATTTGGTCTCCACGAATTATAAAAAATGCCGAAAACAGAAAGTGATTAAGGCATAAATACACAAACATAAATAAAAGATGTTAAAAGTGATGGAAAGAATGAAGCAAGACTTAAGTGGATCGAAAAAGGATGAAGAAAGAAGGAGTTTTAGAAGAAGAGGCGGAGAGTGAGTGCAGTAGAAGAAGAAGAGGCCAGAGCGAAAGGAAGTGAAGGAGATGGAGAGCAGACGCTTCATACGTGGGTTGATTGTGGCAATTAAAACCAAAGACAATGAAGAATTCATTAAAGATTAATTTCACTTTTTCACTTCTATTCAATTGTTGAAAAAAGATTGATACTAAACAATAAAGAGTTCAGAAGAACAGAAAACAGAATGAAGCAACAGGGTGAATAACAAGCAGAAGAAGAAGAAGGAAAGTACAGTTTTTCATAGCAGTATTCTTTTCTTTTTATTAAATTTTTCATTGTTTCTGATGTCCGAACAAGCTTTTTGACGTGAGACTTGTTTTATTTGTTATATTTTCAAAAGAATTGCATGTGTTTTGTGTTTGTGATTTCATATATGAACACATGCATATTATACACACACACAAACACACACACACACACACAAACACACACACACACACACATTTAGTCATTCATTCATGTACGGTTCAGTGCACTGGCAAAGCTTTCGACAGAAGCGCCTCCCCTCTCCAGTTTTACAATTTTACCAGCTCCGACTACAACAACAACAACAACAACAACAACAACAACTACTACTACTACTACTACTACTATTATTAAAGAGTTCAAAGTACTGACCGCAGGATGAATTGAGTTCCGTTGAAATGAATGCGTGGTCAAACTTAAAAACATATAATGAATTTGAACTAAAAAACATAATTTTGAAGAGGAGGCAAAATACCATGATTAAACTTAAGATTGTTTAAAATATGTCCCTAAATAAATAAAAAGTTTTATAATATTAATGATTGTTTAAATCTTTTAGAAAATCGCGTACAGTGAAAATTGTAATGTACAAATATCGATGTGCTTACGATAAGGAAAGAAGGGAGAAGTCACAGCAGTTTATGAAAATGACAAGCATTTCTGTTGGACAAGAACAACGAAAGACGAAGCAGAAGCGACAACAAATAATAACAACTAACTAATTCAAACAAACTTCACGAAACAACAAAACTAAAAAAGCACTTTTTTAAAGCAGGAAACTACGTTAAGCCCTCCCCCCTCTCACCCTCCTCCGCCGCTCCATCCATCGAAACTGTGGCTTTTCCTATTGTCACCATCGAACTACGACTACAACAAAAGCAACGCTTAATCCTCAGTTTGCAGCAAAAACAACGCCTGCGTGTCAACTACATCACTGCAATAAGCAGCGACAGCGACAGCGGCAGATCGAAGTCAATAAAAGAAGCGATGCGACTGAAGCAGAAACTGCAGCAGAAGCCGAAGAAGAAGCATCACTGAAACGAAACGAAACGAAACATCGTGACTGCATTCAATTATGTTGGGGATATTTATGGGGATTTACTGTTGTTGTTGTTGTCATGACCACCACTGACCATGCAGCTTTACAAATACAATATTTTTCCAATCCACCACCATCGCACACTTTTCCCCCCTTTTCAGCTCCAAAAACAACGCCATACACTATTTATTGTTGCAGTTGTTGGCATTTCTGTTGTGTTGCTTTCGCTTTGCGCTCAATCGAGTTCCACGTTGAAAAAAAGCGATCAGTTCTCGTTCAGATGTCAGCGAGTTAAAAAGCGTAAAATCGGGAGAAGTGCTTCGTATTTAGCTGCTAGTCGTCGCGGTGTTTTTTTCGCAATATCTGTGGTTGTTGTTGTAGTTGTTGAGCCGGAAATTTGGCGGGTCCAACATTTTTTCACAATACATAAAATATTTATTTAATTTATGGTTGTTCATCAATTGTAAAAAATATAAAACGAAAACTTGTTTCAGTGAACAACAAAAAAATAATTCAAAAAACTGAAACTAATTGAAAGGAACTTTTTATGGTTGTAGTTCCTTTCTTTGCTCTCCTTTTAAAATGTCGTCCTCGGGATTTGTTTTGATGTCGCTGCTCCTCTGCTTTGCAGCAACCAACATTAATGCATGTGAGTTGAATTTAGTTCATTTACAGGATTAAATTAAGGATTAAAATACATCTTCATGTGTATATAATGACATGATACAATATATGTACAATATTTTCGATGTTTTCTGCAAACAAATTAAGGACTTTGTTGGTACATGGATAAAAATATCAGTCTGTACGGTCGTCGGTCAGTCAGAAAATCAATGAAGTAACACGATATCGAGTGTGCGTGTGTGTGTGTGGTTGGTTTTACAAGAAAGAGATGTAAAATTAAACGCTATCTATGGTTAAAAATATTCTAAGATTCACAACTAAAATTTAACCCTGGCAATCCTCTGTTCTTTATTATAGTCACTTTTATTAACCCTACAAAAATTCATCAATTTTCATTTTCCATTCTTTTGTCTGTCAAAAGTAAGATTACAGAATTCTAACAAAAAGTAATGCAAAAATATCAGAAGACATCGCAAGAGGATTCGTGATAACATTTCATTATCTATTTGTGGGTATTGAAATCCTTCCCGGATAACGATGTCAGCGGAAATCTCATTCACACGTGAAAATTGAAAAAATTACATGCATTTTTCACATAAATAATCGTCTATCGGAGCAAACAACTCGAAATCTGGTTAAAAAATTTGGTGAAACCGGATCTGTTCATGATAAACCAAATTTTGGCACTTCGGTCGAATGAAAACAATGATGCTGTTCGCGAAAGTGTTGCTAGTGACCCATTAAATTCGATTCCACGTCGTTCTCAAGAATGGAGCATATCTTATAGCAGTTTGTGGCGAATTTTGCATAAAGATTTGCATGCGTTTGCTTTCAAAATTCAATTAACACACGAATTGAAAGAACGTGAGCATTTGCAACCCAGAAATTGCAATTCAATTACATTGAAAAACCAATGAAAATAAAAGGAGTGTGTTTTTTATTTAAAAACAAACTTCCTATAGGATATTATGGATAACCCTGTATATTTATGAAAAGAATGATAATATACTAATGACTATAATGCACTTAATGACTCTTTGACAATAAACAATATCTATCCAAGATCTTTGACAAAGGATCCCCGTGAAGATCTCCTGAAATCTTCATCAACGCCCATGACACTCACATGTGGCCCTCCCACGTGGAACCAAAAATAGATGAAGAAGAAGAACCTAGAAATACTTAGCCACATAATTGATGGATGGATGACTGACTGGTGATGGTCTCTTAAATATTTCTAATTTTATAAGACTATATTATGAAACATTATGTACTGAAAATCGTTTTGGTATCTTTCCGAATTTCGAAGGACCACAAAAGATTAGAAAGGAAGGAAAGTTTTTGATTGAAATGAGATATAAAAGCGAACAAATCTTTATCTATATATTCGATTATATACGTTGTTACATGTGTCCACATAAAATATAAAAAAATATAAAGGGATTTCCAAGCGATTCTAACAACGATTTCAAAACTGATTCTGTTGCGATTAAAAAGTCTGGTCTTAAGGCTATTTTAAATCTAAAAAACTAAACTCATTGTTCAACGCGATTCTTGAAGTGATTATAACGAGTATTTAGAGGCTAGCTTTATATAAACAGCTCAATTAATTGATGTAATGTTGTTGTTCATCTAAATCTCAAGTAATAATAAACGCTAAGATTGAAGACATTTAATGAAGACACATAATCAAGGGGCGAGTACTGTTGGGATGACTAAATCAAAGTCTAAAATAAACACGGGAAGCTGTTCGCTGTTAAATTGATTGAAATATGACACAATTGATGGAGGTGGTGAAGGGAGGAAGATTACAGAACCAACGTAATGAAGAGACACTTGAAATTTCAGGCGTTGGCGTAGCTTCGGGGCAAAAAAGGGTTAATTTAAAGCTTGAAGAGTTCCTTAAATTAGCTGTTAAAGAGAAGACAAGTGTTTTTAATAATTTCGACGGACTTCTAATTGAATGTTTCTAAAAATGGTACCGTTAGTGGTTTGAAATTATTTAGATTTACAAACCGACTGCAGCTTTGATAGAAGGAAGACGAAGGAGAGTTGATTGACGATGGGGAGGGGGTGAGTGGGCGAGTGAGAGAGGGTGGGAATGCGGTCGACTTCCTTAAGTAAAGTTGTACACTTGATCACTGTACTTTCCGCTTGTAAGACGGTTCTTCTATTATTATTCAAACACTTGAGTATGCAGTTCAATAAACTTGGAATGAGTTGAAAATATTGAAGTCATTCTGTCATTCGTTTCTTTATGAACATTCGCAGTTTTGAACGATAGACACTTCGCATTGTTTATGGTTGTTGTTGTTCTTCTTCTTCTTATTATTATTATTATAGTTGTTGTTACTATTTTTTATTTCTGTCGTTATTGTTGTTGTTGTTGTTTTTGTTGTAGCTGTTGTCATTGTTGTTGTTGTGCGTTTAAACTCTGTCACCAGTCACTCACTTCATTTCATTTCATAGACAGATAATAATTAGTTTCTATTGTGTGCCATTTTTAGATCCCCTTCCGACCCCTCCCCCTATTTGCCCCTCGTACTCCTCCGATTTCTTCTTCTACTTCTTCTCCTTCTTTTAGTTTGAAATACTAATTGAAAAATTGCAAGATTGAGCATTCTTCCAATATAATTATTATTCTTTCTTTAGAAAATAAATTAAAAATTCTGCTTATTTTTAAAAGAAAAAGTTTAACCTTTTAAATTAATTTGTACTAAACAAGGCCGGAGAAATTCGCAAAAAACCGTGCATTTTTCTTGTTGATTTGTTCTTTCATTAAAAAAAGCTTCAATAAATTGTAAATTAAACGCTGCACACAAGAAAATCTTTTTGTCGACATTTTTAGTGTCTCCAAACGCATTAAATCGAGTTTAAGACTTGAGCCAAACGTGTTTCCATAAAAACATGGCGTAAATTTAATCAACCAAGCGACTGATTAAGACGCTGCCGACGCGTCGACGCAGCCGTCGTCTGTCATTCGATAATTTGTTTAATGGCAGCTTTGAAATCGATTTGCAGTTTATTCTGTCATCTCGAATGGATGCTGAGGCTTTTTATTGCCACGTCAGCGGCATCGACGACGGCGGCATTTCATACACTAAGCGATAACCACATCGAGTGACAACTAAACGACATCATGACGGCCATCATTTCCATCCAATCGAACCGCAACGAATTGAATCAATCGGCTTGTTTACTAGCATTTTAATGTAAAATTCATTTGATTTCATTTAAATTTAAACATTTTAACATAAATATTTTTTAGGAATAATTTTAATATAATACAGTTTGAGATTAACTCAAAAATTAAATCAAATTTAATTAAATTAAAATAAAGTTATTATTAATATTGTCAATAATTTAATTTATGTTTTAATTTAGTTTAATTGTTGATTTAGTTTTTAATTTTTCATGTTCCACTCGAGATCCTCGTATTCTTTCTAATTTTTATGAAATCCTTTGATGGAAATTTTCAATTTATTATTTAAACTTCATCACATTGATTACTTAATCAGGTTAAACTAAAAATTAGCTTTATTCCGCTTTTCAATTAGTTTCGTCCTCAATCGTATTCGAATTTCGAAGTATGTAGTTTCGAATAAAATCTGATTTTTAAAAGCAATAAAAAACGAGGTGAAGAATCCTCAATCTCAAAACATAAAAAAATTACATCATCTCAATTTTAATCTTTTCCCAAAAACGACACAAGTCAAAAATTATTATTTTCAGAATTCATTTTATTTGATTTATTATAATATTTGTTTTATGTACATTTTTTTGTAGCTTTTAAAATGTCTAACAGCTTATTATTATGTTTTCTGTTTTCGGGAAAAGTAATTTTAATGGCTAACGTTGATTTTTATTCTAATTGTTTGTGTTGTTTTCCTTTTGCAAACTTTAATGAGCTCTTTCAACACGAAACGAAGCTCTTTAAACTGTCACCTAAATTAAAATAGAAAATGCGACGCAATTTTAGTTAAATACTCAAGTGCAATTTGTTCGAATTAAGAAGTAGTGCTTAAAAATAAACATGAACACGGAAAATAACCCGGCAGGTATTTTTAAATGTCTGAAAAGAAAGAAATCCTAAAAGAGTCAAAGAGTTGATGAAGATGAGGCCTCAAAATTGAACAATAATATTATGATAAAAACAATCGTCATGAATCCTCATCATAAACAATCTTCATTAAATAATAATTATTAGGATTAAGATTAAGTTGTCAACAGCATCCTTAAGCATTTCCTACCGGGTCGGTGGCTTGTCTGTTGAATTTTCCGCGTATTTTCAGACACACTTTTTCAAGACTCTATATAAGTATCAATGTAGACAGTATTTAAATGTAAAATAATTTTAATTAATTGCTTGGAATACTTTGAATTTTAAAGCGAGTGGTGAAGGAATGAGAAACGAGGGAGGCGTGGAGCGGGAGGCGATTCTATTTCAAGGCGTGCATTCCGAAAATTGTTGCCCGTCTTTGAAGTGGAATTAATGAAATAATTTCGATAAAATGTACAATTAAGTATTTTGTTTTAATGATTATGATTGTAATGTGAGTGTTTAAATGCCGATGCTTGAGTTTTATTAAAGTTTAACACAGACAAAAATATTAAATAAAAATTATCACCTTCTGGAATTTAGTAAAAACTCTTTTTTAAGTTGTTTTCTTCTCTTTTTTGCCCCTTCTAGCTGATGGAGTACTCAAGTGTTGGCGCTGTTCGACGGATGTGTCCAACGGCGACTTCTGCAACGACCCGTTCGACCCGCAGAACATTTCGGACCAGCAGCGCTACTGGAGTTACGTCAACTGCACCTACTCGGTGGGCGTGAGATCGGTGAACGCGCGTCCTGTATGCAAAAAACTCGTCCAGGAAAGTGAGTTCAATACATCAATGAAACAAATAAATAAACACATTCAAATAAGTATAGAAATTTAGTTAATAATTAGTTTCTAATTCCGATTATTAAAAATATGGTGTTGTTGCTTTTATATTTTCACAAACATTTCTTTTTGCATTCGTTTTTCTATTTTTTATTACATTGTATTCTTTGTATTCATTTCCTTGCAACATTTTCTCTTTTCTGTCAACGAGATTCAAATTTATGAGCACTTAAAAAGTCACAATAAAAGCGCACAAAAACAACAACAATAGAAGTTGCAGCAGCAGCAACGAACGATTTATTTTATGATCCACATTCCGTCATCAGTCAGAATCCGACGCATCGGTAGATCATTCGTTGCGGATCAGCGACCACTTCATATGGAAGTCAGCAGCGGCTGATGTCGATGCTGATGCTGTCAACCCGAAAACCGTCACCAACGTCACTACTTGGGACAATGAGATCGTGTGGGAGTGGGAGTATATTGAAAAGAAGCTTGAGAAAATGAAATCGCCTTCATCGTCATCTTCGTGGTCGCCTTCGTGTTCTTCGTCATAATCTTTGTCTAGTGGAGTGCATTTTATTGATAGAAGTTTCTTCTTCTTCTTCTTTCTTTTGAAGAAAGCCTACGAACACAACAAACGATGCGACTTCATGATAACTCCGCTGTTTCTTTAATCGTAATGCTGGCCTTTTCTTATTGTTGTTGTTGTTGTTGACTCCAAAAAATACTTTCTTGCTTCTGCAACATGCATTCATGTAAAGTGTGTGGAAGTTGTTTTTGTTTTCCAATGAAAATTTCAGCCCCAATTTGTGGTTATACTCTATTCACTTCATGCATATATTCATTATGGGGAAATGTACGAAATGCAGTAAAAAACAGACGGTGCAGGAGAATGCGAGTTCTTCCGAAGCTCGCTGTTTTCCTCTTCACACTTCTGTTGGTTGCGTTGACTGCGGCGACAGCGCTACTTTGTGGCAATTTATTTGCCGCGTTGTTGTATTGTTACAGTTTCAGTTGTTGTTGTTGTTCTATCGCTTGCTTATGTTGATAATCCAAAAAACTAAAATATATAACTTTTCAATTGCATGGGAAAAATACAAAGAAAAAGTATAAAGAATAAATTATAAAATATAAAAGAAATACAAAAAATACAAAAATAAGAAATACATAAAAATAAGTAATCTGAAAAATACATGGAATTAAAATAGATAGTAAACTACATATACAAATACAATAAACTTGTTGCTGTAGCTGCTGCATTCGATTTCACTCTTTTTTTTTGTTCGTTTCCGTTTCTGTTCTTTTTTGCGAGATTTGCATTCGCTGGCAACATTCCCAACACCTGTTGTGTTGCTTGTTGTTGTTATTGTAGCTTATGACCTGTTGCTATCTCACTTTGATTGATATGCCGCTTGTCAATGTTAAGCAAAGCAGAAAAAGATAACGTAATACAAAATAAAAAGCCGTTAGCGACGAACTGGCTTGCAGATTAGTCAATCAACTAATTTAAAGCCAGATAAAATCCGAAGGAAAACTTTGACTTACTTGCAGCTTAGAGGCAAAAAAGCTACGATAATGCATGCAGCCTAGAGTCAAACTGAGCTATAACGGTATATCATGAGCATGACGGTATATCAACATTACGACATTAGTGAGTTTTATCGCTTATAATATCCAAACACATCAAAACTAATGATGAATTTCATTTGATTACCGTAGAGAATAAATAATGAAATTAAAGAAATTTATTTAAAAAATTATAAATTAAAACATTCATTCTTCTCTATAATATGAACGAATTATAATAATCGTATATCACATACGTTTTGCAACTCATTCCTGTCAACAATATTGCATACTTTTAGGCTACCCTGATATAAAGGCTATCCTTGTAAAATTCGACCACTTTTGAGGAGTTGTGTGACCAGTTTTTAGATCCTTGACCAGATCCTTGTAATTTTAGCCTTGATTAAAATGGCAGCATATCAAAAAGATATCGTAACATTAGAAAAATAATCACACATTTCAGTATAAATTTCGAATCTAAATTGTAAACTTTAACCGAATTGAATCAACTTAAACTGGATTAAATCACTGTGAACTGGATTAGACCACTTTAAAATGGATTAAATCTCCTTAAACTGTATTAAATCTCCGTAAACTGGATTAAATCCTTTTTTCATCAAATATATTTCTATGACTTAAGTTTAGAATCCTTTCTTAAGAAACCTTTTCTACTCTAATAATTTTTCTCTCCTCTCCTGCCTTTTTAATTATTTTTGTTGTTTTTTTTTTTTTATTTTATTTATTTTACTCTTAAACCAATGAAAATTGGTTTAAATGTTGTTGTCTTCGTTGTTGTTTTTTCTTGTGTTTTTGTTCTTGTAACCAAATCGATTAGTACACCAACAACTACAACAACAGCAGTAACAAAGCTGATTTCAGTTTAGTTATTTTGTATTGGTTTTTTATACTTTTTTATTGTTTTCTTTTAGTTTTATTCATGCTATTTTTTATTTTATTTACTTATTTACTTATTTATTTTTATGTTGTGTATTTCGTTGTTTTTGAATTTAGTTTTGCTTTATTTGACTCGACTTAATTCACTTTTCTTTATTGATTGGTTTGTTATTTTTTCATTTTTGTTTTTGTGGTTGTTTCTTTTTTTATGGTTTTTTATCATTATTTTTCCAATGATTTTGAAATTGCGTACATATTTGAATTGCCAATAAAGAAGAAGAAGAAAAAAGGAGTTGCCATTTGTTTATATTTTTTTTTACATTTTTTGTAAACAACAAAGAATAGTTTATTTGATATCGTGAATGAGTGAAGTGAGTTTAGTGCTGTGACTGGTGTTGTTGTAGTTTGTTGTTGTATTGCTTGTTTATTCCAATATCCTTGAACCTATTTTTCTATGTTGTTGTTGTTATTATTGTTTCACTAACAGTAGGTACAAATTGCCTATGATATCTTATAACAAAATCTTCGAATATGAATTCTTGTCTTTATTTTTCTTGTCTTGCTTTACAGCGTTTGTCTCTCTCTTTACTCTGTTCTGACTTAAAAACCGTCACTGAATTGTATGAGATTCGCTTTAAATACTATTTTCAGCAGATGGTTTCAAGCTTTGGTTTGAGTAAAATCTCAGTTGATCTACAACTAAAGCAACTAATTTTCAAATATTCACATCTGATATTCAATCAAGACGACAATCAACTCAATCCGGTTCGATTCTGGGGATCATTTGAAGAGCGAGAGGTGAAAGAAAATTCAATAAAAAATCTTAAAGAACTTTAAGGGGGCAAAAATCGAACAAAGAATTTATTAAATAAAGGAAAACAAAACTTAAAACACGGTGGACAGACCGACAGACAGCCTGCAAGCAAGCAACTCGTTCGGCGTTGGTTGAGGCTCAAACCTACTCGAGTTAAGAAGCGGTTCTGCACTCGATCAGTCTCGATCGGTTCGATCTGCAATCGCAATCACTCAACTCATTGATCACAGCGCGATCGGTGATCAATGAAGCACTGAATACAGATCAATCATATAAAAGTTATTAAATATGGCGGTGAAGATTGTTGTTCGATTTTTTTATGTTGTTTGACAATAAATAGCTGAAAGTTGCTCTGTTTGTCGTTGCACTTTATTATCAACAACTTAGTTAAAGAGCCCGAGTTACGATGGTGCTTTTGTTGGTTTAGTGTTCGATGGAATGGAGAGGGGAGGGGGGGGAGAGAGAAAACAACTTAAAAGGATTCGTTTCTTTATTGAAAGAAAAAGTGTTCAATTGATACTTAAGAGAGAAAAGTCTGTTCCTTAAGAAAAGTTCACTTACGTTTCAATAATTATTTATAAATTCATTTAAAAAACTTTTTTAACTTTTGACAGTGTTTTTCCTGCCCTAATAATATTCCTTAAACTTACAATTTGAATGTAAAATAATTCTTAAATATTATTTAATTTAATTAAACGGACAGCTGAAAATAAATAATGTCGCTGGCGGAGTGACAATCATGTTGTCACATGTTTGCACTTTGTTACAAGTGCGCATTCTCACAGCATGACGCAAACGACGCAAACGACGCATGCAAAGCTAACCAAGCATGTAGCCGTTGTAGAGACAGCCTCCAGATTTGTTTGTTTTTTTTTAGTTTTCAGTTTCAAAATGAAGATTAAATCACGAAACGAATTTCAGTTGCGTGTTTTCTTTAATTTGAGAAATTTTTTAATTTTATTCTTTCTTAATTTACATCATTAAATTTGAACTTGAAAAGCTTTTTGCGAAAACAAAACAAAACAAAAGAAACAATAAGACAAAAAACATCACTTAAATTAAGAACGAATCAAATCAAATTTCTTCTGTTTCAAGCAGTATTCAAAAGAAATTCCTGGAAAATTTTAATGCAGTTCAAAACATTTATTGAGAAAATCTTCCTTATTTTTAAATTTCATTGCTGCTTGAGTGATTCTTGTGTTAGAATTCGGGAGATAGTGTTGATTTGTGAAGCATGATAGCCTCAGAGTAGACAATGTTTTCGGCTTTCCATTCGGAGCATAAGCAAACATATTATTAGGATTACCCACCCGTGAACAGCCAGCAATAGAGCCGTCCATGCGAAAAGCCATCGAAGGTTCTTCTAATTGTAAACCTTCAATTTTGGACTGACACTTTTTCATTGTGGCATGGAAGAGCTCAAACGAATGGTAAACCGGAGCCTCTTAAATTGGAACCACACATCGATTACAATTCAGAGTATTCTGGGAATAAAAACATACACCTCTTTGTCACTTCAACAACAACAACCACAATAATCATAATAACAGTAACAACAACACTGAATTGCTTTTATAATTAGTTGTATTTATATATTGAATAATTATTGAATTTGAGTGTTTACAGCAATTTTAAAAAGAAACCAGCCGATGGCCCAACCCTCTAGATCAACATTTTTGCTTCTGTTTAAAGAAGTGCGTTTTTTAGAGTGTCATTTAAGACGCATGACGTTAGGAGCGACTGACCGAGTGTCTGCCTGAATTCTCTCTGTGGCCAGACTCCGTTGAATGACCGGCGGCAGACTCCAGCGACTGCAGTGGAAAGAATAAATAAATAAAATTTATTGATTTAAGAAAAAACTAATAAAAAAGTACTTTTAACTTGATTTTAACGCGTACACAACGCGTCGTCGGCGACACTTTAAAGTGTCGTGTCACCGGACTAATTGGACGATGTTGTGGTTGTTGTTGTTGTAGGTGCTGTTGTAGTTGTTGTTGTTGGTTTGTATAACGTTTATAAAATGTTAAAATGTCTAAAATTATAGAGAAGTTGTTTTTTTGGCGCAACGAAAAACGAAGCAAATTTTTTTCAAATATGAATTGAATTTAAAACTTTATGCACGAGTACGTGTAAACATAAATATAACTTTATAAATATATAAACTGTTACATAAACGATTATTTTCCTCAATAATTTCATTGTTCTTTCTTGGGTTAATATTGCAGTTTACGGCAAACGTGTCATTTCACGCTCCTGCTTCTACGAGGACCTCGGCGATCCGATGGACAAGTGCGCCCGCGAGACCACCTCCTCGTACATGAAGACCCTGTATTGCCAGACATGCAACACTGACGGCTGCAACGCTGGTCACCCCAACTCAAGGCCGCTGGCAGCGTCGCTGCTGCTGCTGCTGATGTTGCCAGTAGCGTTGCTCAAACGCTTGTTTAAATAGTTTATTTATTTGTCTTTTTCTTGTGTTTAAATAAAATATTTTTTAAAAAAATTTTTATTTTTTATAATTTTAGACCTTTTATCGTATTTTTAAGTTTTTTGAACGCTGAAAAAATTATTATTACTAATTTAATGTATTTATTCCTTCAAAATTGTATTTATTGAAATTCATTTATAAATATTTAATGAGTTCGCACAAAATAATGTAAAAGAAAATTTTTAGGACGCACAAATGTTGGATTTTTTTCATTTGAATAAAAATTGAAAAATTGCTTCACAGTCGCTATTTGAATCACTCTTTTAGTCACTTTCTTAATCCCTCTACTTATCACTCGCTTAATGACTCTCTTAAGTCTTCTCTAAAACAAGTTATCAATCACTCATTTTATGATCCCTTTAATAACTCTTTTAATTGCTCTTTCAATTACTCACTCAATTAATTTATCCAGCATAACATTAATCACTCTTTTAGTGACCCTTATCACTCTCTAAATTATATTTTAAGTCACTCAAACAATCCTTCTTTTAATCAATCTATTAATCAGCCTTTTAATACATCTATTTATCTATTAAACACTCTAATCTCTCTGAACTCTCTTCACTCTCTCATTGGCTCTCTCAGTTAGTCTCTTCATTCTTTCCATAATCACTTTGTCCCATTTGCAATTAATTCCACTGCAGTTTTCCTCACTCTCTCCATCACTCACTCTTACTCCTCGAATAAATCCTCTATCCAAAAAAATCCACTCTCCAGTCACTTCATTGTAAGAAACTTTTCCCTTTTCTTTTTAAAGAAAAGCAAACAACAAAACTTATTCAAGTATTTTATAAAGAATAGAATCTTATTACGTATTGTAAATTCAATAATAAAAAACAATAAGTGTCTTGTTTTTTTTAAGTGTCCTTAAGTAAGCATTTCAGTATATTTCCATATTAAAAATATAAAAACAAAAACGAACGAAACAATCAACAAAATTTCTTCATCTAGAAGTTGTTTATCCAAAAATCAAGTTCTTTAAAAGCACCAATTAAATTAAATAAAGTAAAATAAAAAGTCTTTTAGATGAGTGTTTTTCTCCTTCTTGTCTGTTTCTTTCTTAAGAGAGGTATCGATTAAAAGGATGTCAATACAAAATGCGAACTTTTATTAACTATAAATAAAAACTACAGTCGAGAATCTGCGATTTGATGATAATTTGAGAGATCATGTTAAGTTTAGTACTTGGAATACTTACTGACCACGTGATTTCCGGACGGTTCAATTTTGGGTAACTCTGAGTAAATAATTTGAGGATTGGAAGAATGAGAAACAACAAACAATGATTCTAAAACTAGTTGAATTGTTTTCTAGTTTATCGTTATGATCCACAGACTTCATGTAGTCCCAAAGAAACTAATCCATTTGGTTCATTTTTTATCCTTCGGTTGTCCATATCTGGTCCATCTTTCATCAATCTGTGGTTGACTCAAAGAAGTTTCTTTAATGGTTTCCATCATCTGTTCGATCATCTCTCACTATAGTAGTATATCATAAGAGTAGAGGCTCCTTTTGCGATCCCTGGCGATTCCAAAGATATAAATTTTTTGATTTTTCTGCTATTAATTTTGTTTTCTTGTTGCTTTTGGTATAAAAAATAATTAAGGAACAAAAATCATCATCATCAGAAAGAAACAAAGCAAAAACATTCCGCGATAGAGTCCAAAAAAGGCTTCCAAATTGTGTCGCTTCTAAATAAAGTAGCAGTTAAATTTATTTGACAAAAAAAAGAATAAAAATCCATAATTTAATACTATAAATATACATGCGTATATATTAAGTATATGTACATATATAAATCTTCATATGCAAATCTCACGACACACATAAATCTTTCGAAGTACAGACAAAGCGTGAACAAGCAAAAACGACGTCATGCGTGGACGCATCGACGCTCGAACTTGACTCTGTCCGTCCGTCCATCTGTCCGTCTGTCTGCTTAGCAAATCCCGGTTAAACAGACATGCAACAAAGTTATGCAAAAATTCCAAAAAAGTGCAGCAACCAACAAATACTATGAATGTCGTGTGTAAGACAGAGGGAGCGAATGAGAGGGAGAGAGAGAGAGATGGATTGATGAGACGGAACGGGGGAGCGGAACGGGCACTTGGTTAGAAGGGGCGGCCGCTGCGTTGAATCCGTTTCAGCTGCTTTATTGGATTTCTTTTTTGTACGCGGTGCAATTTTCTTAGCTTAGAATTATTAATGGCAGGTTGCGGTTGTCAGCTGGATGTCAGGCTTACAATCAGAGGGAGAGAGAGGGAGAGAGAGAAAGAGAGACATGTACGTATGTCTTCAAGTATGCTTTGACAGCTAAGTTTGGGATAAGCGACAGTTCCATGCGTTGGCGCTGCTTCGAATTTGTTTTTTTTTTACTTCTCAAATTATTAGATTTTTATTCTTTGTATTCTTTTTGCTTTGGTTCCAAGTCGCTTTAATAAATCATCGCTCATGTTTATTGCGAGCTCGAAATCAAGCCAATCGAACTGGTTTCTTAGATTTTGCCTCCGCCTGTTTTTCACTTATTTTTAATTTATTTTAAACAATTTTTCCACAAATTTTTTCAGTACTATTATTAACATTAAATTTAAAGTGTTTGCGTGTAAATTGATTTTGCAAAATTGTCACCTACTAAAAAAATACAAACAAAAAAGGTACCAAAATAAAAACAAAAAATAAAATGTTTTCTTGAACTTACAAAAAAAATTCTTGAGCTTCAGCTTAATTTAGTTGGTCGTTTTAATGCACGACTTCTGTTGTCGACGTTTTAATGCCAAAGTAACGCCTTACATGTGGTTTATCGATTTACTTGTGGCAACATTGTCACAGTTTTGACATCTCAGTTCAACCCAGGTTGTTATTCAGAACCTTTGGTTTTCGTACTATAACGAACCGCTTTAAAAGTGACTCAAACAGAATGATTAAGACTCTCAAAGGATATAAGCAACACATAAAAATACAAAAATTAAAACTTAAATTTAAAGAAAACTACCGAAAGTATACATCAAGTCCCCTGAAAGGAGTTTAAAAGGTCCTGACCAAGACGCTTTAACCCTGTGATGGGAACTCGTCCAACTCATGTTTTAAGTTATAAATTTGACCCGGAAGCATACTATTGAAGAGACTAGACTAGGCTAAGGATACAATATACCATTCCACACGCTTGAGTGTCGCTTAATAACAACCTAGACAATTACCAATCATGGACAATCACAAATCATGGACAATCACCGATCATAGACATCACTCACTTTCCTCTGCGCTGTCACATAATTCACACTTTGGTTGTGAAGAGAGTATATAAAAATCAGGAGTGCTATCTACGGTCTTGCTATTGCTCATTGTATATCTTCAACTCTTCAAATTGAAACCATTATAATATCGATTTGACAATACAATTGAGTATAATAATTAAAATTGAAAAGCAAACGAGTATTAAACGAAAGAGAGTAGACCATCATAAACTTCATTACATTCCCCCTTGCAACCGCCCTCCTATAAGCCTCCCTCCTCGCCACCCACATTCCCTCAAGTGGAGTCCACTCGATTTCTTTCCGTTGCTTATAATTAATCTAAAGCAGCCGCTTCCGGTGGAGAGCCTTCAATATTCGATGCCATTTACAATGTCAACATCCGTGCCGTAGAGTTGCCAATTAAATGTCAAATAAGAGGAATTCATCAGTCGTTATTTCGCTGTGATTCGCTTCGCAGAGATTCTGCTAAATTTCATTGCATTGCATTCGATAGATTAAAACTTGTCTGCATTTTTTTATTCCTTTATATTTTGAAGTTCTTTTAATTGTTTATTTATTTTGATTTATTATTCGGTAGTTTTTGTTGTGCTTCTTGTTCTTCTTCTGTTGTGTACCCTGAGAATCTGGAGCAATGAATGAATCATCAACCCCACGCATGCCAGATGAGAGGCCAAAAGGTCAACATCATGTGGGCTGCGCTGGAATTCCGTGTTTTTGTGTAAAGTAGAAGATGAAGAAGAATAAAAAAATAATCAACAGCGTGAGAGGATTAGGACAGCGTGTAGAAGGCGGTCGATCAGTCATCAAGACGTCCTTCCGGATAGCATTGTAATTATTATTCGGAAAACGTTCTTTGAGTATATCAGAGCCTTCAAATTTAAATTAAACGCTCCAATAAAAGGTTCTGAGGGTATCTGAATTTAGAGTGGCTTCCTAATTTTTTTGGCATTTCGTTGTTTTAATTGATCGCTTAACTTTTGTCCGAATTCGGTATGTTTTTTCAATAATCGCCCGCTTCGTCTAATTCCTTCATTCCTTTCATTTTAACAAAGCTTTCATGTTGTTTTTGTTTGTACTGCATCAGTAGCGTGTTGAACATGATCAAAGTTTTGCTGCGTACTATCTTACGTGTAGTAGCACAGCAGTTAACTTTTTGAGGTTTGTGCCATGGGTTGGTCTGTTATATCTTGGAACTCAACTCATCGCTTTTTGCTTGACGTGTACACACACCGTGTTCATGAACAACCTCAACGTACCCAAGGCAACAACCTACGAAGACAAATAAATAAAATAACATTCACAAAAAAGCTCTCACGATTGTTGCACTGCAGGACAATGTGAAAAAAAAAACTTTTTTAAGTTCAGCCTTTTGTTGTGTAAAAAAGCAACGACAAAGCAAAGGAAATTAAAAAATGGCGACCGAGGCGACGAATTGGCGCCAAAGAAAAGCGTATACAAAAAAGTTTGAACCGACAAACAACAACAACGGGAAAGAGCACAAACAAAGACAACAATAGATACGATAATGACAACAACAAGAAGAACAAAAATCAACCTTGTAGGACACGCAACTCGCGCACCCCAACAACAACAGCAGCAGCAGGAAATGAGGACGACTACAACAACAATGAGGATATCAAAAACAACAATGAGGACATCAACGACGACAGATAGTGCTTTCGACCACAGCAACAACAACAACATTGAAAGCCAAACCAAAATATGAAACAAACACGAACATGAAATAAAATATTTTCTTCAATGAAGGCGAACAACAACAAAAACAACAACAGCAACCTCTTGCTTTCAAAAGAAAACGTCTTCAAAGCTTTCACCGCTAACAGCAGCGAACAAACGCTTCAGTCGAACATCAGCCGAGAAAGTGAATGGATCGCATCGCAAAATCTGCAGACTATCATAAAAAAAATAAAATAAAATAAAACCGATAAAACAGAAAAGAAAAGAACAGAAACGAAATAAAAATCTAAAAAGTGTACATTTTTAAAGAACTTTAAAGGAAATCAACTCTTCCAAAAAAAAAACTACTTCCTGTCACCTCCTTCGATTTAATACTCAACCTTGTTTGACTCACAGCAACAAGATTTGAGTTCCGTTGACCCATTTTCGAGTTTGACCCACATCATTTTTGGGCTGCTTCAGTTTTGGCTCATCGACTACCATCGGCACCACTCGTCCCTCCCTCAACCTCACTACCATCCACTCCTCCTTCAGCACCTCCTCCACCGCCTTTCAATCCATTCTCACCACCGGAAGCGCCACCCACCGGAAGCGTATAACTAAAAGGAAGTGTAATCTGTTTAGCACTGATTACTTTTTCTGCTTCTTCCTTTTGTGAAGAAAAAATGGCCAACTTTTGGGAGACTTTAGTAGCTGGCTTACTTTTACTTACAACTGTTTATCATATTCAAGGTTGGTATAAAAACTTAAAAAATGTCTACTTTTATTGCACTTCTTTGTGTTTATAATTCAACTTTAGTTTCAATATATTGTGATATAAAGCTTTTAGAATTTCATAAGAAAAATATATAAGAATTATTTTAAAAATAATCTAATTATCTATTATTGTAAAATCTATTATCTAATAATAGTTATCTATTATTATTAATGAAATGATATGTTAAGTGAGTTTAGTGATAATTTAAGTATATCACTTAATAATAATTTAAACAATAATAATAATAATTTAATAATAATAATTAACCTTCTGGAGCTTTTTGAAGGTTATGGAAGCTACTGGAACCTCCTCAAATATCCTAGAAGCTTCTTGAAGCTCCTTGAAACTTCTTGAATCTTCTTGAATTTTTTTGAAACTTCTTCATACTCTGTCCCTAATTGAGTCCCATTAAAGTATATTGAAGTTTCTTCAGGTTTTTTTGAGTTTTCTGAAGGTTCCTGAAACTCACTGAAGTTATTTTTTAACTACTTAAAGCTCCTTGTCGCCCTGTGGCAGTTCTTGAAACTCCTTGAAAGCTTTCGAATCTCATAAAATTCATGAGATTGACATCTCAAATTTTATTTTATGGGACTCAATACATCATTCGGTTTAATTTCGATAATGAAAATGAAAATTTATTAGTTGTTTATCAGAATTACATTGTAGAAAAATGAGAAAATTCTCCAAAAAAGGTCAACATCGATAAAGAAATATTTTTTCAAAACTTCCCCAGTTGATTCCTTCTCTTCTGAATTCTTCACATTCTTTGATCTCTGTAAAGATTTCCAACAGAGAATTTGATGTGTTTCCCTGACAGACATATGTACATATACCTATAAATATGTTTAAACATCAATTCGGGGAACATTTTAATTTGAATGTTTTCAACAACTAAAAGCATTCGGCTTAATCAATTTTCGATTTGTAATTTTAGACACTCACTGAAGGTCGTTTGTAATCACCTGAGAGTTCGGAAAATAAAAAAAGACAGAGCAGACTAAATAGGAAAATAAACGCAATCGACCAATCAAAACATACGTATTAATAACCACAAAAGAAACACGCAAAGAAAAGCAACAAGAAAACAAAAAGGAAAAACAAAATGGAAAAAAAAAGATTCAATTTATTTGAGAATTCTTTCGTGTTAGTTTTTTTCAGGTGTATTTTCATGAAACATGATTGTTTATTTACTCAAGAGATTTATTGAATGACTTTTATTGTTATTGTTGTAATTATTGACCGAAGTGAATCCTGCTGGAAAGAATAACAACGGTAAAAATCAACGACCTACGAGATACTCGGACAACGTACAACGTTCAAAATACTCATAAATATTCGCGTGATATTTACGATTACAGATACTTTTATAGCTCTTAAATGTGAAGAGCCACGACTTCGACGTACATAATGTTGATAATTTATTTATTGTATTTGGTTTCTTTTTTAATATTTTTCTAAAATTAGAACTCTTTGCCAACAACTTTAAAAAGGCAAAAAACCGTAGAAAGGAAGACCACAAACGCCAAAACTAAAATAACACCCCGAAAAACAACCAACTCTTGAACTTCCGCTGCGAGAAAAGAATGGCGTCATCAAAGGTCAGAGTTCACTGGCAGTGGTCAGAGCTTCTCTTTGAATTGGGTCAAAAAATATTCTGTTTTTTAGCTCCACTCTACTCAGATTTACTCACAGATGTTCACAAGGCTGTCGTTGTTCTTTTCTTTTCGGAATATCGTATCTTTTGCCATTTTCCTTTCTTCTTTTTATTCTTTTTTAATTCTTTTCTTTTCACACTAAAAATGAGTAAACAAGTAAATGAAAAAAATTTCGAAATTCGCATGAAAACATTTCATTTTCAATTTTATTCAAAATTTTTAATTGATTTCTTTAGTCATGTCTGTCTGCGGTTGCTGAAAGAGTATGCTTCCCCACCCCCTTCTCGCCGCCCCTGCCCCTATCATTATCTTGATTTGGCTCTTGTTATTTTTACTTGATCCAGTCATAAATTCATTTGTGATGATGATCTTCAGACGCGTTGCATTTCGATGCAACCCATTAATTTTAAGATAATTAATAAGATACTACATACATGCATGACGGACAAACATGCGTGACAAATTGATATGTCAACAGATGATTTGTTAATTGATTTGTCATAGAAATTTGACTAGAAATTGAATTATCGTATTTTGTTTTATACTCCAAACTCATTGATCTTGACCTCTGATGAATAACTTACCTAAACTTCAGATCTTGTTGACCTTTAACGATGATCATCTTCATAATCATGTAGATTTTTCACTAAAAATGCTAAATTTACAAATTTTCTTGTTTGTTTGAATATCACGTGATCTTGTTTATTTTCTCCCTGATCATTCATCTCATTTTTTATTCTTACTTAATATAAACCCTCTTTACTCTTTACTTTTATACAAGCATGGATGATCTTCAACGAAATCTTCGTCATTTTATTTATTTTATGGGTGATATGCCACGCTTTGTTGCGGATTTTACTCAAAAACTTACCGATCTTGGATTTGATCATTAATATTTGTTAATTTTTATCACGTTTCCGATCGTTTACTCTTTCTTTCCTCTTTTTAATGATCTTTTTGATTACTTTTAGAATTGTTTGTCATGTCACATTAAGAATGAAAATGATCTCGTTGATCTTCTGACTGAATTTAATTTTTAAATATCCACGTGATAAATTTTATACGTGATCTCGATCGTTGATCCTTCACGACAACATCTTGTTTATCATCATGATCTTTTTTATCTTTCTCATCGTTAAATGTATCTTCATCAACATTATCTTGGCAATTTTCTTGAACTTTTCGATCCCTCTCATGGTGCTTTATTGATCTCTCTACAATCTTATTTAATCTTTTACTTGATCTTTTCATATATTGATGGTGTAGATATGAATATGATGATATCTTATTCTTAATCTTGATCTTATTGATCTTCTATCGGAAGTCTTCAACTCTTTAATTCTTCTGGATTGTTGATCTTGAACATAATCAGTATCGTCATCATATTCTATGAGATTCACTTCAGTTTAGCGATCTTAATTAGTCATTCAATGATGGATCGTAGATGTCGATATATAATTTAATCTATTTTCTCTACCATTATCAGGATTTTTTATGAAATCGGTTTAAAGTTTCATTTACATCTTCATTAAATTCTTCAATAATATTTTTTTAAATTAAATTGTTTGTTGAAGGTTTAAATTTCAATCATTGAATCTTTAATTTAATGCAAGCTTTAACTGAAAATCCTCTTGAATTTCTTTCCATATTTCTTCTTCTTCCATCTTCTTTCTTCTTTTTTTATTTAAATTGATTTACATTTTAATTTAAATTAAAAGCAATAGAATATTCTTGCTGTGAGTTTGTGAGATCCACCTGCAGGGTGAATCATACAGCACACACGTACGTCATGCGCCATGCAAAGTAAGTGAAGCAAGTGAAGAAGAAGACAAAGAAGAAGAAGAAGAAGAAGAAGAAATTATTAATGTACGAGTCTGCATTTAAAACTATGAAAGAAAATATGCAGACGAATAAATATTGCAATAAAAAACCCATTTCTCTCCTCTCTCTCTCCCTCTCTTTGTCTCTATCTCTCTCTTATCTCGCTCTTGGATTATTTATTTACTTGGTATTGTGTTTTACTTATAGTTTTCCACATTTAATGGCACACCTTAAAATTTCTTTCTTTCCATTCAATCTATCAAAACGTCAAAATGTAAAATGAAACCCGAGTGTTTATTAAGCGATTGTTTCCTTTGAAGGTTGCGGCTTTCTACGTTTTTTTCACACATTTCACGCTATTTTATTGGGTCATCTTAAGTGGTTTCATAGCGAGGCAGACTGACAGCCTGACCGTCGCTTCACTTGTTGCACAACTGACCCTCACACAGCGTCATGTTGCGTCAGGTGACGTTGAGTGACACGAGCTCACTTTTGATGCAATGCATAATTTCTTTATTAAAAAAGTTGACCTTTTTACTTCATGACCTTCAGTACAACTACAGGACGTCTTTAATAACATTATTTTTCATTGTTTTCAGTGTGACTATTAAAGTAATCGTCACGCTTTAAACACCCATAAGGTGGTAAATCTTCCACCGCCAACAACAAGTGGTTCATTAAACGAATGTCATTCAAACGCTTTCATACAGCAGCATGTTTTTAGGAATGCAGTCTTCATCACTTGTCGTCGACATCATCATATCCTGAGCCACCACACGGCAAACATGTGTTACCCACAAAGACTGCAAACTGCGAAATTAAGTGATAAAATTACACAATCCCAGAAAACAACAACAACACTGAAAGTGAAAAACAAAACAGAATCCATTCAACCCTCCTGCGTACGTCATGCGTTTGAAGGATTGCTTCAGCTGTAGTGATTCAAGGGTAGATAATCTCAAGGGTGGTGATGACGTCTATCCGCCGAGCTCCTGGTTGTCAGTCGATGTTTTGCGCCCCATGCTATTAAATCCGATGCGAACAGTGATGCCATATAATCATAAAATTAGAACGGCCGACAGAGAGACGCCTTAGATAGCTATTGTTCTTGTTGTTGCTGTGACAACGCTCCATGAGGCAGGAGATGAGTTTTGGTCTATCAAATCGGGTGACAGCGAGACATTTCGGTGTTGTTGCTTTGTTGTGCTCCCTCTCTGCTGTTTTCACCCCGATGATAATGTAAAAAATCAAGGTTTTCATTGTTCGACATGATGATAGAAATCTGAGACACAAATTCAGGGGACCAAAAAAGGGGACATTCTTTTATTTAGGACGCTTGTTAATGCACATAATTTAAAGGATGCGATTCCAAAAATGCAAATGTTTTTTTTTGTTCAAGAAGCAAGGGGACCGTGGAGATGAAACTGATTAAAATCGAGATAAATTTATTTTACAAATTATGTAAAAAATATCAGAAAGACTAGAAGCCATATAAAGCGATATCTTAAAGGATATCTGAAGGTGATCTCATGGTTATTTTAAGAGTATCTCTTAGATTATGTACTCATCTAATCTTTGGGACTCAACAGAGGTACAGAGTGACACAGGCATCTCAATTGTATTCTATGGGGTATAGCTTGTAGCTCACAATTTAGCCCAAAAATATATAATACAATTCTTTTGAACTATCTCTACAGATATCTGAACATATGTATGTTAATGTAGATACCATTTAATATGTGCTATCTTTTTATATAGAAACCAGTATATTTATGTTTCTTATACATGAGGCGCCTTTATGACTGAGAATTTGTAAGTTCAGCAAAATCGTTCCTAATGTTTTGCTTCAGCTGCTGCTTTCGCTTTCCGAAGATGATGATGTCAACATCTTCATATCGCCCACGAAACCACCCTCACAATCTAACTGACGCTTAACAGAATCACGCGATGACCCAAAAGACCATCCTCAGTAACTCGCTCACAGCCACCCACAGCTTTTAATTCCAGGAAGTTTGGATTCATTACGTGCCGCTGATGACGTTGCTCTTTTCTTTACCATGTTTTATAGTCAGTTGTTTTTATTCAAAGTTATTTCGTTCGTAAAGTTTTTTATATTTTCACGCACATCTTCGACATTTAAGTGTCTCTCTCAAAGTGATTCTGATTCAAACTCCGAACCAATCTTAGCAAAGCACCTTCAAAGGGGAAAGTTTTAATAATTATGAGTTATTATTTTATTATTAAGATATCTAAAAACTGAATATTATGAGATTAATGAGAATAAACAAAAAATAGAGATCATTTATTAGAATGGATGCAGATTTCTTCAGAAATCAATCAAGTTATATTATATCATAATTAATTACAATAGCTTAAGCTAGATTAGAATTAATTAGAGGGACTTAAGATTGATTTCAGAATAAGAATGACTATTTTAACGTTTCTCTTCCATCCTTCGCAGCCGCTGAAATGTCGCAGCATAAGCAGCCTCTCCAATGTTGGCACTGCAGCTCGGACACTATCGGCGCCGAGGATTTCTGTGGCTCCGTTTTCAGGGAGGACGACATTCCGAGGGAGCTAATGAAAGAGCGCAACATCAGCATCGTCCGGAACTGCAACAGCACCATCAACTCGGAACATGAGAGAGCCGTCTGTCGCAAGACTGTGGAAGAGAGTGAGTTGGACATCAGATAGCGTTAATAACATAGCATAATAACAAACTCTACCATTAAATCTTTCACTCTCTCTCGTCTCTTCTCTTTCCTCTCTTCCCATCCCTCTCTTCCCATCGCTCTTCTCTTCCGTCTTTTCACTCCTCTATGATTCTCTCATCCTCTCTTATAGCCAATGGCAAGACCATCATCAAACGTTTTTGCTACTACACGAACAAATCCGATCCGCTGGATCACTGCAGCCAGGAGACGACCGAGAAGGGTGTCCGTCGCACCTTCTGTCAAGATTGCCTCACCGATAAATGCAACTCAGCCACTCAGATGGCCGCCATGTTTGGCTCCATGCTGCTTCCGTTGATGTTGGCCAAAGTCTTTGCACTTTAAATTGACAAATTTAAGGACATTTTGTTCGCTTATCTTTATAAAATATAAGTTTAAGTTAAATTTAAGTTTATTTTTATTAACTATTATTATGTAATCGTAAAGTTCTCTCTAGGAGGTGGGAAAGCGGTGGTAAAAAAGGCAAACAACACACAGTAAAATATTGCATTTAATTTTTTGAGAAAAGAGAATTCCTATCTTTGCAAGAATCCGCAATTCATCAACTTTATATGTTTATTAATTTATTGAATTTTAATTGATTGTTAGTTTAGTTATAAATGGCATTCTTTTACTGTGATTATGTTTATCCTTAAAATTCTTCAGAATCCTTTAAATAATTAATACCTAGTTTAAAGAATTAATTCCACAAAATAATTGATATCTTAGCTTCTAATTCCTTTAATTCGTCTTTAAGTTAATTGTAATTCTATGATAATTAATTTAATTGAAATAAATTGATACAAATTATTTCTTTCTAAACTTTTCTCAAAACATTTTTCTAAAAACTTTTACCTTTTACAAAAAATACTTTTTACTGTGTATTAATTTTTATTTTAACAAACATGAAAGATTTCTTTATTGAAGTAAGTTAAGTTAATTTTTTTATTAAGTTAATTGATTCACAGCATTAGTTCCTATAAAAAGAGTTCCTATTTGTTAGCTGATTTACAATGTAATCTTTAATTCAAAAAAGGACATTTAAAATAATATTTAGTAATATTTTCCACTATATTTTAATAGAAATATTTTACCCTTGTGTTGAATCTTAAAGAAAACATTTTTTATATTATTGAAATTGTTTATATTAATTTTTAGTTAAATTAGAGGCAACATATAATATTCTAAGCTCTTCTTATTTTATTTTTTTTATTTACTCCATTATTGTTCACTAATAATGTAGTGAATAATTTTTATATTCACTTTATATTAACTTTATTAATTAATTTTTACTCATAATAACTCTCATAGATAAATAAAGAAATCTGTTTGCAGAAATCTTCATTTATGAATGTAATTTGTATTTAATTTATATGGAAAAAATACTAAATTCAACAACAGAAGAGTAAGTTTAAAGGTTTGGATACAATTAAGTATAAAAATGTTTAGAAAATAAATTTATTTATACTGAAAAACTTTATTTAAATTAAATATTTAACTAAATATGCATTAAATGTAGAAACAAATTAATGTATTTTAAACAAACTTGCATGTGGAAAATAAATTATATTGCAAAGTATTCAAATAAACAAACTTTTATTAAAGTTTTTTTTCAAAGCTAATAAATGTTTCACAATAGTTATGTATTTTAATGTTTATTTCTGCTTTTAACGAAATCCTTTTTATTACAGAATATTAATAAACAAATAAAATTGATGATATATTAGTTTTTAATATAATTTTCTGTAATTACTTTCGCTTAATGAATACTTTATATTTTGTTTTTCGTTTGCTTATGATATTTTAATCGTTCATGTCTTTAATCCTCATCCTTTTTGCTTTGAGTTGGACTGAATTTACTTAACAAATCAAATAATCAATTGAAATCAAACATACAACCGAAGCAAGCAAAAATAAACAACCGTAAATTAGCTTTCGGTTTGTTTACTATACAGAATAAACAAAGTAAGGCTTTTGACAAACATAAAATCTACATAAAAGAGTTTCCTCACGTCTTTAGGCCAACGTCTTCAGGTCAGCATTTTTAAGCGAGGTCGATACATCTCAAGGACAATAACGTCAGGTGGATAGAACAAGCAACCTCTAAGCAACGACAAGGTCAAGATCAAGGTGAACTTCTACACTTCATGCATGTAGTATATACCAAAGAATGTAGAAACAGGAAATTCCTAGGATAGGAAGGAAAACACAAGAGGAAAGAGGGAATAAATGAGAAAAGAAAGAGAAAAATCTGAAATGCAATCACAAGGAGAGAGGGGTGAGAGAGACAGAGAGAGAAGGAGATGTTTATCACCAGAAAAAAGTTGCTGATAAAGAAATTAGTTCCTTTGCATGACTAGAAATGATTAGCATTTTCTTGGAAACACACACACTTTAATCATAATAAATTTAAAATGTTTTTGAAGCGTGTTTTACTTAAAGCTTTCGAAAGTAAAGTTTTGAAAATGGTATTAAAATAAGATTAAATCTTGTACACGGAACACACTTCTGACCTTATTTCAGTGCGTCGTTTTTGAAGTGCGTTCGTTGTACATTTTTTCGTGGTTTTAATTTACATTTCAAGGACTTTTTTGGTTGTATAACAAGCGATAAACAGTTGCTCCTTAATTAAATGTCACATTTTCTATTTAAATGCTTATGAGACGTCATAAAGTGTCATAAACTTCTAGAAGCTAAATCCTGACATAAAAAGTTTAGTAAAGTGACATACGTCTTTCATATAAAAGTTTCATATAAAAAGTGACATACCTCTTCTTTTATATAAAAACATGCTTCGAATTAGATTATTTTATAATGAATTTTTTTCATATTTTCTTTTCCCTCCCTTCCGTGTTTTGGTTTTTTATTTACCCAGGCAAGCTTTACGTACTTTTTACCTCATTAATTGTTACGTTTTTAAATGAACACGCATTGGGTT